>CM062819.1:437672534-438223577 GCA_031772625.1 Pinus tabuliformis
ACCCTCTGATGGTTGGCGCTACATGAGTGGTCTCTTCCACCCCATGAACTTCTTCCTGTGGCTGATCCACGTCTTGAAGCTCATCCTTAGGAACTAATAGCTCCTCATCTACATGCAAGTTTTGCTCCTTCTCAAGCGAACACTTCATGACTTTCTCCTCCTGAAATTTTATATCCCTTCGCACAACAGTCTTGCCACTGTCTAACAAATACACACGATAGTTGTGGGGCGTATCAGTGTACCCCACAAATATCCCAACCTCTGAGGTCAACTCCAACTTCTTCCTGGCATCGTTCATCACATGCATGTAAACGTTAGCACCAAAAATTCTCAAATGAGAAATATCAGGCCTCTTACCAGAATAATCCTCCTCGGGTGTACTCATGCCAAGTATCCTGTGAGGACAATGGTTCTGCACATATACTGTAGTATTGCATGCTTCCACCCACAAGTGAAGGGGTAGGCCCTGATCATGCAACATCGTCGCAACACCCACAATCGTTCTATTCTTCTGCTCAGCAACCCCGTTCTGTTGTGGGTTATGGGGAGCTATGAGCTCTCTTCGAATCCCTCCTATGCTGCAGAAATCCTTGAACTCGCCAGAGATGTATTCACCACCATTGTAGCTCCTAAGAGCCTTCACCTTGTTCCCTGACTCCTTCTCGACCAGTGCTTTGAACTCACAGAACTTTGAGTATGTCTCGCTCTTCTTCTGCATGAATAAGATCCAGCAATTTCGAGAGAAATCATCAACAAAGATCACATAATACTTGTGCTTTGCTGTCGAAGCTACTGAGAAAGGTCCACAAACATCTGTGTGAATTCTCTCAAGGATCGTCGTGGCGCGACTATCCTTCTTGTGAAAGGTGGCTTTCACAAACTTTCCCAAAGTACACCCCTTGCACTGATCTGACTGCGCAAGAGTGCCTTTTGGAAGCCCAGTAGTGATCTGCTGCACTATCTTCAAGGCTCCATGGTGAAGGTGACCCAATCTCCTGTGCCACAACTCACCATCATCCCTGCTCACCAATCCTTCTGCCTTGCATGCCATTGCTATGCAGCCATCTACATGCAACTGATAAAGGTTCCTCACTCGAACCCCTATCTTTCGGGTTTCTCCAGTTGTCTTACTGCGCAGGAAAGCCTTTCCCTCGCTGAAAACAACATCATATCCCTTGTCTTCTAACATCGCCACACAGACAAGATTCTTCTTCAATCCTGGAACATGCATCACTTCCTTCAATACAAAGGGTTTACCAGACTCCCTCTCAAAGGAAATGGTACTGATACCAGTCGCGCCGTATCTACCATCATCGCCCATCTCGATGTGCACTCCAAGATCTTTCTCCTCCAGATCAAAAAACAAATCTCGATCTCCTATCATGTGAAAATACACACCACTGTCCAAGAACCATACCGATCCCATCACACTTGATACCAAGCATGCGATCAATGAAAATTCAAGCTCAAACTACGAGGCTAAGGCCTCTCCTGCTGCAGATCCAGCAGCTTGCTTATTCTTCTTCTTTTGCGGACAATTTGTGGCATAGTGTCCGTGCTCGTGACAGTGAAAGCACTTCACCTTGCACATGTCCTGCTTCTTTCCTTTTACACCGGAATGAGAAGCTTTCTTGTTCTTCCCCTTCTTTTCTTTGGCAGCCAAAGCACAATTTTCTTCATCAGTTGCCTTTGATGAAGATCTGTCCCTGGTATTCCGCCTGATCTCCTCCTGCAGAAGATCTGACCAAAGTCTCTCCCATCCTAGCAGTTTCTCCCGACCATTGACAGAGTCCTGATAGGAATGCCAACTCTTCGGAATACCAAGTAGAGCCAACCTCACCAAGTCCTCATCATCGACAGTCACTCCCACACTTCCCAAATCATCCCGACACTGAGTGAACTTCGTGAGATACTTGGGCATACTGTCTCCCTTCTCACATTTAATGTTTCTGAGTTTATCCTTGAACGCCAGCTTCCTCTAATTACTCTTGCTTTGGAATAGATCTGTCAACGCTTTCCACATCAAGTATTGAGAAGCCTTTCCATGCAAGTTGGACACAATGTGATCCTTCACACCCTCCAATAGAATCCTTCGACACTTTGTTGTCTTCTTTTTCCAAGCATCAACTTGTGCAGTATCAGTAGGCTTTGGGACCTCAGCCTCTAGAACTCCTTCAACCCATTATCATCTAACACTACCTCCATCCTGTCCTTCCATGCAATATAGTTCGAGCTGCCCTCAAGAGCATACTCCAATCGCAATCCGTTGAAAGACGTTGCCATGTTGACACCAAGAAAACACTGCTACAAATTCGAATTCCACCAGCTCAAAACTCAACCGCTTATGATATAAAATTCGTGAGAACAAAGTATTTATCGTACAGAGATTGACTATATGGGCTTTTACCGGATATCTCACCTTCCAAAGGAAGGATGAATCCAGAGGCTACCTAGCCCGATTATAGACTCTGCCTGAAGAAATAAAATCTAAACACTTTCTGAATAATAGATTTGATGATAAACAACTCTGATACCATGTATAAATTTTGAATAATATGACACTTATTCACAAAGATTATCCTGATTATACACTATTGCAGAATACATGCACAATACATAACCTCCTCCACGTTGATCATCAATTTAGCAGCATTAAAAACAATGAAACATCAATCGCATGCACACATTAACACAGTATGTAACCCGGGGAAAGCATACAGCTGAAAACCCCACACTATTTGTATATTATAATGATAGAGAACATGTAACAATACATAGTACAATACTCCTCACAAGTACTCAGTACTATCTCCACCTGTTACACACAAACTAGCTCATATCTGATACCTCAAATCTCCTCCACTGTTTGCCTGCATCCACTGCGCAATCCTACAAGAGAATCACTCACTCTATGAAATTGAATTCCCTTGGTTATACTACACAAGCCTCATGGGCAATCTCCATCCATGCATGTGCAAATCTCATGCACAACTATAGTCACAACTGATAGCAATCTCAACCTCTAACACCTGTCTCCATTGAACTGTATATGCACTGAGTTAACTGATGTATTCTTTAGTTGCTTTATGAGTTAAAAATTAGTGAATTAGTTTAACAAGTAATTCACATCACTCATCACTAGTGTATTTACAGTTAGACTAAATACAACTAGTTTAACCAATTCAAACTAAACACAACTCCATCAACTCCACCCAAACTCAACCACATGAGTTCTAACTGAAGTCCTGCATGCAATAGCTCAACTGACCCACAAGAAAAGCGTATTTCCTTCTGACAGCTGCATGTGACACATCTGTAGCTCAAACTGAAGTGCTCCAAGAGGATAAGATAATGTTTATAGTCCAAATATTATTATGAGACAATAATATTCGATTGTTCTATTTTTAGCCTGGCAGTCTAAAAATAGAAACCGCCCATATGTCTAAAAATAGAAGTCCATCTATTTTTACCAACATGACCAATCATCCACAAATAGCATCTTGCAACTCATAGACCATGATCCATATGTCTAAAAATAGACATAGTCTAAAAATAGACTTTGTGCCAAAAATAGTCTGCGGACGCACTTAGTGAAGGCGACTTCTTTCCACTAAGCTCCATCATCTTGTTGCATTCTCAACAATTTGTTGGGGGTTTTGTTTCTTTTCTTTTGTGATATATGACTGTTCATTTATATAGTTTATTTTGGGACTACATCTTGTTTCATTACACTGCAAGGCTAGGTGGATTGTTATTTTTCTAGGGTGGGTAGGTGTTTTATTTGACATGGAAGGAACTGTTCATTTAGCTCATCCATAACATCCTTGTATTTGATTCTTTTTATTTTCTAGTGAAATACAAGGTGCTACGTCAGTGAGGCAGAGTAACACAAAGGTTTGGTGAATGAGGGGATTCAATTTAGCATTACTAGGAAAGCATTGGTCATAATGAGGTTGTAGACCCCAACCCTATCTATAGAACTGATTTAATGAGCTTGCTTCTAATCAACAAAACTTTGGAAACCAACTTGGATATCTCATGATGCATATGGAACATCTAATAAGGGACAAACATGATGGCCAATATATGATCATATCATTCATGATGATCTCCAATGAAACCAGTGGAAAATGCATGATAAGTTGTTGAGTTTGAAAAGGGGTCAACAGCATCTACAAGAAAAACTATATCACTTTGAAGGTAGATTGACTCACATGGAAAAACTGTTGGAAACCTTTGAGCACTACTGGGGGGGTGAATCAGTAGTGTGACTTCCGAACAATTTTTACTAATTTAAATTTTAACTGAATTACACATATATTCACCAGCAACATAATAGATTAACTCATGAACATAAACCATATAAGCAAATAAAACAAGATAACCATGACAGAATAAACATCACATCAAAACACATCCACACAAGAGACACGAGATATTTAGTGGAAAACCCTTCACCGAGAAAAAAACCACCCTTGTTGTTGTTGCGCTACTATGAATCTTCTATTAAGCAAAATTCACCTTTTACATAGATTTGTTGACTCCCATCAGCATGGAGACTCGACCTCATACACAATAATCTGACTTTGATAAGCCTAGAGACTCAATTCTATTGATCAGCTCAGAATACTATGTTCTTTATGGATCTATGAACTACTATCCACTAAAAGCCGCCACAATCAATTGATCCTCACCCAACTCCAATTGGACTATCCAACTACCATTAGATTGAGAAACTGTTCCTTTTGCCAAAACTTCACAATCACCACTCCACATCCATGAAGTCATTATTCCTCTCCTCTATGCAGATTCCATTTCATTTATTTTAAAACTGGATCCCAAGACTTTCTACTCAACTCGATTTAGCTTTGCAATACGACCTCTAGCAACAAGACAATCTCATCAAATCAAAATAACACCACAAATATGCTCTCAACTCTATCAAAATACTGGCCACAATATATCCAACAAAAACCGAATTAAATCACCAGCATAATATCAAACCTTCAATGCAAAATATAAGTGTTTCATAATACAATAAAAAACAAAAGACATTATGGCTATGTTCCAAATGCATCAACAACTCCTACAAAAACAAGTGTGAGAGTCACCGACAACAACCATCCAGAAACATACAAAACTCTCCAAAACAATCTCCACTACAAAAACTTCAAATTTGATCTATTCAGTAGAATTCTTTAATTATGCTCACTATTCAGCGATTTACACTCATACACTAAAGAAATTCTTCTCACAACTAGGCCTGAAGCCTATTTCCTCAATCTAGCCTTCACTCATTCACTAATACATTGAACCAACCTACAACCAGCTCCAAAATGATGAATATAAAACATGTAGGGAAAAATTGAGCTTGGGTCTAGGATAAAGGGTGCACAAATTGGGCCAAATCAATCCACTAAGACCACTACATGTGTATTAAATGATTTCATGTCATTGGAGGACATTTTCAAACCATTCTCGACCTTTACAACTAATTCTCGAAGCCTCTGGGAATTTCTATGCTAATTCCCTTCCAGTTTATGTGATGAATGCAAAGAAATTCTCATGAAAATCCTCAATCACATGCATTACACTGGAAATACTCGATTGGAACCTTTAATCACTCCCATAGGTATGGTTGTTTGCGACTAGAGCCTTTAAGTCACTCTCACGGGCTCGGATCCATGTGACTGGGGCTAAGGATGAAGAAAAACATCAAGCCTTCAACTTAAAACCTCCACCACCTATTGGATCCTCTTCTTCAACTCTTGTACATGCCTATAAACCTTTGACATAACATTTGATACATATGCAAGTGGATCAAGCAAGTCTCCCAAGTGTCACTGTCGGGTTGACCATGAAGGCCAACAAACAAGGTTGCCAAGAGTGCCAACAAGTCCTCCACTCTCCAACAATCATCTCCAAATGTTGCAACACCTTTGACATACCTGTAATACATTGTAGCACATCTCCATCACCAAAAATAGGGCCATAACACTGGAATGAGTCATCTCCATGAGCATAAGCATGAATACCTAAATGAAAACCTAGTTGCCAACTCAACTAGTGTGCCAAAAATCATCTCCATCACATGTAGATCTACATTATCTACCTCTAGCAGGATCATCAACCAAACCAATGTCATCATCTGACCATCATGAGTGTGACATCATATTGTTGACATCAATTCCAACATAATCATCCCAATGTCAACACAATGAGCTGCAACCATGCTACAATGAATGGCATCCAAACATCAGCTAGGCTACAAGGGTTGACATCAATGCCAACATGAGCTAGCTTCCATCATGAACCAATTCCAACATCATCTAGTTGGATCCATGCACACCATAATGCCAAAAAAACATGTACAATGTGTATTTTAGCCTCCATCGTCACCTAGTTCAAGACTAGAGAATCATGTTCAGTAACTGCATCTAATAGTTAATGGCTCCTGGTTGTGTATTGATCCTGAAAGCTTTGTGGTTCTATGTTCCTTTTCCTTTTTGGATAGTGAAGCAATTTTGGAAATTTGTAATATTGTTTTGCTGAAAATATTTTCTTAATATGTTCTTGACAAGAGTGAGGCTGAAAAGATCTTTTTAATATGTTCTTGACAATGTAACATTTTTTCATAAATAAAAACCCAAGATTCACAAAAAGTCATAACATTTTATATATTGGAAAAAATTAATGCATATTATTAATTACATACATGCAACACAAACTTAGAGTTGCGATTCATGATAATTATATAATTTGAGGAACTATTATTTGTGTGGTATAAGAATCAAAGCATGTAACTATGTGCAAAGATAAAGTGATTTCTAAGTTTATTTTACCAATTATAGGATTTGAAAACCTTGCCACA
The DNA here is from genome assembly GCA_031772625.1 of Pinus tabuliformis. Taxonomy (NCBI): domain Eukaryota; kingdom Viridiplantae; phylum Streptophyta; class Pinopsida; order Pinales; family Pinaceae; genus Pinus; species Pinus tabuliformis. The sequence continues at coordinate 437,679,406 of CM062819.1, forward strand.
AAAAGTTTTTGTAAACTCGATGCATTTTAAAATAGGCTAAAAGAAACATAACATATGGATGAAAATCATGGAGTTCCAAACCCTATTTTTAAATAAACAATTATTAATATTATGCCACGAATTTTAATGACAACAAGTAACATAGAAACAGTCAATAGCATTGAGTACCGTAGTGTGTGAAAATAAGATAAATGCCATAAAGCAGTTGTTCAGAGTAGAGTGTATGGAAAAAATGTTGTGTGCAATGTAGAAACATATGGAAAATGTATATCAGGAAAGAAATTCCTATGGATGTGTGGAAGTGGGAATTTGTGCGAAATAATCATCAACATAAACATGTAAATATATGACACAAATCTAGTCAAAGTAAAACATTAGCTAGTAACAAAGAAAGCTATCAAAGTAAATGTTATCAAGCACCCGAACAATGTCCTGATCACACTTTGATCATTGAATAAATTCTGAAAAGACTTACATTTATGATTAGGGTAGCTTTGTTTAATCATAGGATTAATCCTTAATTAAGTTTTTAATATGTGCTAGTCTGTGGCACAGGAAATTGATTGAGTTTATGTGCCATTTTGTCAAAACATTGTCACGAAACGGGGAAATATTTGCGTTAAATAATGTGAAAATTGACATTTTGCAGTGTGCAAAAGAAGTGTGCAAAGGTGTGATTGTGAGGGAATAAAGGTTCTCCTACACATACCCCTCTTCTGTGCATTGTTTCAATCTACTACAATGAATACTAGCTACATATCCCTCTACACCTACTTGATTTGTTTAGAACTAGTGAGCATTACAAAATGCTTCAAAGTAAATTCTATTAAGAGCTTGAACCATGTCCTGATTATGCATCGATTTTCTGAATAGATGCCAAAAAGACTTATATTTATCAGTAGGAGAGTTGTTGTTAATCATAGGATTAAGCCTTAATTAATTTTTTAATATGCAGTGATATGTGCCACAAGAGAACGGTTGATTTATGTGACATTTCACCAAAACGTTCTTGCTAAAAATGAAAACATGTGTGTCAAATAACATGAAAATTGACCTTTTTCAATGTGCAGAAGAGGTGTGCAAAGGGGGAATGTATGTGGAAGTGCAGAAGTGGGGGGGTAAAGTTTATCCTGTACATATGCCTCTTTTGTAGATCCTTTATTCCGCACGCAAAAAATTTAAAATCTTTCCATCCTACAGAGTCAAGTTATGAAACTAGTTTTAAAATGCAAATTTAAAATGCACCTTCTTGATATGTTTAGAACTAGTGAGCATTACACAATGCTTAAGATTAAATGTTATTAAGCATTTCAATGATGTCTTATTTACACGTTGATTCACTTAATAAATGATGAAAATACTTGTATTTATTAGTAGGAGAGATTTTTAAATCATAGGATTAAGCCTTAATTAATTTTTTAATATGTGTGAGAGGTTGGTTGAGTTTATGTGACATTTCTCCAAAACGTTGTTGTGGAACATGAAAATATGTATGTCAAAAAACGTAAAAAATTATTTTTTTAGTGTGTGGATGGGGGATGTGTATAGAGATATGAAAATGGTGAAATAAAGGTTCTCCTGCATATATGCTTCTTTTGCACACCCTTTATTCCGCACACTAAAAATTTAAAAGCTATATTAAAATTAAAAAATTAAAAAAATTGATATTAGTTTTTAAATGCTAGTTTTAAGCCTAATGTGAACCAACAGAAAATTAAAGTATTCATGTATATCTTGGTTAAAATTGATGTTTTGCAATGTGTGGAAGAAATATGTCGAAGGGGAATGCATGTTGAGATGCAGAATGTCCTTCGTTATTCTGCATACTAATAATTTGAAATTTGTCTACCCTATGTAGTCAAGTTACGAAATTAGCTCTAACATGCCAATCTATCATTAATTTTATAGTTATGAATTTAGTTTTAAAATATCATTTTTTGGCACCCTATTTTCCCATATTTATCATACCCCATACTCACCTATTTCTCGATTTTTTCACCTGTTGTTTTGAAATATATCTTCTAAGCAAACAAGAAATATTGTTAAAGACTATAAATTGTATCTAGAAAGTGCAAGAGAAATGGACATTGGTTCAAAAGGAAATTGATTTACTCAATAGCAGGTTTTAACTTTTAAGAGGAATGGATGCGCCTTCCTGTTCAGACTCAAATGTAAAATTAATATCTTTAGATGCACACAAATAAATGTTAAGGAAAAGTTAAGGAATGTTAAGGTGAGAATATTAAGCAAATTTATCAAAAGTATATTTATATGGATTCAGTTTATAAGAAAATAATATCGTATAACTATCTAATTAGGTTAAACTAGGAGCGAATTGATAATATAATACCATGAATTACTTAATTAATTCAGCAGAATCTAGGAAAAGGGTACATGTTCAAGCTCAAAATTGGGTCTTAGGGAGAGTTAATCATCGACCCTTATTCCACATCCGACATACATGTAAACAAAACAAATTATGCCCCAAACTTTAATAATCCAAACCCACTAATTAATCCATTAATGTGTGGTATTGTGCAGGAGGGAAGTGTGTGGAAGGACTATGCAGAGGGGGAATGAATGCATATATGTAGAACATTACAGAAGAAATTTTGTGTTCCTTGCTCTACACGCTCGCTTTCCCGCACAATACTTCTTCCTCACGCAAATTAAAAAACACTTCATTTAATATTGGATAATAAGTGCTTAATTCAAAAATATGAAATTACTAATGCACTTAGTATTTGAGAAGCGTGAATACCAAGATTTGTTGACTCTACTTTGATCGATAAATTGAATGAATAGGAGCACTAGTGTGAAAGAAACATCAAAACAAGCATGTAAATATTGAACACAAATCTAGTCAAAGTAAAACATTTGCTAGTAGCAAAGCAAGTAAATAGAGTAAATGTTTACATGGTGGAGGAATAACATGTTATAGTGTTTTAATAACCCAATGTTTCAGACTGACAAGTGAGTCCATCCTCAGGGGATACGTCAATAGATTAAGAAGATATTAATGATATATCCAGAGATAATCTTACGTGTATATATATGGATTATGTAGAGGAATAATATAAGAGATTTTGTCGGCCATAATTTTAATTAGTTTAGTAATATATTAATAAATTGTAATTTTAAACATTAGGTTTTTAGTTTAATCATTTATTATAATACATTGCATTAATATAATTATTTTGGTGATAATTAGTTATGAATTAATATCTTATTTGATTTATAAAAAGTTTATTACATTATTTAGTTTTAAATTTATGGATTACTTTTGAGATTGTAATTACTAAAATTTTATTAAAATGTAAATTTTTCTTTTTGTATCATTATTTTAGATTAATACAGAAATAGTATATATAAATAGTTATAAGAGATATAATTAAAAGTGAGAATTGTTTTGTTGGATTTAATAAAAAGAGAGGATTGTTTTGTTAGATTTAATTTATTTATTTACATATCAAATTAAGGTTAATTAGTTTTATTTTATTTTATTTTATTTTTTAACATGAGGAACTATTATAATCAAACGAAATTTTATTGAGAAGTGTTTTGATGGAATTATATATTTAATAGGATGAGATTTTATAAGAGGATGTTAGATTAAATTCAGAAATTGATTATTATCTTATATGAAAAAGGATATGATCAGGGGTTAAATTTTTAGAAGGGATAAGAGTTAATCATTGATTTTTTTGGATTTCAAATAAAGGTTTCCACCTGTTGCTTAGTTTTAATCCATCGTCATGATTCAAGTTGTTCTTTCTTGTTTCTATTTCTATGGATTCCTTAATTCTTCTTTTAAGATAATGGTCCTCTTTTTTAATTAGTTTGGCCTCTTCCATGTAGATATAATGAGAGGAAGAGTGAACATGTTCCACTAAGGAAAATTTTGAGGTCCTTTCTCTTCTTAAGTCAGTTGTGTGTTCTTTGATTCTAGTGTTGAAAGACCTACCTATTTCACCTATGTATTCTTTGTCACATGAACAAGGAATAATATAAACACCTTTTTGTAGGTTAGGGTTTATGGGGTCGTTCACAAAGTTAAATACTTGTCATATGGTGTTAGGAGGGGTGAAAGATACATTAATATTGTGTTTCTTAAGAATTTTAGTAATTTTTTCAGTCGTGCCTTTTATGTACGGAAGGGAGACTTTAGGAGTGAATGGAAAATTTTGATCTTTGTTGTTATTATTATTCTTACTTAGGGATTGGTTCATGGCTTTCTTAATGGTGTTCTTATTATAACCGTTTAGTTCAAATACCTTGTGAAGATGGTCAAGTTCATAGTTTAGATGGTCAGGGTCAGATATTCTGGCAGCCCTAGTGGTTAGGGTCCTTATGATGCCAATTTTCTGTTTAGGGTGGTGATGAGAATTTGCATGCAGATATCTCTCGGTATGAGTTTTCTTTCTAAAGACTTGGAAACCAAGCATTCCTTCTTTTTTAGTTAGAAGGATATCCAGAAAGGGAAGTTGATTGTTAGTTTCAATTTCGATGGTGAATTTTATATGGTCAGAGAGACTATTTAAGTGATTGAGGAATAGGTTTAGTTTTTCTTTCCCATGGCTCCATTTGGCAAATATGTCGTCAACAAACCTTTTCCATTCTGCAGGGGTATATGGAAATGAATTAATGGTTTTTTGTTCAAAATGATCCATGTAGATGTTGGCAATTATGGGGGATAGAGGAAAGCCCATAGCCACTCCATGGGTTTGTTCATATATTTTACCTTTGAAACTGAAGTATGAGGATTTTAAGCAAAGCTCCAGAAGGTCCACAATTTCTTTAGCAGTTATGTCCAGAGTAAATGTTATTAAGGACTTGAACGATGTCGTGATTACACGTCGATTTTTCAATTAAATGTCGAAAATACTTACATTTACTGGCAAGGGAGCTTTATTTATTCATAGGATTAAGCCTTATGCTCTTTGATTTTGTAACAAAACAATGTTTCATGTTTTTATATAAATTCCTTAAGATCTATGTCCCAAAACGAACATCAATATCGAACTAACATGGAAAATAACACTGCCCTAAACAAGAAGCAACCCAATGCAATTAAATGTCACTATATCGTTACATAAATCTAATTAAAATCAAAATTAACTTATATTAATAAAATATTAGCTATTAGAATATTATTATAGCATTTACTTGAGTATGATTACATGATATGAACTTCAAAAAGAAAACTTGGTAAGGCTTTTCCTTTCTTTACCTTTTTTTTAGCTTAACTTTCTATGAAAATTAAATTTGTATTAAATGACACTATTAAAATATTCTCAATCTATGTTAATATCGATTTCCAAAGTGTCCCAAAAACAACAATCATGAAACACAATCTTATGATTGGACCATCTTGAGTAGGAATTTAAGAAAAGTGGATATGGTTTTCAGTAACTAATATTAGAAAAATATTTTTTTTATTGCAGATAAGAAAAATCAATACAAGCTACATTGATGATGATCAATGGAAAATTAATACCATTAAAATGGATAGCAGACAAATGTCATTTCATAAATTTGATTTCAATTCATGATTTAGATCAATTATCATCTCTTACGCACTGTATGTAGCCTTATTGGAATTGATCTTGTTTCTAAAAACTCTAATGAAGATGTTTTCTTCATTTGTTCTAAAACTAACGAGCATTATCAAGGTTTGATTTATCATATGTCTATTGTTTTTTGAATTTCCTAAGTCTTATTGTAGGCCTATTAGCTTTGAACTCATTTATAAAATCTTCAGGCAAGTGGTTTTCTTTGTTTTCTCTAAAACTAACAAGTGTTATCAAGGTTTGGTTTATCATATGTCTATTGGTTTTTGAATTCTCTAAGTCTTGTTAGTATCATCATGGTTAGAAATATGTTTATATTGAAGTGCCTTCTAAAATTGTTTTTTTTAAGCCAAAATTGCTTTAAATGGAAACTTTGTCAAGATTTTGAAAGACAATTTTGATATTATTGGCCTTATTAATCTGGTGTTTCATTAGAATTTATCATAGTAGTTACAATTAATAGTCGGAAGGGGGAATGTGGGGGAGGTATCTGTGTCACTCTATTTTTTTTATTTTGTCAGAGAATATCGTGTTTTAGTTGTTACTATTGCAATAGGAATTCAGTGAGAGAAATGGCCCAAGGAATCAATGACAGAAGCATGTAGGAACAGTTCTATGCAGTCTGCCCAGATATCTCAATGTTGATGAATAGCATGTTGGAACTTCATCAAAGGCTTGGGAAGCTAGAAGATCAACTCGACACTATAAGGACTCAACTAGAAGAGTTCTTGCAAAGCTTGAATGGAGAAAACAAACCTCCATTATGACAACACAATCAGGAGGAGGGACAACCTCTAGGAACCATTGTTGATTAATAAAGAAAGTGTTACCAAATTTTTCTACTTACTCAACCATTTTTGAAATTCCATATATCCTAAAATCTACTTATTGCAATTTTCTGGATTCAATAAAAAAAATACTTCCTCGAAACATATAGTATAATAGTATAACAACCTTGTATCACCTATACTCTAATCATGTTCATGGGACATAAATTTTGTAAATTATGTCAAATTGGCTCAACAGACAAATGTAAATGTTATCTATGGAAGTATTTTCTTTCATTTGATGGAACTTGTTCCTTCCTTTAGGAAAGGTTAAAAAATTTACCTATCTTCTATGCTTAAAGAATGAAGAAAGGTGAAAGGGTTGCAAATTATCATCAATAAAAAAGAAACATTGGGATTGCAAGGAATCCTCAATAAAAAAGAAAAACTAATTAATCCTATGATTAACAAAATCTCGCTTGCAATTAAATGTAAGTCCTTTTGGTATTTATTTAGTGAATCGATGAATAATTAAGATTCTTAATAGAATTTAGAGAATCTATATTCCCTCCCTTCCACATCTTGACACACATTCCCCCTTCACACAAATCCCCCAACCACAAACAATCAAACAATTACCAAGCACTTGCATTTCATATAATAAAACATATATTCAACATGCAGACCAAGGAACACATGAAATAACTCATTAACACAAGCTATTGAGAAAAATAAACCAGTTTGTATTAATAACGAAACAAAGAAACTCTTACAACCTGGCCTTGGTGTTGTGCAAGTTCCTCCCAGGGTCCATCAAGGGTTTTCCTCTACTTTGACAAAGCTCACCCTCTCCCAAGTAGAATCAAGTGAAGACAATCTCTCCTCACAAAGGCTCTAATGGAAGACCTAAATCCTGCAGCATTTACCCAAAGAAAATGTATAGCTCCAACCTCCTCTCCTTCTGGCTCAATGCCTTTATTTATAGTGCTGTAAAGAGGTTATTCAGGTCCACTATCAATGGGATCATCCCCCTCTATGGGTGGGATAGCTCCCTTATTGATGGGATAAGTTCCCCCTTAATAGAGATACATGAACCAACTGGAGGCGCATCCATTTCATCAAACCGACCTCTAGAATGTTCTAGAAGTAACCACAAGTAACTTTTTCAAGATAAAACTCGCGCATTTTGCCTTTTACAGAGGGACGCACCTGTCCCTTAACATACAGAGCGTCCATGGACGCATATTTTGTGAACAAGGTCAGCGTCCCCGCAGGTAAGGCTAGAGAGAACCTGCGACCCCAGAGATAAACATAGTTTTTACAAGACTTTCTCTCTTCTTTGAGTTTGAGATGGATAACAGAGGCATGAGACTTGCCTAAGAGGGTAGCATGACTGTTGATTTGAGCCATACTAACTGTAAGTAGTCAAGGTGACATTTTTTAGTGTAACAGATTGCCCCCTAAAGTGCGAAGCCTGGAATAGAATAGGGTTTTGTAATTCTAGGAAGGGTGAAGCGCTTTATCATTTCAAGGATTGCCTTGTGGATGGCCTGGTTGGAACCTGCAATTTTCAACACAAAATACATGGATAAGATTATATCATCACTGAGGTAGGCATTCCCATACTCAGATTCAAAACTTTAACTAATGGACTAACTATTCTGATACAGGAATGATCTTGCAGTACATCATTTTTATAGACTTTTGTAGACACAGTATGGACGCAGCCATCTGTTTATGATTAGTCTACATAGATAATGAATACAAAACTCCTCGCAGCCTGGATGGTAGAAACTAGATCCAGGGTCTTCACTTCTACTTCCCGAATTGGTACGATTCTAGCCATGTGATTAAATGATTCGATGTCGAACATGGTAGAAACCACTTGATTACCAGTCAATGATGTAAACTGTTAACAAGCGTGAGAGAAACCACCAGTAATGTCAATGGTTCTCAAAGTACCAAGCACAACCCGTGAAATGTGAATAGATGTTTTGATGTCGAACACTTCACGGAATCCTCTGATCGAAAGTCAATGATGTAAACTGACGTCAAAGGCGAGAAACCTGCCATTGATGCATGCAGACTTCAAGGTACTGTCGATTCCTAAGTCATCTTTCTAGATAATGTGTCGATGTCGATAGAAAGCGACCCGTTGCAGGCAAGCCCGCAACACGAAATCATTGTTCAAGTTGAAGAAATGTTGCTGTAAGGACTGACTCAGGGATGGTCAAATGGATGACAAGTATTTTGCAGATGAAAGTTTTTGCTTGCAGACCTCTTGAACACATAACGACACAACAGATGGCTTGGTGACGAATAACTCAAAGTTAACCCCTGGAACCCGGTTAAAGACTTTCAAAGTGATTTGGTCAACTGTGAGGTAAAAGATTTCCCAACCCAGGTGAATGAAAAGTGTCGTGTTCAAGAGCGGTAATAAAGTTTCTTCTGAGACAAAAGGTGACAAATAGGTTCATTCTTCTCTTTTTTCCCCCACCATTTCTGGCAAGTACCTCTTTATTTTTAACAAGCTTGAGGAGGATAACATATGCTTGATTATAAGCTCATCCTTCGGACGAGTCCAACCTAGTTTAAATTCGAACCCTAGGAAGGAGTGGTTCGTTCCTGTTTGTAATTGAACAGGTCCTCTACTGTAAAAGTTTAACGAGCCCAGTATAGGAGAAACTCGGCGTTTTTCAATTTTAGAGAGTCTGAAAAAACTAAAGGAGACTCCACGTTGAACTTTTTCGTATATTTGTGTCCCTCAAGCCCGAAAAAGTATAAAATAATACCTGGGGGAACCGCTTGATCTTGCGACCAAGGAGTACTTTCATAATAGTGTCGTTAACCTGAAAAGTAAAAAGCGATCAAGGACACGTCGTTTTATTTCCTTATCGAGTTCGAAACGACAAAAACCCGGCAATCTTTTCCTGATTTTGCGGTCAGAAAAGAGCTAAAAGGGGACCGTCTTTTAATTCCGTTTTAACGAGTGAAAAAGAAACACTCGGCGATCTTTTCATGTTTTAGGAGTCAGAAAAGGGCTTAAAAGATGACTCTGATATTTTTGTTTGTGAAAAATTACAATTTCCCTCGAAATCCCTTTGTCCTGCACAAAAGCAACACATTACTCATACCTGTTTAAAATAGGCAAAAATACATTCAAAAACATCTTTTCATGGTAAAAAATGAACTAATTCATCCAAAAAACCTATAAAAAGACCTTTTACCATGTCATTTTTACCGTTTCACTGTTGAGGTTGAAAAAGGAGCTTTTGACAAGAAACTTCCCGTGGTTGCTGCGGAAAATCTGACCGTCGGAATCGAACGCCGTCTCATCCAGGTATTTTACACATCCTACTCTGCATTTCTATCCGTTTAGAATCAATTTTTAGGTTTTAGTTTCATTTTTTGGGGGGGTTTTGGTTTTGGAATGCGCCTCTCGGCGGACGCAGGTGCCCTTCGGGTGACCTGCGTCCCCCGACTTTTTCTCATACGGGAAAACGGTCGGAAGACGCAGCCCGCCTTCAGGCCAGCTGCGTCCGGGCGCCCTGTGCTACAAAGCCGGGGTGCGTCCTCCGAGAAACGCGCATTTCAAAACCCCAACTCTCTCAAAAAACCACCAAAAATTCCCAAATCAATTTCTAATTGCTATTTTTGATATGCAGGGCATTAATCATGTTAGACTGGAGAGAAAGAGAGCATGTAGAGGAAGATGAAGCTGCAATAAATCATCAACCTTCCCTGGATGCCCTAAGAGCATGCGGATTATACAAATATTGGACCATACCGGGCATGAGGGGCCAGGTAAGATTCTTGGAATGGCTGGTTGAGCGATGGAACGTACAAGAACAATGCTTTTACATAGGAGGGCACCAGCTCGAGATAGAGCCCTCGGATGTATACTTTCTCACTGGCTTGCCAAACAGAGGTGAGCAACTCAGTCTTGCGGGGACTAGGCCGGGTGGCCAATCCCTTGATAGTCTCCGCGAGAATTGGTGCACACCTGGGGCTCACCATTCAAAAGGCATAGAGATAAAACACATCACTCTGCCGGAACTCAAAGTCATAGCGTTCACGGTTACCAGAATTTGCGGCGCGGCCGCTTTACACATTGCTTCCGGATCCCAAATGCGGATGGCAATTGACTGTTACCAAGGCACCATTTTCAACTGGTGTGAAGCTGTGTCGGCTCATATGAAGAGCCAACTGACCAAGGCAAAGAACGGACGACTAAAGACTTTTGGATATGGGCCTATAGTCGTGAGCTTTGCCTTGGAGAGAATTCCAATGCTGATCCCTCAGCAACTCACTGTTGATATCTTGGGTCCCCAGCAGCCAAAGCTGATACGATGGGTTGCGGTGATGGCCCGGCATCCTGACGAGGGCGCGACAGTAGTTCGATTCTCAGATAGTTATTTTGACTGGTTAGAGGGCCAGCTTTTTGTGATACAGGACTTTCCGTATGCCGGAATGGATTTCAGAGGTGATCCGGACATGGTTCTTCCACAGGGAGAACAATGGGACGACAGAGGTACTTTTTATTTTCACAAGTTTTCTAGTTATGTATTTTTTGTATTTTTTATATATATCGTCTCAAAACTAATAGTAAACTTTTTCAAAATGCAGATGTTGGTCCACAGCGTCCAGCCAACCTCCGGCCTTATGATAGACTACATCCAGCTGCACCGGTACCGGCCCCACAGGATGCGACAGCAGAAGTACTAGCTGAGTTGGAGCATGATCTAGAGCGTCTCACGGCAGATATACCTGAGACTACTATGGACGACATTCCTATCAGGCTTCAGCGCTTCGTAGTCGCGGTCCCTGGACCGTTTAGGAGATTTTTGCGTAAGGTAGCCCGCGCAGTGGTGTCGTACAGAGAGCACCACCAGTGATTGACTAGTCACTTTTGTAGTCACATGTGACATTTTTGACTTTTTGTACTATCATTTTGCCGATCATAAGGTGTTTTAAACCTATGATCGAAGACGATGTATATATTTTTTGACACACTTCTATCTATATATATCACTATTACCGGCTTATCTTGTTTAACATATGTGATGAAATGTTTTTAAATTTACTTGCATGATTATCGTAAATGTCTGTCCAACATTCGAGAAGCAATTGCATCTGCTAATGTATTCAAAGACCTTGGAATATGTTGATATTCAATGTAATCAAATTCACGTTCCAAGAGACGCACTCTCAAAAACAACCTTAATAACACAGGATTTCTAATGGCATAAACTCTATTAAGCTGTAATACAACAAGTTCAGAATCTAACCTCACTATCAAACGTCGAATTCCAAATGAAATAGATTCGGATAATAATTCAACCACTGCACTGTATTCTGCAATGTTATTCGTTGTTTGACCGAGGCTTACCCCATGCATAGAAACTAACTCGTCAGAGGGCGAATAGATAACCCAAGCTGCGGAAGAGATATTCCGTGTACTACGACAAGCACCATCAGCAAATCCAATGTATGTTTGGAGAGGCGTCGACATCTACAATATCAAGAGTAAAACCAAGATAAGCCAGAATAATGACGAAAAACCACACTTGCTAAGCTAAGCACACTGACTAAACTAACACACTTGCTAGCTAGAAAGAAAATCTAACCTATCTAAAAATTTCTCCATACCCATCATTTTAAGCATAATACCTCTTTAGGTAAAGTCCATTTCTGGGTTTACCCAAAGAGTCCCCATCAAAATCAACTAACTCATAAGCCCCTTTTGCTAGCTTTCGCTTTACAATGTAGGGCCCATGCCACATGGGAACGAATTTTCCGGCACCTAGCTTATCGTTAGCTTGATCATATAATAGTACTAGGTCTCCTTCCGAAAAACTTCGAGGGGTTACATTTTTATCGTACTGAGCTTTCATTCGTTTCGCGTGAGTCTCGATAGCTAAAGTAGCGTCACGTCGAGTCTCATCTAATTTAGCCAAGTATAATAACCGTTTCTCCTCTTCGGAAGTAGCTGGAAGTAATTCGACAGCCATTTGAAGTGATGGGATTTCGCATTCAATAGGTAACACAGCTTCTAAGCCATAAACTAGCTGGAAAGGGGTGAAACCTGTTGAATTTTTCACTGAAGTTCGATATGCCCATAGCGCCGAAAATAACATGTTATGCCAATTCGTTCGATGGATACCAATGATCCGTCGAATCATGATGACTAGAACTTTGTTGATTGACTCAACCAAACCGTTGGCTTGCGGATAATAAGGAGTAGAGCTATCGTGGCGCAAACCAAGCTGGCTTGTAAGCTCAGTCATCATGACGTTTCGAAAATGGCTCCCATGGTCAGTAATGATTGCTTGTGGGACACCAAACCTAGTTATGATATGATTGAATACGAAAACTGCAGCTGTCTTGCCGCTTGCGTCGAATGTAGGCATCGCCTCGGCCCATTTTGTAAAATAATCAACCGCGAGGATGATATACGCATGCCCCCCGGCCGAGTGAGGGTTACAAGTAATAAAGTCAATGCCCCATTTGGCGAATGGACCAGCGGCAATTATAGGGTGGAGAGGAGCAGGTGGAGCGCGCATCTTTCGATCAAACACTTGACAGTTGTGGCATGTTCTGACAGCAAGGATACAATCTTTAAACATAGACGGCCAGAAATAGCCAGCGCGCAACACCTTCTGAGCTGTGGCATACCCAGACATATGACCGCCACATGCTCCAGAGTGACAATCATTCAAAACTCTCTCAGCCTCTTCGTGAGTTAAACAACGTCGAAAAACTAAGTCTGCCCCCCGGCGATAAAGTGTATCTCCAATAATTCTGTATTGCTGGGATCGAAACCGAATTTTTCGACGGTCTTCCTTGGAAGCTTCAGGCCGAAAGGTTTGGGTTTGGAGATAGATGATTATATCCCCATACCACGGATCTAAAGTGCTAATAAGAAACAAAGATTCGTCCGCAATGGACTCCTCTGCCACAGTCTCTGTGTCAGCACTCGGGAAATCACACATCAATTCCGCAAAAACTAAAGATTTCTTAGACTTGGACTTCTCGAACTCCAAGTCGAACTCTTGCAGGATAACAATCCATTTAGAGTACTTGCCCCCTAGCAGTTGTTTTGTCAAAATATAAATCATAGGGTTGCAATCCGAAATAACTGTAGTCTTGCGGAGAAGAATGTAGTGACGAAAACGCTGGACAGCTTGAACGGCTGCCAGGGCCAATTTCTCCACATGCGAATATTTTAACTCAGTGGGATTTAAGGTTCTACTAAGATAATATATCACATGCTCTGCTTTGAATTCATCTTCTTGAACTAACACCATTCCAATGGTGGAATGCGAAGCTGCGAGGTATAAGAAGTAGTCCTGGTTGTAGTTGGGAGGATGCAATAACGGTGCATGGGTCAACGCGTGTTTTAGTGCATCAAAAGATTGTTGGGCAATCTCGTCCCAAAAGAATTGTGCGTTCTGTTTCAACAACCGTGTAAAACCTTTAGTGACCTCGGCGTAGTTTGGGATGAATCGGCGTAAAAAGTTCGCTTTCCCTTGCAAACTTTGGAGTTGGCGCAAACTCGAAGGAGGAGGCAATTTGATGATAGCCTCGACTTTCGAGGGATCGACGCGAATGCCGGCTTTTGAAACAACAAATCCCAGCAATCGACCTGTTTCTATACAGAAAACACACTTGTGGGGATTCAACCGAATTCGATAATGCCTACACCTCATAAAGATTGCTCGTAGGTGGACAAGGTGATCAGCTCGTTGTAAAGAATGAGCAGGCAAATCATCGAGATAGGGTTGCACAATGTGCTTGATGTCATGAAATGCATAAGACATCGCCCGTTGAAAAGTAGCGCCGGCATTCTTAAGCCCAAAAGGTAATTTGCAATAAGCAAATGTCCCCCATGGACAAATGAATGCCGTTTTTGGTTGATCGGCAGGTAGAATATTGATTTGATTATAGCCTGAGAAACCATCCATGAAGGAAAACATCTCACTTCCGGCACAATCATCAATAATTTGATCGATATAAGGCGTAGGATAGTTGTCTTTTGGACAAGCTCGATTGATATCCCTATAGTCGATACAGATTCTTATTGTTCCTTGTTTTTTATTGACGGGAACAATATTCGATACCCAATCCGTTAACGGGATCGGATAAATGAAACCTGCTTTCAACAGCTTTTCGACTTCTGCTTTAATCGCAGCCGCTTTTCGAGGGTGAATCTGACGCAACCGTTGCCGAATGGGTTTAGCATCCGGGTAGGTTTTGATTTCATGAACAACAATGGCAGGATCAATTCCCGGCATTTCCTCGTAAGACCAGGCAAACACGTCGCGGAATTCTTGGAATAGGGCCTTGTAAGTTTGGATTTCTTCTTCAGTACATGCGGCACCTATATGAATGTTCTCCTCGATTCCGGGCTTCACTGAAATATCAATGGGAATAGTACGAGAAATATTCCCTAAATTCAGCTCTGAATCAGAATGTTTCGTTGGATCCTGAGCGTCTTTGACATATTCAGCGGTAAAGATAGATGAAAAATCATTTTCAAATGCATCATCCTTAGGTAAAAACGAAGATCTGTGATGGAGATCTTCCCATGGTAGATCATCTACACTTAGGATTTCGCGAAGTTGTTCGTCAGATGACACTTCTTCGGGAAACGTTATCCGTTCTAAGGGTGAGGTGAAAAGTGACTCTTCACTGACCACATTCATTTGGTCGGTTTCGGTTGAATGAAAGTCGGTAAAAGACATAAGAGCTTCATAAGCAATCTCATACGGACTCAACGGCATAACATCACCGAGTGAGTCTAGCTCAGAGTCAGAGGGAACATACCAAGGATCATCATAAATAATGTTTTCTGACGTGATCATATGAATTGTTGCAAACGAAGGGTCTGCATTGAGTGGAGGGAGAGGAAAAGTTCCCAGTAAACCGGAATCCTTAACTAAACCTACACCAATGTCCCTATAAGGGATTGTCGTTTTACCAACATGCTGGATAGTTTCTGAAGAGGTTGGGTCGGATGAAAAGTATGTCAGCTGATCAATAGTCACGATCTTACCGTTATGTGGAAACTTAATGACTCTGAAGACCGATGAAACGACCGCTGTCATAGCATATGACCAACTTCGACCCAAAAGAAGGTTGTAGTCTAGAGGGGCATCAACCACTTCCACATCCAGACTAACGGTTTTACCTTCGACCCCTATAGGCAATTCTTGTAGAATACCAAACGGACGGAACCCACGGCCATCAAAGGCCTTAAGGATGGTGGGGGATTGGTTCAACGAAGGAGAACCAAGCGATCTCCAACATTGAATCGACATAATACACGTAGAAGCTCCCTCATCAATCACAGTCCGATGAATAGGCCTGTTTTTGACTATCACTGGAATTTGGAAAGCCATTTGATGGGGGAGACGCGGTGTACTACTTTCTAGATCAAAGATCATTAGGTTCGGGTCCTGAACATCGACAGCTCCAATAGCCGACAAAAGCAATTTTCGTTGCGCTGGACATGATTGCAGCACTTCGAGTGCCGACATTGCTGAAGGTGAAACAGCTAAGTCTTCAACAATGTTGTAATTCTGGGCTGCTCTCGCATGTGGATTGAAAGCAGACCTTCGAAGTACACCCTTGGCGGGCGGCTTAATCACTAAGTCTGGGTTAGGTTTTTCGATCTGTAGTGGATCGGAACCAGGAGCTGAGGTTGATGGGTTAGAGTGAGAAGATTCTGCTTCCTTACCATCAACAGGAGCCTTACTACCATAATCTTGCGATCGAGTCGCAATCCTGACATGAGACATCATCAAAATGGGTTCTTCACTGGCATTCGAAGAAGAACCTATCATCTTATTCTCCTGCTCTGGAAATGGATTTTTTAACACAGCAGGAGTGGGAGAACCTTTGACTATTTTCACTACCTCGGCCCGATGAGGGCAGTCTCTCGTAAAATGATCTTCTTCACAAATAAGACAAGGATATCGAGGTTTGCGTTTTTCGTCATTGGTTTCCGACTTTTCCGTTTTCTCCTTTGGAGCCTTGTCTGCTTTAGCCTTCTTCTTTCCTTTCTTCTTTCCACCGTTTTTTGATTTGGCCGTAGATGACTCTACAGCGTGAATGTCGGCGGTAAGTTCAGGAGGAGAAGACTCTCCTGTCGGAGAATCAGGCAAAGTGATAATTGGAGTATTGGAGGTCTTGGAAGACTTCTTCTTACTCTTCGTAGTCACGATACCGATCATACCATCAGCGGCATGAGATCCCGAAGGAGCAGCAGCGATTTGGTTTGACTTTGGAAGATCCGGAATTTTCTCGTGTAACGTACCCGACTGAGTGTAAACTAAGTCAAGGTATTGTGCCTGAGCAATGACTTGCTCCTCAGTAACTACTCCGGCCTTAGCTACATCTTCAGTAATTCTTGGTAATAATGATTTGACAAACCATTCAGCTAAGATTTGGTCCGGGATAAAAACTTTCACTAATCTCCTTCGACGTCTCCACTCATGAATGTGATCAGAAATGTACGTGGATGTCGATTGTTTTAGCGAAGTTAATAATTCTGTACCATTATCGTATCTGACTGGTAACTGAAAATGAGTTAAGAACGAGGTAGCTAACTGGCTAAAGTTGTAAAAAGAGGCCCGTGGTAACTCAATGTACCACTTGGCTGCGAGACCAATGAGTGTACGCTGGAAAAGACGTAAGCGGATGGAATCATCTGAGATGGAATTTGATGCACACCAGAGGTGGTAAGTCATCACGTGATTAGACGGATCCTCTCCAGACTTACCTTCGAACTTGGGTATATCGCTGGGCAACTTATTTGGCATTGGCGGCCAGAACTGAAGATATTGAATTGGATCGTTCGTTAGGCGCGTCAAGTCGGGTAAATCTAAAGTCGCAATAAACGGTAACTGCCGGTTAGGATCTCTAAAACTCTGAGTCACAATACCAGCCCCAGGAGGAGGATATCCAGGATAACTAGGAACAGGAGTCGCATTTGGGATATTATATCCTCCTGGAAAACCAGGATTAACCGGACCGTACTGGGGTTGCTGAGGTGGTTGATAAGTGTACCCAGGATACGGTTGATACTGGTAAACCGGTTGTTGGGCAGCTTGCCCAGGTTGATACTGTCCCTGGTACGGAGGTTGAACAAATTGAGGTTGAGTAGTAACAACCGTACTTGTACCAGGTTGGCCTACAGGCATCTGGACTGTGGTTTGAACCGTGGGTCCAGACAACGGTACAGATGTCTGAGGAGTGGTTACAGGGACAGTAGAAACCGGAGCTGCCGATACTCCAGAAGTAAGCATGGTAGATGAAGCGGTAGTTGCTGCAGCCGTGTGAGGTGGAGTACCAGGTGCAATTGGCGGCTGAGTAACTACAGAAGTTACAGGGGTCTGAACACTTGACTGGACAGGTTGCGGTTGCTGGGGTGGACCAGGAACTGCAGGTTGTCCTGCTTGAGGTACCGACTGTATACTTGGTTGCGACATCTGTTGACCCTGTGACGGATCCCATGTTAACATTCCAGGGTATTGACTCGTAACAGGTTGAGGATACTGAGATCCATAGCCGTATTGAGGATAGGGTTGATAACTGTAAGGTGCAGTCCCATATGATTGCCCTTGAGGTGGTTGATAACCTTGACCAGGGTATTGACCCGTAGGTTGATAACCTTGAGGTAAATACGAATACTGGGGTTGACCTTGACCTTGAGGTTGGTATCCTTGAGGTTGATACCCTTGGGGTTGATACCCTTGGGGTTGCCATCCTTGAGGTTGCCATCCTTGAGGTTGATATTGATACTGAGGTTGACTTTGGGGTACATATTGAGGCTGGGGTTGATACCCTTGAGGTTGCCCCCCAGTCACGAATGAAGTACCTTGAGGTTGCCCCCCAGGCATTAACGAAGGTTGCCCCCCAGGCGGTAATTGGCCACCTTGAGGTTGGTTAATGGGAGTTGAACCTGACATCATATAAACGTCACCTATACTCAATGGTACATTACCACTGTTTCCAACTAATAACCCATGATCAATGGGTTGAGGAGATGCTCCCGCAAAGGTACCAGAAAGTGATTGATACCCAGTAGGAACAGAAGGACCGCCATGTAAAAATGATTCAGGACTTTGTGAAAACACAGATGACTGACCAGACATATTTACAGGAGAATGAATTCCTCTAGGTGGAACCGGAGTACGAGGTGTAGAAAAACCTACTGAGTTGTCTAAAAAATTGGTTAATGCAAGGTACCAAGATTCACTTCTAGGAGGACTGTAAAAGATGGATTCACGCTCCCTTAGATCAAGGGTAATTAGATCTTCAGAATCAGAAACGCCTATTTCTTCCTCTGGAACAAGTTCTTCTATAGCAATTAATCCAACAGGAAGATTTTCGGTGATAATTCTTTCTATTCTTGGTGAATCAGGAACACTAGGAGTTGGAGTAACAGGTTCTGAAATTTCAGGTTCTTCGCCTGTTTCACTGGCAGATGAAAAACTACCAGCAAGCTCGGAAACTGTAACAGCTTCGGGATTGTAACCTGTTTCTAATCTTTGGTAATCTGGATGGACTACCAAGGAAGATTCTCCTTCTTCAGGTGATCCTACTCTACTGCCACTAGGAGGAGTTACAAGGACCTTTAACCCTTCTAAATGACCCGGAATGTCTTCAGGAGATTCACCCCGCGATTTACGGAGTTTTCTTAACAAATCTATTCCGGTAACAATCTCAGGAGACTTGCCCCGAAGTCTACGGGACTGTCTCGGTAATTCCGCCACAATTAAAGATTTTAACTACAACACACGAAAACAAAGTAAAAAATTTCAAATCAAACCACCTAAAGTCTTCTAAAGAAGCAAACAAATTTGAAGCACACGCCTAAATAATCTAGAGCGTCAAACCACACACAAACAGTAGTCTTCCGGACCAAAAGCGCTAGTTGGTGATTAGGCCCAACCTCGCAGGATTCAGTACAGAAATGGTGGGTGGAACAGTTACCCCGGCAACCTGCTTAATGAATAGACTGGACCAAGTTCCTCCACTTTAACCGTCTCGAAGTGAAGCGAACCCCCCAGAAAATCCAAGTGAGTATAACCGACGTCTGCTCCAGGTACAGTGGGACCTTCCCTCCACCGTCACCTTGGGTAGAATCCTAGATATTATGGCCACTAAGGTTACCAATCACAACAATTACACCTGGGGGAACAGTCTAAACTCCGACAGCACGCAAGGGCAGAGTAGCAAGCTCCAATCCCCTTACCGGCTCCTTGACAACAATCCAAGGTTTACCGATAAGTGACCCCTGGCTCCTCGACAATGGTTAATCCGAGGTTTACCGTTTGTAATACGTACTGCCTGGCGTCGTTCCCAACGAGGGAGGAATGATCCCCTCACTGGTTCGGACACGAGCTCGTGCTTCTCCTTTAAGAGGAGCTTTCCCAGAATGTAACTGAAACAATTGGATTTGTTCTACTCAAGATAGACTATCTGTTTGGTTTTGTAGTCTTGGAGAGTTAAGTACTCACCTACTCCAAGACCCTAGCCTAAGCTATGTTGGTGCTTCAGAGCCCTAGAAAAATAAAGATTACTAGATTGATTTTAATTTAAGCGTTACTTTTAAGGTTGTTTCTTAAGTCAAAAGGTGATGGAAGTGAAACCAGTGGTGTGTTGACTCGACTCGAAACCACTACAAAATGCACCTAGAATGATTTATCCACTACTTTACTTTTTCGATGAATTGCTTAACTAAAAAGTTGAGAGAATGCAATCTTTATAAAAGCAACTTCTTAATTGAAGACAATCAAAGAAACAATTCGTTTGTCTTTTCCAAGCATAAAAACATAACCTCTCTTTACATGCACGAAAAAACTCTTTTCTTCTTTCGAAAACAAAAAGCTACTTGAAACAAGACTTTTTAAGAAGATGTTTTTGTATTTTTCTTTTAATAAAGCAAGTAAATCTAATATAACCAAAAATCAATCTTAACAACTCTTAAAATCTATGAAAATGCACTCATAAGCAAACTAAAGGCAAATTTACTCTAAGCAATCTTAACGAGGCCAAAACTAACAATGATTATTTCTAAGGTGTTTTACTTGATCACAATCAAATCAAGGACTAGCTTATTGCAGAATCAAAAACTAGCCAAAACAAAACTCTAATCTTTTTGTTCTTTTTGTAAAATGGAAATCAATACTTTATAAACAAGTAATTCGAAATTTGACCCAAAACAACTCAAATGGCAAGTTGCTCACAAAAGGAGACTTTACGACAGGCCCGACTTCTAAGAAGGTTGACTAACCAGAGAGATCTAAGGCTGGACAACTTTCTACTATCAAAGTCACTACAAAGCCTTTCCAAAAATCAAACCCTAGGTCTAAACTTCGTTGAAAACCACTAAAACACTCAAAGCTCACAAAACTAGTTCAGGTGAAAATTCTTGACAGGGTACTAAAGGATCTGGGCAGAAAACACTAAGGAAAAACAAAATCTAAAAGCAATTTAAAGCAAAAATGGAATTTTCTTAAGTTTTACAGGAAGACGCAGGCAACCCGTTGTCACAGGTGCGGCCCCGCTCTGTGCAGACGGCAACAGCGCGTCCAAAGACGCACTGTGCAGTACTAAGAGGGTGCGTCCTTCTGGAAAAATGAAGAAAAACCAAATCTAACTAAATCTAAAGCTAAGCCACCCAAATACTAATTCTCACAGTCAAAAACCAGAAAATAAAAATGATTTTCTCAAAGCAAAGTTCATATAAAGGAAAAGACTCTCTCATTAATGGATTCCCCAGCGGAGTCGCCAATTTGTCACACGGAATCTGTCAAGGGTGCGGACACGACTGACCTTCCTAGAAGTCTAAGACATTCTAATGACAAACAAGACAAAATGGAGTGATCTTTCTCTAAATACACCTTTTACAACATGAAAACTACAAGTGTTTAGGCTTACCTTATTCCAAAACGCTGTTGTTGAAGTCCGTTCTTGACGATCCGGATGAGCTCCTCCTTCAAGTCAATTCCTGCAACCACAAACAATCAAACAATTACCAAGCACTTGCATTTCATATAATAAAACATATATTCAACATGCAGACCAAGGAACACATGAAATAACTCATTAACACAAGCTATTGAGAAAAATAAACCAGTTTGTATTAATAACGAAACAAAGAAACTCTTACAACCTGGCCTTGGTGTTGTGCAAGTTCCTCCCAGGGTCCATCAAGGGTTTTCCTCTACTTTGACAAAGCTCACCCTCTCCCAAGTAGAATCAAGTGAAGACAATCTCTCCTCACAAAGGCTCTAATGGAAGACCTAAATCCTGCAGCATTTACCCAAAGAAAATGTATAGCTCCAACCTCCTCTCCTTTTGGCTCAATGCCTTTATTTATAGTGCTGTAAAGAGGTTATTCAGGTCCACTATCAATGGGATCATCCCCCTCTATGGGTGGGATAGCTCCCTTATTGATGGGATAAGTTCCCCCTTAATAGAGATACATGAACCAACTGGAGGCGCATCCATTTCATCAAACCGACCTCTAGAATGTTCTAGAAGTAACCACAAGTAACTTTTTCAAGATAAAACTCGCGCATTTTGCCTTTTACAGAGGGACGTACCTGTCCCTTAACATACAGAGCGTCCATGGACGCATATTTTGTGAACAAGGTCAGCGTCCCCGCAGGTAAGGCTAGAGAGAACCTGCGACCCCAGAGATAAACATAGTTTTTACAAGACTTTCTCTCTTCTTTGAGTTTGAGATGGATAACAGAGGCATGAGACTTGCCTAAGAGGGTAGCATGACTGTTGATTTGAGCCATACTAACTGTAAGTAGTCAAGGTGACATTTTTTAGTGTAACACATCAATAAAAAAGAAACATTGGGATTGCAAGGAATCCTCAATAAAAAAGAAAAACTAATTAATCCTATGATTAACAAAATCTCGCTTGCAATTAAATGTAAGTCCTTTTGGTATTTATTTAGTGAATCGATGAATAATTAAGATTCTTAATAGAATTTAGAGAATCTATATTCCCTCCCTTCCACATCTTGACACACATTCCCCCTTCACACAAATCCCCCCTTCGTACACTTCTTCCATACACTACCCCATTCGGTGGTAACACTTTGGTGAAATGTCACATAAATTCAATCAACCACCTCTAGTGTGAATTAATGCACTAGTTTTAGATAAATCATAATATAAGTTTCTATTGGTTTGTGTTATTTTAAATGATCATAGTTAAATATTGTGCAGAAGAAAGTGATGTGCAATGGCAAAGTTTATGCAAACAAAAACTATATACAGAGGAGAAACATTTTCTAATATCGTTATACTAATCATAGAATTTGGAAATTTGATAAATCAATAAAACAATGTGTTGTAGCTACTACAAAACCCTCCAAAAAAATTTCTCACACTCAATTTTGGAGCCTTTCTTGGTCTTATACATTGTTGTCGCAAACACCGAAGCTTATTTCATGAGCTTTCTTGACATATTTTGTTCCCTTTTGCATGTTGGGTAAATTATCATCTTTTGGCATGATTGGCTGTTGCACAATATGTACAAGCCTATTCTGATGATTTCAAGGGTCTATCTTTATGTATATGAGTTTTCTTAACTATGTAAACATATGTTGCACTCATTCACAAAGTTTTGACCACTGTCGCACAAGTGTTGTCAAATTTGTCCCAAATTCTATCTTAAGTGTCACACGTGTCATAAATTTGTCACGCGGAGGAAAATGTTTTGTTCATGTGTTCGGATCATCTATTTTTTCATGTCATCAAAATATTCTAAGTTTGTGATCCCAGTCAAAGTTCATCACTGGTCACATCAATCGAACACTTGGCCATTTTCAAAAAAACTTCTCAACCAAAAAAAATAGCTTCATCGAGCCTCTCCTCAACCATGCAGTGTGTAGTCTCAACCCTCAAGCTATGAACTTGTTGCTTGGAACCATGCAATGCACAGTTCCTACCTCCCAGGACTGTTGTACTGCGTAGTTTTTATGCCCAAGCCTCGGCCTTGACCTACGAAATTGTGCAATCATGTCCCCAACCCAGATTAAATTGTGCACTTCGCAACATCAAGCCTTAATATCATCCCCTAAGATCTTGAATTACACAATTGCATAGAATCATGACCTTCCTTGACTCACAGAACTATGCAGTGATCTCTCCTAGTGCAAATCCCTTCAATCTGTCCCACTCTCTCTAGAAACTGCACAGTCTTGAGCCTCAACCCAGCCTGAACTGCGCAATATCAAGGTTCAGGGAATCCCCTTTCCTTCTTGAACTACATCACTGAGTCCCTCTTCCCATCCTATCACTTGTTCTAGGCTCAGTTGGTGGATCAGAATGAATCATCTTAGGCTAGGGGGTTTTTAGATTGATTTCATATCGTCATGGGTGAATTGTAGGAACAGGTACCCTATCATGTCATGGAAAGATGGTGAAGAAGGATGGATGCATGTTCAAAGAATCCCTTGCAAATGAACTTACAAGTTGATCAATCAAGAAAAAGCGAAGGGACACTAGTTTGCAACCATTATCCGAGACTTGAGATCATTGAAGATTCCTCATCACCAAGCCATGTGGAGGTGAAATGAAAAACATCTTCAAGAAGAAATCCAACACTTAGCAACATCAATGGCTTGACATTGCCACATCATCAAGCAATCCATGTCAGCAATGTCATGTCATGTCATGAGTGGTCATATGCCACATCACTATTGTGGATCACGTATATTTTATTCAAAATGTATTGTAAAGTGGATGTCCAAAGGACACGCATGGAATTTAAAGAGTCATGTGAGTTGAAAAGTCATAGGAAGTTAAACAGCCATGAGGGTAGTCAAAGAGTCACCCTTGGTTATATATACTCCCTCATTGTATGAGCAAAGGACTTTTCACCTTGGCTCCTCCCGCAAGGCATTAGAGAGACAGATCAATAATTTGAGGAGAAAGGGTTGGCTCCAATGCTCCACTACCAGAGCTAGTGATTTATATTGTAAACATCTGTCTTGGAACTTTTACTTAATAATAGAAGTCTTCAAGGCTAGCATGTTCTTCATGCATGTATTATGAATGTTTGTAAGACTATTTTGTGCATGCTTGTATTTCATGTTTGCTTCACATGTGCTAAGATAGTTGAACTATTTCGGTTGTTTTAGTACTTATCTTATTTATAATGTGTTGTAATGGTTGTCATTGTTGTCCCATTCTTGTGGATTGTTCCACAATATATTAGACAAATATTCCTTCATTCATTGGTTGTAACGGCCGTCGCATCCCCTATGGACTATTTCATTGGATGTTAGACAGATCCTTCTGGTTCGTGTGTGTCTCTTCTGAGGTAGCACTACTACCTCTCACTCAGGGGCTCACTTTTCTTCCCTCTCCACAGTAGAAGAATACTGACACATTTACAATTGAACACTCACCAGGCACAACTTCTTGTTTTTCAAAGACACCATTGCATCCCTCTCTCTTACTGATAGTTGGAGTCAAGAAAAATCTTTAAGGGTTTGAAAAATAGGCCTTTATACCAAATGGAACTCCTATACCAAATAGTGTGAGGTCTAGTTGGGACTTCATATCGAGGAGATGCCATGAATGTTGGTTGGTCCATCACCGTCAACATTTCTAGTGCTAGAATGAGGGGAGTCAGACTTGTATGGATGATAAGCCCACCAACCCTAATCTTACTTCCTTTGGTTAAGGCAGTAACATTCCCAACAACTCCCTTGCGCGCATTCCTGAAGTTGGTGACTCTTCTCAACCCGTGACTCCACAGTCTTACAAACTCACATATGAACAACTCTAGGCCATATACCCAATCATCTGAAAGTTTGTGAGAATTTTTGGACTGATACCAAGAATAGAAACTCTTCCATATTTTCTAAAGAAGAACCAAACCATCCCTACTTGGATAGTGGTTTCAACAGTTGAAAATTTGGTTCTCGCCACCCTTGAAGAATTAGAAGACTCTGAAGAAAATACAGAAAAACCAGAACAACCTTCAGCCTTCAACCCTCAATGGTGGTGATGGTGATAACATAGTTCTCTTAGGTGATACTTTCCATGTGTCAGGTGGAGAAGAAGAAGAAGAATACCAATTAGATTTTGAATAAGAAGGGGAAGACAATGAAGAGGACATGGCATACCAAGATCTGGATTGGATGTCTCAGGGATCACTTTCACTACTAGGTGTGTTCACTATATGCCAAGGCATATGGAAAAGCTCCTAATGAAGTATGACCTTGACAAAGGATTAAAGACGGAGGACCATCTATACAACTTCTACCTTCATATGCAAACACTTGAGGTACGTTATGATGATGTTGCATGTAGACTATTTTTGTGTACCTTACATGGTAGAGAAATTGTGTGGTATCATATTCTTCCTCCTAATCCATTTAGGAACTGGAGGGGGTTTAAGAAAATTTTCCTTAAGAAATTTGTTGATGACAAGACCCCCGCCATGATATTAAAAGAGCTGGGAAATCTCAATATGGAGCAAAAGGAAAAAGTGAAAGATTTTAATCATAGGTTTAACCACATTCTAAATAAGTTCTCAACAAACAATAAACCACATGACTCCATCACCATTGATTACTACACTCCTGCCTTGTCAACCAACATTGCGTAGTTTGTAAAGAGAACTGTGTAGTTTGTAAAGAGAACTGTGTAACAAACATTGACCGAAAATTATGAAGAGGCAATCACAGTTGAAAATGACTTGAGTGCGATTGGAGTCATTTTAGATGATGAACCAGCTAAAGACTCCAAGGACACAAGTAAAAGGTCTCGGGCCTCTATAAGTAAGGCCAAGGATAAAGAAACTATTTGTCTTAAGTGCTTGACCCGTACTATCAAGACTCGTCAATGAGTTGGCAGAACTGAAACGAAGGTCAAGCAAGACCATTGTGAGCAGCAAACCTCCTAATTTCAACCTATTTAGAAGGATTGCAACTTCCGGCAATAGAAACAACAAATGCACTAAGTCTGCGTAGATATCCCAAGTTGTATTAAATATTGAAAACATGGGCACAGACCACTGTTGTTCATATCATCAAGAATATCATTCCAAGAAAAATTGCCCACAATGGAATCAGGTCATGAGAATTCTCGCTATGCATCTTGTTGATGTGGTAATGGCTAAGGAGCAGACCAAGGCTACAAAAGAAAAGATATAATTTGTTGCAGCCAAAGAGACACTGAGTGTGGGGCACACAGTAAACATGTTCAATTGCATACTCATAGCCTAAAAGAGTATGACCGAAAAACAACCTTTAAGTGATGGTTTGGCCCAAAAGAAGACCAATCGGTACAATTTGAGAAGCCAAGGGTCGGCTACTACACCAGAGTTGGCGAAGCAGAAAATTAAATAAAATTTGTTAAGAAATATTAGGCCACCCGTCATCTGAGCACATAACACTCATAGCAAGTTTTTTAACGCAACTACAAGGAAAAGTGCTTTCGTATGTAGTAAGAATAAGACCAACATTCCAGAAGTCACAAACCAAGTTACACCCCTAGACACTTCAACAATCCTTCCTGATGTAGATTACAACATAGTTGACGACATGAAGAAGGTTCGTGCAAACATTTCAATTTTTGAACTAACAAAGATCACAAGCTAGCGGGACATCCTCTTACGCACACTTGGGAAATCCACAAGGTAATGATACTTCTTCTAACAAGGGATCTAGTACGTCTTTTGGTTCCCTCGATTCTGTACTTAATGCTTTAATAATGGATGTAAATACACTTTGCCCCCTTTTTTGTTAACTTTTGAAATCTTCAATTTCAATGTACACAATTGCTTGATTCTAGTGCATTAGTGAACATAATTCCATTATCTATTGCCAAGAAAATCAACAAAAAATGGGACAAAATAGATGCACAAATTATTCAGCTGGACATAACTCATGTCCATGCAATTGGTGAACTATGAGATGTGATTATTCATTTATAATCCAATGAGCGAGTCCACCAACGTATTAACATAATGATTATGGACATTCCATAATCATATGGAGTGTTTTTATCAGGGATTGGTCCAGAAAGCTACAAGGGTACTTTGCTACGAACTAGTCAAATTTATGGCTTCCATATAAGGGCAGAAATAATCAGATCCCGGTGGATTCAAAGAGATACATTAAACATATTATCACTCCCTTAGATGGAAAAAATGAACCTGTGGCTTTCGCAGAACTTATCTTCAAAAATTTCTTCCTAGAAACCCAACTAGGGTGTTATCTTGCACAGCCATCACCAATCCCACCAGATACACAGTTGGAGCACCTTCCCAGTCCAACTGGGGAAAATGACATTTGTATAGTTAGTAATAGTAGTAATAGTACTAATGTAGTTCCCAATCCTTAGATATATGATATGTGCACTTTGTATTTTGATGGTTCCAAAACACAGGAAGGCTCTAGAGTTGGTTGAGTTTTAATAAACCATCTACACAGAAAACATTTGATCTCTAGATGCTTAGAATTTGAGTGCATGAAAAACACTGCAGAATACGAAGCACTTATCTTAGGTTTACAAAAATTATCGACCAAAATGTTGTGATCCTAAAAGAAGTAGGTGACTCAGAAATTGTTGTGCGACAAGTACGCAATACCATACATTGTGTGTCACCTCATCTTAAAAGTTATCAATAAGAGGTATGATGTCTGATTTCACATTTCCAAGCTTTTAATATCATTTATGTCCCAAGAATGTGTAATGCAACTACAGATGCATTAGAAAAAAATTTTGCTAGGTTGTTACCATTGAGGGACGGTTTTTCCATTGAAATTATTTATAAGCCATCTGTCCCCAATAATATCACTAATTTATGTGTTTTTTATGATGACCAGTAGATATTATGCTTTATGGCAAAACATTGATGTGTTCAAAGATGCAACACTCGATGAGGACAAGCACAAGAAGGCATTGTAGGATGGAGCCAGTGCAAGTAAAGGAAATTTCATCCCAAAGGGTGTGGTATCATTGGAGAATTTGTATGACCTACAAAATCTCTTATGGGGACCTATTAATGCTAAAACCCATAGTTCCACATTATTGCACGAGCATATTAATTTGGGAATAGAAAGGATATGAAGAATGTCAAACTTGTTATTTTATGTACATCACTAGAGTGGCAAGCCTTTATCTGCTTATTCAAGCAACACTGAGATGTGTTCGCATGGACGTACGATGAGCTTAAAAATTATGACACGTGAATCATCCAGCATGTGATACCATTAAAGGAAGGGGCCAAACCATTCCAACAAAAATTGAGAAAAGTACATCCAATTCTTGAGACTCTTATTTAGAAAGAGTTAAGGAAACTATTGGATGCCTAGATCATATACAGAGTGTGGAAATCAACTTGGGTGTCAAATTTGGTCCCAGTAAGAAAGAAGACAAGCTAAATCTGCTTGTGTGTCAATTTATGAAATCTAAATTGCGCTTCGGACTAGGAAAACTACCTCGTGTCATCCATTGAACAAATAGTACAAATATATCGGGGTCAAAAATGCTTTCTTTGCTATACAGTTACTTAGGATACAACCAATTTTTGGTTTCAAATCCTGATGGACTTAAAACCACCTTCCACACAAAGTGGGGCACGTTCGCATTGAGGAGAATGTCGTTTGAGTTAATCAATGCTAGTGAATCATTACAATGTGCTATGGAAGTCACATTTTGTAGGTTGATTGGACAGAGCGTAGTGGTCTATCTTGATGATGCAACAATATTTTCCAAATAGAGGGTGGATCACATACACCACTTAAAGAAAATTTCCGAGCGATGTTGCAAGTACGAGATATCTTTAAATCCCAAGAAACGTATCTTTGCAGTGTTCGAGGGTAACCTCTTGGGCCACATCTTTGCTAAGAGTGGGATTAAAGTATACCTAGAGAGGGTCAAAGTAATTACGCATATTCCCTTCCCAATGAACAAAAAATATATGCAGTCCTTTCTGGGGAAAATCAGTTTCCTCTGTAAGTTCATTTCCAATTATGCTCAAATCTTTAAACCAATACAGGAGATGATAAAGAAGGATGCAGTATAAATATGGGACAAAAGGGAAAAGGAAGTTTTTTCTCATATCAAACAATCTATTGCAGAAGCACTTGCATTGTACAACCCAGACTTCAATAAAGATTTTTCACTCTACACCTTTTCTTTTGACACTTCTCTTGTTGTTGTACTCACATAAAACGATGATCTGAATAATGAGCGACCTATTTTGTTCATGAGCGTGAGTCTACAAGGACCCAAACTCAACTACCCGACCATGGATAAACAAGATTACATAGTATATAAGATGGTAAAGCACTTTTGGCCCTATCTATAGAAAACTTGTTGGATTATCTTTGTTCCACCCATCAGTCATATCATTGCTCATTCAATAAGAGATGGGTGAAAGGAGAGCGAAATGGATGACTAGTTTGCAAGAATATGGTCTAGAGATCAAGCCAATTCACACAATCAAGGGCATACTCTTTTTCAACTAATAGCAAATGCAGTGAATGCAAAGAAAGAAGAAGAAGATCTTTCAAGATGGGAGCAACAAGTTGAGATGTATAACGTCGAGCAAGCCTCCCCCACTACTAGCACAAACTCTTGGTACCCTGATGTTCTCCAATACCTTGAGCATGACATTGTTCCCTCCCACTTTTTCGCATGACAGAAGAGGGAACTCAAACTTAAAGCATTACCCTACCAGTTGGTGCATGTTGTGCTTTTCAAGAAGCAGCACAATGGAGTATTGCTCAGGTGTTTGGAAGCACGTGATTCAAAAAATTTATTGTGTGATCTCCACGATAGACGAGCTAGGGGACACTTTGCAGGAAACACAATGGCCCATAAGGTCATATGGGACAAATTTTACTGGCCTACATTATTCAGATATGCTCATGCTTACACCCGAAAGGCACAATCTATTAGATATGTGCTAGAAGAAACAAAAAGTTAGTCGCCCCATTGCAGCCCATTGCAATGGAAGAACCTTTAAAACCGTGGGAATTGGATATTGTTGGAGAAATATTTCTACATTCATCAAATCAGCACCACTATGTTCTTACTGCCACAAATTACATGATGGATAGAAGTAGTTCCACTCAAATAGGTGAATGATTAGGAAGTCATTAGCTTTCTATAGTAGAACATCATTTCCATGTTCAACATTCCTACTTCACTTGTTTTCGATAATGCAACATACTTCTCATCGCTAATACTTTAAGTTTTTTCATTGGAAAATGGTATTATATTGAAACATTTAGCTAATTATTATCCACAAGGGAATGTTCTTGTTGAATCCACAAATAAGAACCTAATTCACATCATAAAAAATTCCATATTCTCTAAGTAGCAAAACTGACACTCCACTTTGGTAAACGCCTTATGGTTTGACTAATTCATGTCAAACCCTTCCCTGAACACCTTCCCTTACTTCCTGGTATACCAAAAATAAGCCATCCTCAAGCCCAACATCCACTTTCCTTCCCTCCAACTCTCAAAAGAATCCCAAGGCAAGCCAAGCCTGTTAGTGCAACGCAGGATGGACACCCTTCGCAAGCTATAGGAAAAAAGGTAAAATCGAAAGAAAAATTTTCACTTCATCAAAACCATATCAAGAGGTGGTTTGACAAGAAGTCTACAGTGAAGTAAAATTTTAGTCTGGGTGACTTAGTGTTGAAGTGGGACAAAGCCCACAAGGACAAAGGAAAACACACTATGTTTCAATCCCTATGGATTGGACCATTCACAGTACACGAAAGGCTTGTCTAGCACACTTATCATCTTCAATCACTTGACAGTAAAATCACATCTCTCCCTATCAATGTCCATGACTTAAAACACTACCTCGAATGAAGATCTAGGGATATGCCCTACACTGTGTACATAGTACTTTCTTTCTTCATTGTTTGAATTTAGTTTTGTTTTATTCGTGTGAATAAGTGTTTTGCGTGTACATGTTGTGGCTTGTTAGTATGTGTGTGAATGAACTCTAAAGAGTCTTGTGATACTTCAACATTTGGCTAACCTTTTGTCCATATTCCTTGTGTTGGTTATATATTTTGGCCGATGAAGTTCCGACAAAAAAATATGATCCATCCGTAAGGATAATTTTGGTCCAACCATGAACCTATATCTATTCAGGAAACCTTGTGCCCACAACCAGTTTTGTGTTTTGGTTTTTTCATGCTTTTCCAATCAGTAGAAGTAGAGAAGGGGAAAAATATAAATGATAAAACCTAAATCAAATGTATCTATATGCTTCTCTAAAGGAACAACCTCTTATTCTCTTAATAAGTCGATATCCCTCTTCCACCCAAAAACAAATAAGTGTCGATGCACGATTCTCTTTAAATAAATAAATAAAGGTGAAATAAGAGAAAGGCTTCTTGTGCATAGAGGTGAAGAAAGAAACTTTGTCAAAGTACTATCCAGGATCACTAGAAGTAGAGAAATGTTTGGGTTCCTCCGTGACTCCGTCGAGGTACTTTCTAGGCCTGTTGGAAGTGGAGCAACCTTAGAGATGAAAAAATATACTTTGAAAATCTTAAGCTCGCAAACTACACTACCCTTCCTGACTTGAAACATTGTGATATCATTGAATCTTATGTTTTGTTCAACTAAGAAGGAATAAAGGGGACCATGTTTATTCATGGGGTAAGTGGGAAGACTAATGTAATCTAAATGATGAATCAATACTCCCTGAAGAACCAAGGTCTTGCACATAAGAAGTTAACTGAGATAGAGAATATGGAATTCAACCAGTGTGTCACAAAGTGTTGTATCTGCTACAACACCCTCTGAAATTTGGGTTTACATTCAATTTAGGAGCCTTCCTTGTTCTTGTACATTATTCTTGCAAACAACGAAGCTTATTTCATGAGCTTTCTTGAAGTATTTTGTTCCCTTTTTCATGTTGGGTAAACTGTCATCTTTTGGCGTGATTGGTTGCCGCACAATGTGTACAAGCCTATTATGATAGTTTCAAGGGTCTATATTTGTGTATATTAGTTGTTCTAACTATGTAAACATATGTCACACTCATTCACAAAGTTCTAAGCATTGTCGCACAAGTATCGTCACGGTCGTCCCAAAGTCTATCTTAAGTGTCACACTTGTCATAAAGTTGTCGCACGGACATAAATGTTTAGGTCATGTGTTCAAATCATCTATGTTTTCGTGTCATCAAAATATTCTAAGTGTGTGATCCCAGTCAAAGTTCATCACCACTCACACCGATCCCATACTTAACCATTTTGGGAAAAGCTTCCTAGCCGAACAACCTAGCTTCATTAGGCCTCTCCTGAGCTACAAACTACGTAGTCTCATCCCTCTAATTGTGACCTTGCTACTTGACACTACACAATGCACAGTTCCTACCTCCTAGGACTACTAGATTACGCATTTTTGTGCCCAAGCCTCGACCTTGACCTCTAGAATTGCGCAATCATGTCCCCGACCCGTATTAAACTGCTCACTAAACAACCTCAAGCCCCAAGCTCATCCTCTGAGCCCTTGAACTATGTATCTGCACAACATCCCATCCTTCTTTGACTCCCATAACTGTGCAGTGAGCTCTCCCAGTTCCCATCCCTTCATCCTGTCCCACTGGCTCCTGAAACTACACAGCGTTGTGCCTCAACGTAGCTTGAATTTCGCACTATGTAGTATCAAGGCTCATTAAGGCTTCCCCTTGCCTAACTGAACTTCACAACTACATATTCATTGATTCCCTCTTCCAATCTTATCACTTGTTTTGGGCTCAATTGTTGGATCATAATGCATCATCTTAGACTAAGGGGTTTTTGGATTTATGTCATCTCATCATGAGTGAATTGTAGGAAAAGGTATCTTATTAGGTCACGAAAATATGGTGAAGAAGGGGAAGAAGGATGGAATCATGTTCAAAGACTCCCTTACAGTTGAACTTACAAGTTGATTGATCAAGAGAAAGTAAAGGGACACTAGTTTGTGACCACTATTCGAGACTTGAGATCATTGAAGATTCCTCATCACCAAGCCATGAGGTGAAAAGAAAAAATTCTTCAAGAAGACATCCAACACTTATCAAAAGTAGTGGCTTGACATTTTCACATCATCAAATAGTCCATGTCAGCAGTGTCATGTCATTTCATGAGTGGTCATATGCCACATCACTATTGTGGATCATGTATATTATATTCAAAATTTATTGTAAAGTGGAAGTCCAAAGGACATGCATGGAATGTAAAGAGCCATGTAATTTGAAAATTCATAGGAATTCAAATAGTCATGAGGGTAGTCAAAGAGTCACCCTAGGTTATATATACTCCCTCATTGTATGAGTAAAGGACATTTCACCTTAGCTCCTCCCACAAGGCATTAGAGAGACAGATTAGTTCTTTGAGGAGAAAGAGGTGGCTCCAGTGATCCACTACTAGAGCTAGTGATGTACATTGTAAAGATGTGTCTTGGAAATTTTAATTAATAAAAGAAGCCTTCAATTCCAACACTTTTTTCATGCATGGATTATTAATGTTTGTAAGACAATTTTGTGGATGTTTGTATTTCATGTTTGCTTTCACATGTGCTAATATAGTTAAACTATTTCAGTTGTTTTATTACTTATCTTATTGAAAATGTGTTATAATGGTTATCATAGTTGTTCCATCCTTGTGGAATATTCTGCAAGATATTATACATATATTCCTTCATTCGTTGGTTGTAATGAGCATCGCATCCCATATGGACTATTCCACTGGATTTTAGATGGATCCTTCTGGTTCATGTGTGTCTCTTCTTGGGTGTTACTACTACCTCTCACTTATAGGCTCACATTTCTCCCCTCTCCGCAGTAGAAGAACCTTGACACGTTTACAATTGAACACTCACCATACACACTTTCTTGCTTTTCAAAGACACCATTGCATCCCTCTCTCTTGCTGACAGTTAGAGCCAAGGAAAATCTTTAAGGATTTAGAAATCGTGCCTTTATACTAGATGGGATTCCTACACCAAATGGTGCAAGGTATAGTTGGGACTTCATATCAAGGAGATCCCATGAATGTTGGTGGGTCCAATGCCATCAACACAATATAAGAAATCACATTGCAAAAAAACAAATGTGACATAGGACAATGAGATAGCTACACATTATACACTGTGAATGTTAGAGTATATATAATATAAGTAAATAACATAATACAAAACATGGATCATAAACAAAAAACTTCATTGAAATACCTCTCTATACAATGTCAATAGATACATATCATATAACCACATAATGGAATCAGATCTCAACCATCCAACAGACTAGAGAAGCTCTCTAATCAAATATTGGACAATGCATGTAGAAAGAAAAGTTCACCAAGTGCTTCATTATTGATAAGTGAAGCAACTAGGATGAGTCACAACTCCAACTAGTAAGGGCCAATGGTCAAATCCTTCAAGAAGAAAGTAGAAGGTGAAGTTAACATTGGAGGTGCACAAGTGCAAAGATGCGGAAGTGCTGACACCCCCCCACCCCTCTCCACTAGCCAATCGTAATTCAGTCTTTTTTTTTTAACAAGGTTGAGTAGTTGATATATTATCAAAAGCTTTGTTGGAGCAAGCTCCTATTACAATCGAATACAAAAAGATAAACATCTAAGCCAAGAGATAGGGACATAGTCTCTTCTCCTAGGCTAGTGTTCAAGACTTCATGTATTTTTATGGATATTCTAGTGTACTACCTAACAAACTGACCTACTAAAAAGAGAAATTTGCATGTCATGGATTCTCTGACAGATTTTCGAGGCTTATAGCCTGTTTACTCCTGAGTTGGTTGTTTCTTCTTTTCATATTTGAGCGAGTTCTCTCCTTCATTACTTGTGCTACTGATTTTGTAATATGCCACTGTGGTTCCATTTGAGTTGATTTCTTGTTCTTCCTTTGGCTTTGCATTGTGCTCCTTGTTTTGTTGTGCTTCGTTGGATTTGTAATGCCTGAGGTGCTTTTTCTTCTTTTGGTGTTGAGCGCTTTCCTTTTGTCAAGCACGGGACCATTGGAATCAACGAACTGGGTTTTCAGATTAATAACTACCAAGTTTAAGTCGCATAGTTCGAAATCATGGGATGGATAGTGGAGATTAACCAGAGGTGTTGCGGTCTAGAGGAACTGTCACAACCGTTGATGAATAAAATCAACGGTCATCGAGCACAAAAAGGTTCAAACAATAACCAATGAGAGAGGTGGGTTTAAAAGAAAAGATGGTATTTCGGGCGGGGAAAAAATCATGAGTAGTCAAAAGGGGAGGTCGCCTGATTCCATTGACCAGGCAACACGTAGCAGCGGAGGAGAGAGAGAAAACCACTTTTTGGGCAGGTAATCTCTGAGCTTATTGTCAGCCCGATCTCGATAAGAACTGTCAGATCTGATGGGGACAGATCAATGGTGGGAGAAAGTCGCACAAGTTTGAAAGGACGGGCTAATCGCCAATGGTTGGATCAGGTGCCAAATCAACGATCCAGATTTGATTGGAGATCAGAGAGATGAGATAAAAGTGATGCTGTGAAGACTTGGGGGTTAGACCCAGTGATATATTTAGGTGCAAATGAAAGCTTATTTGAAGTTTGTATTAAGCACTCGGTCATGATTTTCCATTGTATTTCAGTAAAAATGAGGTCCCAGAGAGAAGGCCAAAATCTAGACATAACAGAGGCTTTCTGCTGCAATGGGGCGCTGGGTGGAGGGAGTGGAGGGGATGGGGGGAAATGGGGTGAAAGTGTTGGGTAAGAAGGAAGCCAAAGAAGCATTATACTGACCTGCAAGGTGAAGATTTCTTCACTGAGATTACTTATGTGATGATTGCACCCTCTATTCTTATAGTGCTTTAAAGCCTCCCAATCCCTGCCTTTGATGAAATAGTTTGAAACATGGTTCTTGTGACCATGGTTGCAATCATCCTTCCTATTGTTTCTCATGCTAGAGTCTAAAGTTTCATGGATTTTCTTTTTCATTTCCGTGACTTCCTGGTTGATACTACAGTGATGAGTCCTTTGTTTCTTTTTTACTGTTATTTTTTGATTTATTGCTTTTATCCTTGTGGTTCTTCCTTGATTTTGGTAAGCTTTATACTTGTGCTTTTTGTTGCTCATTAAGGAACAAAGTTATGATATTCTTCCTGGTTTTCATGAACATGCCCTTCATTTTTCCCCACTGCTTGGTTTGCAAAATAATCCGCTTGTTGATTGTGAATTCTCAAGACATGTCTGAAGATTACATTGTCAACGCCTTCTAAGTTCTTCCTTATTCTTGTAAGAATTTTGTTCATGAACTCATTGCTTGGGTTTTTGTTTCTTGCCATTGCCTCTATTATTATGGCTAAGTCTCCTATTATGATAGGATTTTGAATTTCTCTTTCTTTTATTATTCTTGTTCCCATCAGCAAGTTGTATGCTTTTTCCTTATTATTTGAGATTTGTCCCAATCCCCATTCATATGTGACATTTTCTTTCCCATCAGGATCTAAGATTATTCCCCCTGCCCTTGCCTTTCCCGAGTTATACTTTAAGGCCCCATCAAAGTATAGACATTATCTAATCTAATTTTTCCTCCAGTTTGTTAGTTCCTCTTCACTCATTCTTATTTTCCATATATTTCCTGAGTTTATCCTCCTGTTTCCTTTTTGTCCATTATTGTTTATTATGGCTTTGTTGAGCCAATATTGCTCTTCCTACTGAAGAGTGGTATAGTCTATTGGTGTTGTTCCTTTGACATTGAGGATTTCAGAAGTTAAACCCCAAGTTTTTGAGACGGTCTTCCCTATCCTTGGAATTTGATTTTTGAATATGCACTTGTTTCGTGTCAACCAAATTTGCCAACATAGAACTAATGGAATGCACTTCCATATTCTCTGAATTGTTACTTTCTTATTTGTTGTGTATGGATAGGCCTTCTTGAGGGTCTGAAGAAATTCCGGCAAGGTCTTTTTAAAATTCGTTCTTATTTCCAATGGACTTATCATTTGCTGCCAACATTCTTTGGCAAAGGTGCATTCTTGGAATAAGTGTTGAATATTTTCTTCAGCCGCATGCATAATGAGCATCGTGTTGGACCTTGAAAGCCCTTTCTTTTAAGTTGTCATTGGTCAATCTTTTCCCTTTTAATAGTGTCCAGATGAACATTTTGATCTTAGGTATACTTTCTGATTTCCATGCTATTTTCCAAGAATCCCAGTCTTGTTGATTTGGTTGTTGCTGAAGGATTTTATATCCACTCCTAACTGTATAATGTCCACCGCTTGGGTCCCAAAGATAAGCATCTTCCTCATCAAATTGGATTGGTGCTACCCCTTTTAAAAGCTACCTGATTTTGCTCCATTGCCCTTCCAGATCTGTCGAGATTGCTAAGCTTTTCCAATCTTGCCACTCCTTTTGGTTCCAAAGAGATATAGAGTGTAAAGTATTGAAACCTTTATCTTTCATCCACTCTTGTATGTCTTCAATTTCTGGATGAGTCTGTAGTGGTTCTTTTCCCATGATTCTGTCCTCCCAAATTGAATTTTTTTTTCCATTGCCTGGGATTTTAGAACTATATCTACTCATTAATGGAATTATTTTTTTAACCAACTTCCATACTTGGGTACATGGTCTTATTGGGATATTTCCATTAAGCAGTCTTTTCCTGGTGCCATCCATATATTTTGTTATGAGAGTCTTTTTCCACCAGCTCTCTTTTCCTGTAATTAGTCTCCATACTATTTTCATTCCCAGTGTTGCATTCATGAGCCCAAGTATCTGTATTGATAGGGCTCCTTGTTCATAAGGTAGTACTATTTGCTCCCACCTGACTGGGCTAAATTTTTTGTTTTCTTGTTGCCCCCCTTGCCATAGAAAGCTTCTTAAAATAAGCTCCATTTGTTTGTGGGCACTTGCTGGGGCCATGATTATGGCATATTGGTAGATAGGTAGTGCTGCAAGGAGTGGTTTGATGAGAATTACCCTTCATGCCATATTAAGCCACATCATACCCTAGCTTTGTATTTTGTTTTTCATTTTTTCAATTTGTTTAGTCCATATTTTTGTCTTCATGTTCTCTTTTGAGATTAGAAGTCCTAGATAAAATAAGTTTGTCCATTTTTCCTGTACAGTGATGTCTAAGATTTGTGATATCCTTTGCATAGTTCTGGGAGGGGTATTCCATCCATATATCCTGCATTTTGTATTGTTTAATAGCCCACTTGAAACCTGTAAAAAGTCATCCAGAACTTTTTTGAACCTCCTTACTATTATTGTTGATGCCCCTCCCAGCAACAGTGCGTCATCAGCAAAGAGTGAGTGGTTTATTGTTTTTACTCCTTTTGCTATTCTGATCCCTGTGATATTTCTTTCCTTTCTTTGATTTTCCAGAGCCCTGCTTAATGTTTTCGCGATTACACTGTATAGGAAGGGGGGGAGAGGACAACCTTGCCTAAGGCCTCTTCTGCTTTGAAAGAAATCACTAGGCCTTCCATTTATGAGGGGGGCAATCCATGGAGTAGAAATGCATGCCTGTATGATTTCCACTATTTCTCTTGAGAAACCAAGTTTCTTGAGGATAGCCATTAGATATGGATGACTGACCTTGTCAAATGCATTTTCCATATCTAGTTTGATTATGAGGCTTTTTTCTTGCATTAGCATACTAGAGTGAACCGCTTCCTGTACAATAATTACATTATCTATGATTTGCCTATTGGGCATGAATCCTCCTTGATTTTCAAATATGATTATTGGAAGTACTTCCTTGATTCTATTTGCAATTATTTTTGTTATTATCTTATACGATAAATTGCAAAGAGAGATAGGGAAAAACCTGTTGAAAGTTGAGGGGTTTGCTTCCTTTGGGATAAGAGAAAGATAGGAGGATTTGGTGTTGCCTCCTATTTTTTTTTGAAAACATTCTTCACCATTCTTAAGTAATCCTTTCTGATGGTATACCAATGAAATCTGTAGAATGCTATTGTGAAGCCATCTGGCCCTGGGGTTTTGTCGGGATGTAGGCTCCATATGGCAGCCACTACCTCTTCTTCGGTGGGATCCTTGAACATTGCTGCATTTTGTTCTTTTTTAATTATTATTTTTTTGTGCTTTAAGAAGTCTTCACTTTCAACCATTTCTTTGTTGGCTGAAAGTAGGTTTTTAAAGTGCTGATATGCTCCTTTTTTTAGTTTCTCCGCTCCTTTGACCTCTTGGCTTTGAACTTGAATTTTTTCTATTTGGTTTCCTGCTCTTCTTATCTTCATTTTGTTATGGAAAAATGATGTGTTTTTGTCCCCTGCCTTGAGCCACAAACTTCTTGATTTCAATCTTGCCTCTTCTTCTTCTTTCCTATTTTCCCTATATATTTCCCAAAATATTTCCTTCTCTCTTAGATAATCTTGCTTGCTTTCTTCTTTGTTTTCTTTTTCAGTTTGCATGCTATCCATTTTCTGTTGTAACTCTTTTCTCTTTTCTTTTTTTTTAATTCATTTGCTCTTGCCCATTCCTTTAATTTGTTTCTTGCAGTTTTTAATTTTGTTTCCCAAATATACTATGGTGATCCTATTACTCTTGTCTCCCATGCTTCCTTTACTTATTTGTTGATTTCTCCATTGTTGTCCCAAATTGAGCTGTATCTAAATGGGAGCAGACCTTGGTTTTCCATTTTTCCCATGACTATTATCACCGGTTTATGATTAGATGTTGTGGTATGTAAATTTTTTTATTTTATGGAGTTGTGCACTGCTGCTATATTTTCTTGTATCAGAATTCTATCCAACCTTTCTTTTATGTTACTTTTGCCCACTCTTTTATTGCTCCAAGTGTATTTCCCATTGTTTGGTGGGATATCTATCAAGTTTTTTTGTTCCATTATTTCTTCTAGATCATCCCTAGATGGGTCTATGTGATATGTTCCTCCAAAATTTTCTTCTATGCTTCTTACCAAATTTAAATCTCCTCCTAGTATTATTTTCCCATCTTACACTTCTTTTAGTGCTTCTTTTAAGGTGTCCCAGCATTGCTATTTTTCCTTGTAGTGATTTGGGGCGTATATATTTATGAAAATGTACTTCTCTTTTGTATTGATTTTCATTAGATCCATTTGGATCCAGTGCTGATCCTTTTTGTATTTTATTAATTCCCAAGTTCCTTTTTTCCATATTGTGCATATGCCTCCTGACGCTCTTGTTGCCTATACTTCTTCCCCTTCATAATTTCTAATTTTTTTTTTTATATTTCCAGTTTCTTGGATGTTTGTTTTTGTCTCCTGAATCATAAGGATGTCTGGGTTTTCTTTTTCCAGAATTTCTCTTGTGGCATTTTCTTTGATGGACGATCCCATTCCTCTAAAATTCCAGGAGACCACTATCATTATTTGCTTGTTGGGTGGTGCATGGCTCCTTTCCCTCTTTGCTGAATTTTTTCGTTGTTTCTTGAGGTCCTTCCGAAGAAGGTTTCCATAGGTTTCCGTGTTCCTAATGCCATTTCCTTTGTTGCTACTTCATCCCTGATTTCGTTGTTTGTCTTTCTTCCTGATTTTTTTTGGAATTCTACATTTGGGGGTACTTCCTTTGACTGCTTTCTGGTTAGGATTCTATCTACTGGGGGGGGAGGGGTATGAGTGTTTGAAACCAGAGGGGATGAGGGGGGATTGGGGGTATGTTGTGGGGATCTGGATCTGGATCTTGGTCCAGGGGATGGGGGGGCTGAAGGATCCAGAGGTTCAAAAGGGTTAGGGCTAGCAAGAAGGTTATTAACTTTTGGTGATGGAGGATGGGGGTTAGAGGATGTGGAGGGCTACGAGGAAGAGAGAATTGGTTGTTTGTGGATTTTCTTCTTTATTTTTACCTGTTCCCATTTGTTTTCCGGATCTTCACTCCTTTCATTTTCATTTTCTTTTTTTTGTACATCTATTTGAAAAATGACCGTATTCGTGACATACCTTGCATTTCAAGGGCATTTGTTCATAATCCAGTTGTTGTATGTGTGTCCACTGGTCCACTTTGATTTTGATTGCTTCTGGTAGCCCTTTCCCAAGATCCACTTCTACACATATTCTGGTGCATGCATGCATATTCTTCTTTCGCTCGCACCTATCTATATATTTCCCAACTGTGTTTCCTATTGCTTTGATTGAATTGTCCCCCCAACAATGAAGGGGAAGGTGTGGCAGTCTGACCCAAATGGGGACAGCATTGGGAACATCCATTTCTAGGTCGAA
Source organism: Pinus tabuliformis (assembly GCA_031772625.1). Lineage (NCBI taxonomy): Eukaryota > Viridiplantae > Streptophyta > Pinopsida > Pinales > Pinaceae > Pinus > Pinus tabuliformis. The sequence goes on from CM062819.1 coordinate 437,720,974, forward strand.
ATCTGGCGTCCATCTATTTAGATACAAACCCCTAGTATCCATAAAATAAGGTCCATTCCTAAATATCAGATCTCGATCCTCCTTGGTTTCAAAGTGGAAGGTGAAGTAACCTCTTCCACAAAACCTGATTGAGATTTTCCCATCTATTGATGCAGTCCAGTTCCTTTCTACCCATTTTTGCACAGTTTTGGGTGATGGCCATAACCCAGTGAACTGCCCCACTAATCCACGCTCTGCCAAAGAAAGTGCTACTCTACGAGGAAGGGCAGGAGGGAGTGATATTTCAAGGATATCTTCCAGTATTTTAACAAACTTGGTGACTGATGGTCTGTTCTTTGTTGGGCCCATTGCAAAAATGAGAGAGGCAAAAGCTTTTGTTGTGCCTTCATTTTCTTGTTGTTTATATGAAGGAATCTCTCCATCCTCTAATGCGTCCATGGAGCTCAAGCCCCAGCAGTAGGAGGCCACTGGGGGAAAGCTGTGTGCTGCTATGTGCTTCTTGCTACGTTTGTTGGCTAGGGTTGCGCAGCTCCTTCAGCAAGCGCGGTTAACTTAAAAAGTGTCATCTTTGTTACTAAGGACCAAATTGGTTAGTTTACTCTCATTCTAAGTGACCCAATGCCAATGGTAATTCAGTCCTATTAGCTACTAGTAACAGGGATATTCACATGTTTCGTAAAACACTTCTTGATTTTGGTAACTCACCAATAATACAAGTCCATGAAGTTGACAATGTTTTACCATATAAAGGAATACCATCATTAGATTACTTGACAATTCAACTAAAGAGAATTGTATTGTTATTATATGGCTTGATAATGAAAATAAAGAGAACCATCATTCTATACACATAATCATGTTCTGATGGTTAACTGTAAATGTGCCATGGATCTCGAAATTGGACAACCAATCAATAATAACTGATTTGTCTACACAATTGTTGATAGGAAAATTTTCATAGATTAGGCAATACTTTTTCTAGTTCCACATCTCTTAGAACACAATATATTGTAGTCTTATTTTCCACAAGTATTATGTAGTTTAACCAATGGAAATAAACAAAGTGATAGTTTTCCCTACGAATGATACAATAAACCATAGTTTCATCCATAGTTCTAACAATTGTAATTGGACTATTGCATTTCACACATAGATCCTCAACAGGATTCATGTATGCACTAGTTTTTATTAGTAGTACTTATAAGTGTTGTAAAATAATAGAGTTTATTGTGCATACTCCACTCAACAAATACTTCAATTTTCTCAAATGTTCCACTTTCTTTTCTGAATTCAATGAACATATGAACGTCGATTGTGAAGTATGGAAAACTATTTCCTATTTTTTAACTATATTTATTAGCAATATGAGTGGAAAGATGTTTTCTTGCAATTGTCTTTGAATTGAAAAATACAATGGAAGAAGTTTATCGTGTACTTGAACTTGTCACTTATGCAATATCTGTAAAACAATACATGTAAATCATATAGGAGGCGGACAATAACTTTCTATAATTGAAACATTCAAATAAATCTAAGCTTACTATTTCCCTATCCTAATCGACATTCCAACATTTGATTTCTAGTACGTATTTCATCCCTATCTAGGTTGTTGAGATAGCAATGGAACCGATTGTGCCAACTGGAAATGGATATTAACTATAGGACAGATTTGAAATCGTCATATTTGGGAAAAATTGGTACTCTCCGGAGACAAGAAAAATGTTTTCTACAATGCTAGAGCTACTTAGTGAGATAGTTTTCTCGCAGTCACCACTAGCATATTTTTTCTTTGGAATTATTTCTAAATTTTCAATAGAAACACCAGGATTTGCAATACGTTTTACCTCATGTTGTTTGATAAGTTGTGTTGGCACAAACAATGTTATTTTCATTTTTTCCATATTATCTATCAACTCTGCACAGAGTATTGGTCTTGTCTTATTTGCTCTATCCAAAAAAATTTGATATGTAACTAAAACATTGCCATGGAAAATGTTTCATGTTGTGTTTCTAATGGTGTCTTCGATTAATAATGGAATATACTAGATGTTTTTTTTCCTAGTCATCAGCATTGAATTGAAATTAATTCTAGAAAGGAAAAGAGATCAGATATCTAATTAACTAAACTTGAACAAAAATACCTTTCTATATTTGTTTCTTGTTTGTTTTCTTCTCTTTTCGCTATGTCTCATGCAATATATGCTTCTGTAATTGTACTCATTTCCATCTCTACTTCTTCGTCCATATCTATTGTAACCTCATTGACAATATATTTATTTGAGATTGCTTTGAAATCTAATATCATTTTCCTTTTCACAAGTACTGCACTAAAATCACTACTTCAAAGGACATTATAATTGATAGAAATGTTTTATGGAAATCTAAAAAGTACCTTTTCCCTTGTAGTTGTTCTCCTGGATCTATATCTCTAAGTGTATGTTTCTTGAAAACTGAAAAAGCATAGTTTTTAATTATAGTATATAAAAAATATAGCAAAAAAAGAGATATCTATTTAATGTAATAATAAAATGACAATAAATAGAATAGGAACACACCTCTTAGAAAATTTATCATTGTCTTTAACTAAATCTATTATTTGTGTTCATCTTCCATGCTCCAAAGCTATGAATCAAATCAAATATATAAAAATAAATTTTAAAAAAATGGAAAATACTTAGGAATTGCATAGTTACAAAAGTACATATTGCACTAGAGACAACGAAACAAGCAAAATAGAGACAACAAATAGAACCAGAAAAATTTGTTTTTCCAAGTTTACCAAGTTAAATATTAGTATTATTTTCTTTCAAGAATTTGTTTCAATCCAATGCTTATGACTAAGAAAAAGAAGGTTCCAACCTATACAAATATAAATTGAAGATATCAGTACCAAGATAACATCAAGAATTTTCTACATTGGGGATGTGTTTGTTACATATAGAACTTTTTTAGACAAAGAATGTAGGTTTTAACCCCATACAAAAATTACCTACATACGAATTCTAAAACACAGAAAATAAATAATGCGAGAGTAGAACACATAAAACACATATACACAGATATTTTCCCCTGGATCCCAAAACCGGGACTACCAGCTTGATTTTTCATTATGTTCCTTTCAATGTTATAATACATATTTATACATGCCGAAGCATCCAATACCATGGACCGAAAACCATCGCATCCAATACCATGGATTGAAAACCATCGCGTCCAAAAAACATGTGCGAAAATCATGCACAAAACCATAGGTGGGTCTGCCCAACCTAACATAGGGTCCAAAACCAAAATTTTCCGAGGCACTGCCCCAAACCCCATAAAGTGGGGTTACGAGTGCCCCTCAAACCCTCTGTTAACTACGTGGAAAGAATATAACACAACCCAACATTATCCCACTTGTTGTTTTCTTCCCACAGGGGGCCACAAGAGAGCTTAGTTATTTTTCCAGCCTGAAATGCCCACTGTCTCTCTACACCAAGAGAACTTCTCAGAGCTCACAAATTTTGTCAATGCATCTTCAATATTCTTCAAAGTGTCCACCTTTACCAGCAACACCTTTTTGTATTCAATCATATCCCTCACAAAGTGATACTGAGCATCAATGTGCTTTGTCTTTGAATGATATGCGGGGTTCTTTGCCAAGAAAATTGCACTTTGGCTGTCACATTCTATCCTTATAGCTTCTTGTACTAACCCCATACTTGAACACAATATCTGCAACCAAACTGCTTCCTTGCTTGCATGAGTGGCTGCCATTTACTCTGCCTCTGTAGTTGATAGTGCCACTATAGATTGTTTCTTACACATCCAACTAACTGCACCTCCAAATAGGTTAAACACATACCCACTTGTAGATATTCTCTAGCCCAGTCTGCATCAACAAAGCCATGAATATTCAACACTCTGTCCAATCCTGGTCTTCCTTGGTAGCAAAAACCATAATCACTCATGCCACGGATATACCTGAAAACCCGCTTCACTGTTGTCCAATGCTCCTTCCCTGGTTTTGACATAAACCTGCTCAATATTCCCACTGCATGTGCAATGTTTGTTCTAGTATGGACCATTGCATACATTAGGCTACCGACTGCACTTGCATATGGAACACGGGACATGTCCTCTTCCTCTTCTTGTGTCTTGGGACATTGTTCAGCAAATAACCTCACACCTACAGGAATAGGAACCTTCACCGGTTTACTATCCTGCATATTAAACCTCTGCAATATTGTCTCAACATACTTCCTCTGGTTTAACCAGAGCTTCCTCTTTGCCCGATCTCTTTTAATTTCCATGCCCAAAATATAGTTTGCAGCACCAAGATCTTTCATGTCGAATTTAGAGGACAATTGGGTCTTCAAATCCTGGATAACTTCTTTGTCATTTCCAACCAACAACATATCATCCACATACAAGACCAGATAAATAACACGGTCACCAATTAATTTAAAATACATACAGTGATTTGCTTTGCTTCTCGTGAAGCCAAGTCCTCGTATAAATGTATCAAATTTCTGATACCACATCCTTGGTGACTGTTTTAACCCATATAGAGACTTATTTAACTTACAAACCAGTTCTTTCTTACCCTTTACCGCAAAGCCTTCAGGTTGCTTCATGTAGATCTCCTCTTCCAGAGCCCCGTGAAGAAATGTTGTCTTCACGTCCATTTTTTCTACCTCAAAATCAAAAGCAGCAGTAATAGATAAAATTAATCTAATAGAAGTTACCTTGGCAACAAGAGAAAAGATATAACCAAAATAAATTCCTGGCACCAGGGAATAACCTTTTGCTACCAACCGAGCTTTGTATTTCTCCACTTTTCTTTCTACATTTGTCTTCTTTTTTAACACCCATTTGCTGCCAATGGGTTTCCTTCCATACGGCAACTCCACCAGATCCCAAGCCTCATTTTTGTGAAAAGATGCCATTTCATCAACCATGGCCTCTTTCTAGAGTTTTCCATCCTCTAAATCCACTACCTCCTTCACAGTTTTGGGATCATCATCAGTAACAGACAAAGAAAAATTTGAACAAAAAGCAGATGGACTATACCTTTCTGGCTGCCTTCTTTCTCGAACTAATCTTCTCACAGCTGGAGTTTGTGGCTCTTCATCTTCTGATTCCTCCTCTACTGTAGAGTCTGATTCTTCCTCCTTTAGCTCAAACTCTATCTTCTCAGGTTCCTTTGGTTGGACTTCATGTTTAATAACATCTCTCACCTCTCTAAACACCACATCTCAGCTGTACATAACCTTCCTTGTTATTGGGTTCCAAAGCTTATAACCCTTTAAACCATCCTTATACTCAATAAAGATGCACTTTTCAGATTTACTATCCAACTTTGTTCTTTTCTCCTTTGGAACATGTACATATGCATCACATCCAAATACCCTCATATGTGAAAGAGAGGGTTTCTTACCAGTCCATACCTCTTGTGGAGTCTTATCCTCCAACACTGATGAAGGTGACCTGTTGACTAGGTAACATGCAGTATCCACCACCTCTGTCCAAAATTCTTGTCCTAACCCGGCACCACTGAGCATGCTTCTTGCCCTTTCCATCAACGTCTTGTTCATTCTTTCTGCAACTCCATTTTGCTGAGGTGTATATGGAGTAGTCTTCTGTCGTGCTATGCCACACTTCTTGTAGAATTCTTCAAATTTCTTACTGCAAAACTCTCCACCATTATCTGTCCTCAGCACCTTTATCTTCTTCTCTGTTTGGTTTTCCACTAGAGCCTTAAATTCTTTAAACCTATCAAATAATTCAGATTTCTTCTTAAGGAAATATATCCATGTATTCCTTGAGAAGTCATCTATAAATGATACATAGTACACAGACTTACCCAATGATGGAACCTTCACAGGTCCAAACACATCACTATGCAAAAGCTCTAATATATGTTTCGCCCTCTTACCACCAAAGGGGAAACTCACTCGATTCTACTTCCCGTATACATAATTTTCACATAAATCAAAATCCAGAGAGCTATTACTCATACCTTCTACCATATCTTTACCATGAAGTATTCGAAGGCCCTTCTCTCCAATATGTCCAAGACTTTGATGCCACAGCATGGTCTTTTCTCCAGAGACCACTAGATTTTTTGCTCCACTTTCAGGAACCACGAAATTGTTGCACCCATCAACAACAGTGCTACCTTGCAGATTGTACAGAGTTCCAATCCGAACTCCTCGCATCAATACCAGTGCTCCCTGAACCATCTTGCAGGTATCCTTCTCAAACACTGTTTTTACACCTACATCATCCAGCTTACTAACAGAAATCAGATTTCTGGCTAATGCAAGAATATGCAGAACACCTAGAAGTGTTCTAACCCTTCCACCTTGCAGCTTCAACTTTACTTTTCCATGACCAATGATTCTAACCTTCCTGTCATCCCCCAAGAAGACATCACCACCATCATATTTCTCATACTCATAGAACCACTCTCTATGGGGAGTGAAGTGAAAGGATGCACCTGAGTCAATCAACCATGCCTCATGATCTACATGTGTACTTGAAGAAGCCAAGCATACATCCCCACCTTCATCTGAGGTGGTTTTCGCCTCTACAAAAGGAGCCTCATCATATCCCTCTCCTTTGTCAGGAGCTTTAGATTTTTCCTTTTTGAAGTGGCCTTCCTTTCCGCATTTCCAGCACACCACCTTTATAGGTTTTCCTGGAGATTTAGATCTCCCACTTGATGACTTATTTTTGTTTCTGTTTTGGGACTGTCCTCGTACAGACAAGGCATCACCATTTTGGCTCTCCATATTTTTCCGTCTCATCTCCTCCGTCAGCAAGGCTGAGACTATTTCATCAAACTGTAAGGCAGCTGTATTGCTACCTATTGCAATAACTAGACTATCCCACGAATCTGGTAGAGAACACAACAAATTGATGCACTTATCTTCATCTGAAATTTTAATATCAACATATGCTAACTGACTTACCATAGTATTAAATGCATTCATATGCTCTATCACCGAGTCTCCATCTTTCATCCTCAGGTTATACAGCTTTTTCCATGGGAACAGTTTATTCACCAGAGACTTAGATTGGTACAAAGTCCCTAACTTTTCCCACAAAGCCTTTGTTGTAGCTTCCCCTGATACATTCAGCAATACTGAATCTGAGACACACAATCGTATTGTGATCTTTGCCTTCCAATCCAACTTCCTCCATTCTTCATCGGACACTCCCGTTGGTTTAGTAACCGGATCTACCGTGATCCACTGATCTTTATCCACCAATAGATCCTCCATCTTGAGTTTCCACAACTCAAAACTCTAACCATTAAATTTCTCGATCTATATCTTTCCACTGCTCGCCATCTTCTTTCACCACCAGAATCGATCTCACAAATCTCCCACTGAACAAGGTCTACCACAGGCCCAAGCGAAACCCCTTAGCAACAAAGGCATCCCCTTGAACATATGAATTCCAAAACACAGAAAATAAATAATGCGAGAGCAGAACACATAAAACACATATACACAGATATTTTCCCCTGGGTCCCAAAACCGGGACTACCAGCTTGATTTTTCATTATGTTCCTTTCAATGTTATAATACATATTTATACATGCCGAAGCATCCAATACCATGGACCAAAAACCATCGTGTCCAATACCATGGACCGAAAACCATCGCGTCCAAAAAACATGTGTGAAAATCATGCACAAAACCATAGGTGGGTCCGCCCAACCTAACATAGGGTCCAAAACCAAAATTTTCTTGGGCGCTACCCAAGACCCCATAAAGTGGGTTTACGTGTGCCCCTCAAACCCCCTGTTAACTATGTGGAAAGAATATAACACAACCCAACAAAGAAAACAATGCAAGAAAAATACTTTGTGCAGATTTCATAGATAAGAACGTTGAAAATACTTTCACATTGATTTTTGTTACACAGCTTATTTAACAACATGAAAAAAAAAGTATTACGCATGCTCAAATTTCTACTACAAATTGTAAAATAATTCCAAATCAAAAGTATGATGGTACTAACTATAAAAAAAATATCACCAACTAATTCCATCGCTATAGAAAATAGTCTTCCTATTTGCACAAGATTTTTCCCAAATACAACAATTGCAAATTTGTCATATAATCCAAGTCCGTTTTCAATTGCCCAATTGTTTCAGCAACATGGGCATGAATGCAACATGCACTAGAAATCAAATATGCCAATACCTACAAGAACAGGGAAATAGTAAGTATAAAATATATCACTGCTCATAATGTTAAAAAATATAGTTAAAAAACAAAAGCACCTAAAGCAAGGACAACAATTGGGACAATGACAACATACACAATTTAGAGAACAAATCACTGACATAATGAAACCAACAAAATGGCTGTTGTGTAGTCTAGATATAGCGTAGAGAACAAATTTCTCACATAATGAAACCAAAAAAACAACCACCGTATAACATAGACAAGAAATCGTTGACCTCAAACATTTAGCGAAACAACAGCCTAGGAAATCATTCCCAAGGACATCTTTTGTGACGAGCCCCACCCCTTGCCTCCACAAAAAGTAATTTACATCTCTCGATTCAGTTAGAATCTCATAGAAAACATTCTAAAATCATATATGAAATCAATATCCAATACAGTTAGCTCACTGAAACGACATCACAAAGTTTCTAGTTAAATATTCACATTCTCAGCCTCAGACCTAACTACTACATGGCAATAATGTATATTGTATAATTGTTTTAAGCACTTGCATATTATCCACTTTTTGAGTTGTAGATCTCATTGCTACAAGGATATAATTTATATTGTGTAAACTCTCTAAGCACTTGCATACAAAAAGAAAGACTCATCGCTTACCTAACAAAGATGCTACACATTTTTCACCTAAATTCAAGATGAGGTTGTTTTCCACACCTCAAACAAACTGTGCAATATGCAATCATACAGTTTCGAGAGAAAATCCATCATGTCATGTAACTACTTGAACAACCACCATACATCCTGGAGAATAAGTATTTTTGTAACGAGATCTCTTGAAAATTAATCGAAGATGCATTTGCAATGTGCATGATAAACACATGGCCAATGCACCTACAAACAGAATAACTAGAACTAGTGGTTTCAATTGTCACATTACCTCTTAGCATTTCAAGATATGTATTAGATGTTAACTAATGATGATAAGTCATTCATGATATCTTATTTTGAACACCTAACCAATGCACCTTCGAACAAAATAAATAGAATTAGTGTTTGGAATAGTCATATTACCTTTTAAAATTTCATTATATGTTTTAGATACTAAGTAACGACAAAATGTTATTCATGATATGTTATTTATTAATGATATGCAGTAGATACTAACTAACATGTATAACGATCAAAATTATAGTTTCCTCCCAGTGTTAATAGTCTCATACCTTTTAAATATCGTCCACTCGTATATTTTGTCACTTGCATCTATATGTATTTCAAACAAAATGTACAACGAAATAATAAAAAATTGTATACTGATATAATTCCAATCCATGGCAGATCATTCAAAAATCATGGGTAAAATTTTCAACTAATTTCATTCCGAAAATAAAAAATCATAAAAGCTCGGCAAAGTAATCCCTAGTCAAGGGACTATTGACCATGAGACCATTGTTTTTTTTTAACAAGTTTGGATAGTTGTTATATTATCAAAAAATATTTTGGAGCAAGCTCCTTTTACATTCTGTTGTTCTAAAATGATAGACTGAGTAGTAAAATAGGCACGCAATACTTTCTCCTGTGCTTGGTATCAAAACTTTAGAAATTTTTTTAGCTATTCTAGAGTACTTCTTAACATATTGACCCGCTAAGAAAACAAATTTACATAGCATATTTCACAGAAATTTATGGTTTGTAAACTGGAAGAGTAAATTCTATGGCCTTTTCCTTGTGTTTTGCATTTTGTTATTCCTTAAGTTTGTTGTTTATTGTGCTGTTATTCGTTCTGCTTGTTGTTCCTTGCTATTGTTCCATCGACCTGTTGTTCCTTTGATCTGTTTTTCTTTCGTCTGTTGTTCTGTATGCTGTTGTTCCTTTTTCTAGTTGTTGTTCCTTCTTCTATTGTTCGTTCTGCTTGTTGTTCCTTACTGTTGTTACTTTGGCCTATTGTTCCTTCGTCCTGCTATTCCTTCTACTGTTGTTCCTTTTGGTTGTTGTTCCTTCTGGTGTTGTTCCTTCTGCTGTTGTTCCTTCTGGTTGTTGTTCCTTCTACTGTTGTTCCTTCATCTTCTTGATGTTCCTTCTACTGTTGTTCCTTCGGCCTGTTGTTCCTTCGGCTGTTGTTCCTTTTGCTTGTTGTTCCTTCTGGTGCTGTTCCTTCTGCTGTTGTTCCTTCTAGTTGTTGTTCCTTATACTATTGTTCCTTCGTCTTTTTGTTGTTCCTTCTTCTGTTGTTCCTTCGATCTGCAAGTGGCTTTGCTTTTATAATATTCCATTGCTTCCTTCTTAATGGACTGGCGGTCGTCATTCCTGGCTATACTTATCTCCCTGATTCTTATTTTTTCTGTTGTAGCTTTCCTTCTGTTGCTGCTTGCTGACCCTTGAGCCTGTGCTATTTTATAGCCCGTTCCTCCTTCGCTGAGCCTGCAATTGGAGGATTCTACATGATGGTAGTCATTCTCCCTAAATTTTCTGCCTCGATTTTCCCTAGTGCCTCTGCTTTTCTCGTGAAATTTGTGATCCGGGCTACCATCACTGACATCTTTCATGTGTTGTTCCTCGTTGTCATGATCTTTCCTTTGATTGTTCGAGTTTTTTTGGATTTCCTAATGGCTATGGGTTCCTTGTTGCATTGTACATTCTCTTCCTTGATGTTTCTCTCTACTCCTTCTACATTGTCCTGTTGTATACCAAAACTTCATTCTTGTCATTTTTCAATGGGGGTTATGGCACGTTGAGATAGTATTCCTCCTGATTCTATCAAATGATTCCTTCTTCCTTCTTCACAGCCTGATTTTCATGATTATCCACTTGCTTATTATGCATCCTCAAGACATGTTTGAAGGTTGCATTTCCAAATCCTACTAAATTCCTTCTAGTTCTTTGGATGATTCGACTCATAAACTTCTTGTTTCGGTTCTTGTTTCGAGCCATAATCTCGACTATGATGGCTAAGTCTCCTATGATGATAGGATTTTGAATTCCCTTCTTTTGAATCATCCTTGTTCCCATCAGTAAATTGTATGCTTCCACCTGATTATTTGACATTTGTCCCAATCCCCACTTGTAAGTGGTTATTTTTTCCCCATTTGGATCATAAATTATTCCACTTGCTCCTTATTTTCCCCGATTATTCTTTGAGGCTCCATAAAAATACATATAGTGTCTATTCTGAGTTTTCTTCCAGCTTTCCAACTCCTCTTCCATCATTCTTAATTTCCATTTTTCTTTTGTATTTTATTTTCTCTAAAATTTCTGCCCATTGTTTTCTATTATGGCCTTGATGAGCCAAACCCTTTCCTCTTGTTGGAGAATTCAATAATCCGTTGGTGCAGTTCCTTTTGCGTTGAGAATTTCGGAAGTCATTCCCCAAGTTTTGGGTAGTGTTTTCCCAATTCTTGGGTTTTGATTTTTGAAAATGCTCTTGTTTCGAGCCAACCAGATTTGCCAACATAGCACTGTTGGTATACATTTCCATATTCTTATAATCGTGGCTTTCTTCTTTGTTTCATAAGGGTAAGCTTTCTCAAGGGCTCTAAGAAATTCTGACAATGTTTTTGAAAGCTTAAGTTAATTTCAAATGGTTGTATTAGTTGCTTCCAGCATTCCCTTGAGAATTCACACTCTTGGAATAGATGTTGTATGTTTTCTTCTGCTTGCCGGCATAAAGGGCATCTTGATGGTCCTTGGATTCCCATTTTTTTTTAATTTTCTATAGTCAAAATCTTCCCTTTTAACAAGGTCCATATGAAAATTTTTATTTTTGGCAGGCTTTCTGACTTCCAGGATAGTTTCCAGGGGTCCCATTCCCGGTGATCAATCTGCTCTTGGAGGATATTATATCCAGATTTAACTGTGTACTGCCCATTGTTTGGATCCCATAGGTAGATGTCCTCCTCATCATAGTGAATAGGAGCTGCCCCTTTTAAATGTTGTTTGATTTTTGTCCATTGTCCTTCTAGGCTTACTGGAATGGCTGGAATTTTCCACTCCTACCACTCCTTCTAGTTCCATAGAGAGATTGAATGGAGAGTGTTGTATCCATTTTCTTTTAGCCATTCTTGAATGCCTTCAACTTCCAGAAGATTTTGGATTTGATCTTTCCCCATGACCCTGTCCTCCCATATCGAGATGGTTTTCCCGTTACCTAGAATTTTTGAGACGTGGCTTCTCATTAATGGAATTACGTTTTTTACTAGCTTCCATACTTGAGAACTTTGTCTAATTGGGTTGATTCCTTTCAGCAACTTTTCTTTGGATCCATCCATGTATTTGTTAATTAGGATTTTTTTCCACCAGCTTTCTTTACCTATTATGAGTCTCCACACCGTTTTCATACCAAGAGCTGCATTCATTAGTCTAGGCAATCGAATAGATAGCCCTCCTTTTTCATATGGTAACACTAATTGATCCCACTTGACCAGGCTGAACTTCTTGTTTTCCTGCTTCCCACCTTTCCATAGAAAACTTCGTATAATTAACTCCATCTATTTATGGGCGCTTGTTGGTGCCATGATTATAGCATATTGATAAATCGACAGTGCTACAAGAAGAGCTTTAATTAAGGTCACCCTTCCAGCCATATTTAACCACATCATTCCCCAATTCTTTATCTTAGCTTGCATTTTTTTCAATCTGTTTTGTCCATATTTCGGCTTTCATGCTCTTTTTGGAGATTGGGAGTCCCAGGTAGAGGAAATGGCTCCATCTTTCTTGTGCTATGATTTCCATGATTTGGGATATCCTTTGCATAATTCTAGACGGAACATTCCAGCCATAAATTCTGCATTTAGTGTTGTTTAATAGCCCACCAAACACCTATAGGAATTTGTCCAATGTTTTTTTAAATATTCTAGCTATTATTCTTGATGCTCCTCCCAGCAACAAAGTATCGTCCACAAATAAGGAGTGATTTATGGTTTTTATTCCTTTTTCTATTCTTAGCCTTGTTATATCTCTTTATTTCCTCTGGGCTTCCAGAGCTCTACTTAAAGTCTCTGCCATTATTATGTAAATAAAAGGGGAAAGAGGGCAGCCTTGCCTAAGACCTCTTGTGCTTTGGAAGAAATCGTTGGGTCTTCCATTTATGAGAGGGGCTATCCATGGAGTGTAGATGCATGCTTGAATCACACCTGTTATTTCTTCTGAGAAGCCAAGTTTCTAGAGGATAGCCATGAGATAAGGGTGGCTAACCCTATCAAAGGCATTTTCCATGTCTAGTTTAACTATCATGCCTTTCTCTTGCTTCTGGATACTAGAATGGACAGCTTCCTGGACAATTATGACATTATCAATGATTTGCTGGTTTTGCACAAACCCTCCTTGGTTTCCAGATATGATTTCAGGCAACACTTTCTTGATTTTGTTTGCCACTAATTTGGTTATTATCTTATAAGATGAATTACATAGAGAGATGGGCCTGAATCTATTGAAAGTAATGGGATTTTCCTCTTTTGGGACAAGTGCCAGATAGGTTATTTTGTATTGCCTCCCATCTTTATTTTTTTGAAGATGTTTTTCACCATTCTTATGAAGTCCTTTCTAATTGTATACCAGTGATTCCTGAAGAAAGATATGGTAAAACCGTCTGGCCCTGGTGCTTTATCCAGATGTATACTCCATATGGCCTCCACTATCTCTTCCTCTGTTGGTGTTAGGATATTCCAACACATAGGAAATAGTTAAGTACAACTTGGTCTAGTATAGAGTTAGGTAAAGTGTGTTTCTTTACTATGTACATTTTGTAACTTACAATCCGACGGTCACGATATGTAGTGATCCGATGGTTCATTCTCTCCTCGGTATTACCGACACTTAATCCTTGGCTTAGCACCCGATCGGTCCATGATCTCTATTTAAAGAGCATGGAGGGTCATTTGTAGGGAAATCCATCTATGAGAGAAGCATATGTAAATTTTCATTCTTTTATTAATAAATTGCCTAAAGTGGCCGCGTTTGCTCAAGCCGTGAACTATTTCCCTCTTTGAGGGTTTTAACCACATCAAAAGTATTGGTGTATTGATCTACAATCTATTTATGAGCGGTGTCCTTTGGTGTTCTTTCTGAGGAACTTACCCTGTAAATTCCTACATGGTATCAGAGCTATTTGAGGGCCGCGTCCGTTGGTGATCCAAATCTGAAGCCGATAAAACTGCATCCGACTACCATTTCCTAGATCTATTATTTTTGACTACTTTCGAGCCGAGAGGACTGCTCTGTTGTGTTGGGAGCATCTGTTCCAGTGAGGAACCCCTTTCGTTTCACACGAAAAGGTTTCCGGTAGCCCTAGCTACGTCATTTTTAAGATCTGGAGGTATACAGTGTTTATTTGCAGTTTACACTTATTTTCTCTGTTTATTTCGGTTTTTGGTTTATTTAGCTTTTTTTATTACCGGATCTATACCTTTCATTTTTGTGTATGCTCTTTGCCCTGCGACTCTGTGCGATATGGGCAAATCAGAAACAAAAAGGAAGGATTTTTCTCATGCGTATGCTCTTTTCCGCTGCGCCTTAGTGTGATCTCGGAAAATCAGAAACATTGAGAAAAATATTTAGTTTCTGGCTAAAGCTAACTTCGAGCCGTAAGGTTCGTTTTTTTTGTATTTCCAAGTTGGGTTTTGTGTTTTTTGTTTTGTAGGTAAAAAGAGCTTTCTCAAAGCAAGCACGCAACCCAAAGCATCAACCCCCCCCCCTCTCTCTCTCTCTCTCTCAAACTTTTTGTATAGCTCACTTGGTGCAAAGCTAATTTATGAGAGTAGAGGTCTTGGGTTCAAGTCTCCATTTTGTGGGGGCAGATTTTTCATTCCTGCACTTCGTCGGCGACTTCATCAAATTTTCTTCAAAAAGCCATAACTTCTTCATCTGGAAGCCGTTTTCAGAACTATTTTTTTTGAAACAGCCTAATTTTTTGAGATCTTTCCATTGAAACACTTAGTTTCAGCATCTATAGCTTCAGTTTTTTTAAAATGGAAAGTCTGTGCCAAGTTATTCTTGACAGCACCAACTACTTCCAATGGTGGTCCTACATTGTGGATTTACTTAGAAGTAAAGGTCTTTACAGAATAGCCACAAGCCAAGAGACCAAACCGAAAGATGAAGACAAGGCAGCTAAATGGGAAAATAGGCAAGACCAAGCACGTGGGTTGATAGGGATTTCTATTTCTCTAGATCTTAGATTCCATATTGCAGAACTTGATACTCCTGATGAAGAAATGAAACAGATTACTAAAGTCTTTGGAATTAAAAATGAACTTAAAGCCCATCAACTTGAAAATGAATTGCTTACATTGGACCCCAATAATTTTTCTTGCATTGAAGATTTTTTGTCCAAGTTCAAGACCCTTAGACTTCTCTTGGAAGATGTTAAGGTTAAGAAAGAAGATAGTAGCCTTATCTACTCCATTCTTACTAAGTTGGGACCAGCCTATTCTGTGTTTGTTTCCACCTTCCATTCTGCAAGAGAAGCCTTCATTTCACAAGGACAAACCTACAAGTCCCCTTCCTTTGATTCCTTTTGTGATTCTTTAATAAGAGAACAAGAAAAAATCTTACACCTTGGTCTTCTTCATCTTGGAAACTCTTCTAAGAAAGCGTTAGTCACCCAGCAGCAACCAAATCCAAAGAATCCTAAGAAGTTGTATCCTAAAAAGAATGGTCCTAAACCAAACAAGGGTCCTAAGCAATTTCAGCCTCAAAATGAAAAATCATTTCAACAAAATGATAAGAAAAATAAAAACAAAGGGAAGAAGACTGATAGACATTGAAACTTTTGTAATCAAGATGGCCACTTAGAATCCAAATGCTTTAAGAAGATGGAAGCCTTGGAAGCAGCAATGAAGAAACATAACATCCATTTGGAGCACTCTTCAACTTCAACTTCATCTTCAAGAATGGCACTTTTTGCATGTGGTTGTCAAGCATCTCGGTCTGGTTATGCACTAAATGTATCTTCTTCTTCTCATTCTCATGAGTGGCTCATTGATTCTGGAGCTTCTTATCACATGGCCAAAAACAAAGCCATGTTTTCTTCTTTAAATGATTGTAACACCAAAAATAAAATTATGGTGATGATAGATCTCTTAGTGTTGTAGGGACTGGAACTGTTCATATAGACAATGGTCAGTTTAATGATGTATTATGTGTTCCAACCTTATCCTGCAACCTTCTATTTGTATATCAAATAGCTCATTCAGGTGAAGGTAAAATCGTTGAATTTTCACCTCATGATGTTGTAATTAAGGACCTAAGAGATCCTAGACAGATTTTAGCTACTGGCATTGCTGATGATTCTACAAGGTTGTATAAGTTTCACAACTTTGGGTCATCAAATATTCCCTCAGTATTTGTTGCTCATATTGACGAAGTGAGCAAACTTTGGCATGAGCGATTTGGTCACTTAAACTATCGCTCTCTTCAAAATCTATGTAAAGAAAATATGGTGACAGGTCTTCCAATGGTATCTTGCAAAGATGGTGTTTGTTCCGAATGTGTACTCGGAAAACATCATCGAGACAGTTTTGAAAAACGTGCCTCTTGGCACGCCTCAGCCCCTTTACAGCTTGTGCATAGTGATTTATGTGGTCCACTTCCAGTTGCTTCATTCTCTGGCTACAAGTATTTCTTAACTTTCATTGATAATTTCTCCAGACACACTTGGGTATACTTCTTAAAACTCAAGAGTGAAGTATTTAACATGTTCTTGGCCTTTAAGGCCTTTGTTGAAAAACAATCTGGACATCAAATTCTTAAGCTAAGATCTGATAATGGTGGAGAATATGTTAAAAACACATTCATCAACTTTTGCACTGAGAATGGAATTCAAATGCAACATACTGTTCCATATACTCCACAACAAAATGGTGTAGCTGAAAGGAAGAATTGCACCTTAAAGGAAATGGCTAATTGTATGCTTCAATCTAAAGGACTTAGTCTTAATTATTGGGCAGAAGCAATTAACTGTGCAAATTACATAATAAATCACACTCCTACTAAGGTTTTAAAGAATATCACTCCAGAAGAAGCATGGAGCTCAATTAAACCAGATGTAAGTCACTTTCGTGTTTTTGGAAGTGAAGCATGGGCCCATATTCCAGATGAGAAACATAAAGCTTTAGAACTTAAGAGTGAAAAATGTATTTTTGTTGGATATTCTGAAGATGTCAAAGGATATAGACTTATTCCACTTAAGTCCAAAAATGTTATCATTAGAAGAGATGTAAAGTTTGCTGAAAATATATCGGCCTGCGAGCCTAGTTCGGCGGATGTGCCACCTCTCCCTATATCTTCTACTTTTGAAAATATTTCTTCTTCAGATGATGAAAGCGAGGATGAAAATCCTCCCCCACCTTCTCAATATCCTCCTTCAGCTCCTCATCTTCCAAAATGGGTCCGTGCTACTCGGGATGCAGCAGGTGATCTTGCTGGTGATCCTACAGATTAGCGACGTACACGTTCTCAGTTCGATAGAGCCTCTTCTTTACTGGCTCAAGCTTCAGTAAATTATGATCCTGACACCTTTGCAGAAGCTTCAAGCCATCCAGATTTGGAAGCAGCTATGAATGAAGAATATCATTCATTATTGGCAAATGATACATGGGATCTTGTTCCTCTACCAAAGGGACGAAAACTTGTTAGATGCAAATGGGTTTACAGAACCAAGTATGGACCAGATGGGAAAGTTGATAAATATAAAGCTCGTCTTGTTGCTAAGGGTTTTTCACAAGTTGAAGGCATTGACTACACTGAAACCTTCTCCCCTGTTGCCAAAATGAACTCTATCCGCCTTGTTCTTTCTCTTGTTGCTTCTTTCAAATGGGAAGTCCATCATATGGATGTTAAATCCGCCTTCTTGCATGGGGACTTGCATGAAGAAATCTATATGGAACAACCTATTGGCTTTATACAAACAGACTCCAGCCTTGTATGTCAGCTTAAGAAATCCCTTTATGGTCTCAAGCAAGCTGCTCGAGCTTGGTATGCCAAAATGGATAACTTTCTTTTAGAAAATGGCTTTTCTAGGTGTCATTCTGACAATACTGTCTACACCAAGAAAGTGGGCAAGTCTCTTATCATTCTTGTTCTTTATGTTGATGATCTTATCCTGACTGGTAGTGATCCCAACATTATAAACCATGTGAAGTCTAGCCTTAAAAGGAAGTTTGAAATGACAGACTTAGGACACTTACATTATTTTCTCGGTCTTCAAGTCTTGCAATCCAAGGAAGGTATTTCTCTTTCTCAGTCCAAGTATGCCTGTGATATTCTACGCCATTTTCACATGGAAGACTATAAGCCAGCCCCTTCTCCCTTTCAGTCTGGAGTCAAACTCTCATTCACTTGTACTTCTCCTGAAGTTGATGCTACCTTATACCATCAACTTGTAGGAAAACTTTTGTATCTAACCCATACTCGTCCTAACCTTTCCTTTGTCGTTGGCCTTGTTGCTCGGTTTATGCAAAACCCACATGAAAGTCATTAGAAAGCAGCTAAAAGAATACTTCATTATGTTCGAGGCACAGTTCAGTTTGGGATTTATTACAGTGCTAAAGCAGCTCCTCTACTGGTTGTTTTCACTGATTCCAATTGGGCTGGTGAGCCTGATGATCGGAAGTCTACTGCAGGTTATGTGTTCACTCTTGGTTCAAGACCTATTACATGGGCTTGCAAGAAACAAGGTGCCATTTCTCTTTCTTCAGTAGAAGCAGAGTATCGTGGTGCCGTAGAAGCTAGTAAGGAAGCCTTGTGGCTTCGTCAGATCCTGTCAGAGTTTGGCTTTCAGCAGCAACATCCGACTACACTTTGGTGTGATAATCAAAGTGTCATTCAACTATGCAAAGATCTAGTCCAACATCAGCGCAGCAAACACATTGAGCTGCACATGCACTTCATCAGAAAGCTCATTCACGACCATGTACTTGAAGTGCAATATTGTTCAACAAATGATCAAGTTGCAGACATCTTTACAAAGGCTCTCACAGAAGCGAAGTTCACTCAACTTCGATTTATGGTTGGAGTTCAGGAAGTTGTCACTAAGGGGGGATAGGCTCTAGTGCCTCCTTCCTTCTCCTATTGTGTCATATTTGTAAATCCTTCAATCCTATCCCAAGTTGTTCTTAAGGGGGGATGTTAGGATATTCCGACACATAGGAAATAGTTAAGTACAACTTGGTCTAGTATAGAGTTAGGTAAAGTGTGTTTCTTTACTATGTACATTTTGTAACTTACAATCTGACGGTCACAATATGTAGTGATCCAATGGTTCATTCTCTCCTCGGTATTACCGACACTTGATCCGTGGCTTAACACCCGATTGGTCCATGATCTCTATTTAAAGAGCATGGAGGGTCATTTGTACGGTAATCCGTCTATGAGAGAAGCATATGTAAATTTTCATTCTTTTATTAATAAATTGCCTGAAGTGGCCGCATTGGCTCAGGCTGTGGATTGTTTCCCTCTTTGAGGGTTTTAACCACATCAAAAGTACTGGTGTATTGATCTGCGATCTATTTGTGAGCGATGTCCTTTGGTGTTCTGTCTGAGGAACTTACCCTGTAAATTCCTACATTTGGGTCTTTGCACAAATATGCATTTTGTTCTCTCTTTATTTTCTTTTTTGTGTGCTACAAAATTTCTTCATACTCATCCGTTTCATCTGTGGCTGATAGTAGATCTTTGAAATGCTTGTGGGCTGCTTTTTTTATTTCTTCCACTCCTTTAATTTCTTGACTTTCCACTTGGATCTTTTCTATTTGGTTTCTAGCTCTTCTAATCTTCATAGAATTATGGAAAAAGGACGTGTTCCTATCACCTGCCTTGAGCCATAAACTCCTGGACTTAAATCTGGCCTCTTCTTCGTCTTTCCTTTTTTCCCTATAGATTCCAAAAATATTTCTCTCTCTTTTAAATAGTCCTGCCTGCTTTCCTCTTTGCCCTCTTTCTCCATTTACATGCTGTCCATTTTCTATTGGAGCTCTTTTTTCTTTTATTTTGTTCCTCTGTTCTTGCCCATTCTTTTAACTTGGCTCTTAAATTTTTTATTTTTTTCTCCCATATGTAGTGAGGTGAACCTACTACTCTTGGTTCCCATACTGTTTTTACTAGCTGATTTCTATGTTGTTGTCCTAGGTTGAGGTGTATCTGAAGGAGAGCGGGCCCTGGTTTTCTAGCTTACCCAGAGCTATTAAAACTGGTTTATGATCTGAAGTAGTGGTGCGGATGATTTTTTATTTTATAGAGCTGTATTCTGTTGTTATACTTTCTTGAATTAATATCCTATCTAGCCTTTCTTTGATATTATTTTTATCTACTCTTTTTTTGTTCCAAGTGTATTTCCCATTATTTGGGGGGATGTCCAGAAGGCTATGTTGCTCCATAATTTCTTCTAGAAAGTTCCTAGAGGGGTCTGTTTGATAATTTCCTCCAAATTTTTCCTCAATACTTCTTACTAGATTTAAATCTCCTCCTAAAATCACCTTTCCTGCTTGATTTTCCTGTAAGATTTCCTTCAAAGAAGCCAGCACTATTCTTTATCCTTATAATGATTGGGGGCATAGATGTTGATGACCCTGTACCCCTCTCTTGTACTGATTTTCTTGAGGTCCATTATTATCCAATGTTGATCTGTTTTCTTTTGAATCAATTCCCATATGCCTTTTTTCCATATTGTGCATACGCCTCCGGATGCTCCTATTGCCTGCAGGGCTTCCCCTTCATACTTTCTAAACTTTTTTTTGAGATTTTTGGTATCTTGATTGCCTGCCTTTGTCTCCTGGATCATTGGAATATCTAGGTTTTCATTTATTAATATATCTCTTGCTACATTTTCCTTAACAATTGACCCCATTCCTCTGCAATTCCATGAGACTATTATCATTATTTACCTACTTGGTGGTACATAGTGCCCTTCCCCTTGGGTTGGTTTCTCTAAATGTTCCATGTGCTCTTCCCTAGGTTAGTATCCATAGGTTTCTGCATTCCTAGAGCCATTTCTTTTGTTGCTACTTCATCCCTTAGTTCCTTATTTGTCTTCCTTCCCACTTGTTATTTATTTTCAGTATTTGGGAGTGCTTCCTTTGCTTGCTTTCTGGTTAAGATTTTGTCTATTAAGGGGGATAGAGAGAGGTGGGGGATTGAGATTCTAGGGGAATGGGGAGAAGGGTTAGGGGAATGAGAAGGGTTAGGGGGATGAGGAGTTCTAGATCTAGATCTAGATTTGGGTCGGGGTGATGGAGGAGCAGAGAAATCCAATGGATCGAATGATTTTACAGTTGCAAGGTCTGCATTCAGCGAGATAGGTTGGGCTTCTGTGGATGTTGAGGGCTGCGAAGAAGAATGGCTTGGTTTCTTGTTTGAAGATTTTTTCATCTTAACCTATTCCCATTTATTTTCCAGATCCTCTGTTTTTTCACTTTCATTTTCTTTCTTCTTTTGTACATCTATTTGCGAAATGACCGTATTCATGACATACCTTGCATTTGAAGGGAATCTGCTCGTATTCCAGCTACCGTATGTGTGTCCACTGGTCCACTTTGATTTTGATAGCTTCCGGGAGTCCTCTCCCTAGATCCACTTCGACACATATTTGGGCACATGCATGCATATTTTCCTTTGGCTCACATCGATTGATGTACTTCCCCACTACATTTCCTATGGCTTTAACTGAGTCGTCTCCCTAGCAGTGGAGAGGGAGGTGCGGCAATCTAACCCACACAGGTACAGCGCTTGGGAAATCCATTTCTGGATCAAAGTCCAAGGTCCAACTGTTTAGATACAACCCCCTTATATCCATGAAATACAGACTATTCCTGAAAATCAAGTCTCGATTCTCCTTGGTCTCGAAGTGAAAGGTATAATATCCTCTGCCACAAAACTTAATCGAGATCTTCCCATTTATTGAAGTCGACTAGTTTCTTTCTACCCATTTTTGGACAGTCCTCGGGATGGCCATAGCCCCGTGAACTACCCTACTAATCCTCATTCTTCCAGGGAAAGAGCTACTTTTTGTGGGAGGGTCGGAGGAAGAGATATCTCTGGTATTTCTTCCATTCTTTTAACAAACTTTGAGACTGCTGGTCTGTTCTTAGCCAGTCCCATTGCTAAAGTGAGAGAGGCAACTGCTTTGGCTATTCCTTCTGATTCCTGATGGTGGACTGAATGATGATCGTCATTCTCTAGTGGATCCATTTTTCTCAAGCCTCAGTAGCAAGAGGCCACTGAGAGCAGTAGCGAATTGCTTGTTGCATGGAGGGGCATGATCTCTTTAATCTAGAAGAAGTCGATCCTCAATAGTTGGAGGCCGCTGAGGAGAAGCAGGCTTGCATCACTGAGTGCTGCAACAACAGCTAGAGCTGCGCGTGGGCGGCCTCAGGAGCTCTCATCTCGTGAATTGGTGACCATGAGACCATTGTTATAGTCCCTAGCAGAGGCATGTTGTGTATCTAGCTCATTGTCCTATGTCATGTTGTCTTTTTTGCAATGTGATTTCTTGCATATTTTTATTGATTTATCAAATTTGAAAATCCTATGATTAGTAAAATAATATTAGAAAACATTTTTCCTTCACACACAATTTATGTTTGCATAGACTTTTCCATCACACATGACTTGCTTATGCATATTCTTTAACTATGCTCATTTAAAATAGCATGAACCAATAGAAACTTATATTATGATTTATCTAAAACTAGTGAGTTAATTTGTGTCATGGGTGGTTAATTGAGTTTATGTGACATTTTACCAAAGTGTTGCTTTTGAATGGAATGGGAATTTGTGCGGAGGGGGAATGTGTGCAGAGATGTGAAAATGGGAGAATAGAGCTTCACTAAATGCTATTAATCACTCAAATAA
This sequence comes from Pinus tabuliformis, assembly GCA_031772625.1. Taxonomy (NCBI): domain Eukaryota; kingdom Viridiplantae; phylum Streptophyta; class Pinopsida; order Pinales; family Pinaceae; genus Pinus; species Pinus tabuliformis. Next base: position 437,743,998 of record CM062819.1, read on the forward strand.
TGTTATTGATTCACCAAATAAAAACTGAAAGAACTTACATTTACTCGCAAGGGAGCTTTCAATTTCCTAATTATTTTTGCAGTTTTTTGTTTTAAAGTTTTTATTTAAAATAATTTATGTATGTGGGAAACAATGTATGTTATTGTTCGACACATGCATATCCTCTTCACAACCATTCTCTTGCACATGCCCCCTATTCCGCACATCCTTTACTTAATACACATTCCTAACTCCATACACATGTTATTCCACATAGCTAAATGTGTAAAATTTTAAAATGACAAAATATCTTAATTGCTGCACCAACTTTTGATTTCCTTATTATTTGTGCAGTTTTTTATTTTAAAATTTTCACATAAAGTTAAAATAATTCCATGTATTGGTTCATGATATTTCAAATGAGCATAGTTAAAAACTTAGCAGAGGCAAGTCATGTGAAATCACAAAGTCTATGCAAACATAAACCATTTGCAAAGGAAAAATATTTTCTAATATTGTTTTACTAATCATAGGATTTGCAAATTTGATAACTGTTACAACAACTTTTGATTTCCTAATTTTTTGTAGTTTTTTTAAAGAAATGGTTATGAAATTTTATTATAAAATAAAATTTTGGGATGTGGCCCAATACAATTACATTTCATCAAAATTTTCATTGTTTCTTGTAGGATTGAGAGTGAGTATGGAGGCGCAATTCAATCTTTCAAGCAACTGCCCCATATTTCTAAATTATTAGTCCCATTCCAACTATAAATTCTCCATAAAACACCCAAAATCCATATGCATTTTCATTTCATCTTAGAATATTTATTAACTTAAGAGAATTACTTTGATCTATCTTGAAGGCCTCAGAGATTTGAGGTTGACTTCCAAGTATTTTGTTCAATTCTGCTTATGCCCCACTAACTTCATTCTTTGAATATATTCTCAGGCCTCTTTTCGAGCTTCCCGTTTCTTTGGTGCTTTTGTCATCTCCCATGTTCCTTTTTTTCTTTACCTGTCTAGTCAAAACCTTACCAGTGCTTTCCTCTAGTTCCTTTAGAATTGTGGATGTACTACCCATATTCTACCCATTACTCCCTACAAAATTTCCAACTTGTTCTAAAACTAAAGAATTTTGATTGATTTGAGCTACAGGGTGCTCCTTGTCTTTAGGAATAGGATATTGTTGGCCGGATAAATTGATCTTGTGGACAAGGCTGATCTCCCTAGTATCAGAAGATAGTCTAGCAACAAACGAACAAAAAAACCTATCTTTCTCTATACATACGCGATTTATAAATAAATACTACAAAGGTGTTAAGATCCTACCTTAGATCCAATGCTTGTTCGTAGTAGTCATCCTTCAATCGTTCGAAAGAGTTACCCTCCAATCGTTCGAAAGAGTTACCTTTAAAGACTTGTAATCACAAACAAGCAAACACTAAATAACACCTGCATAGAAAATATTATAAATCATGTCTATTATGGTGATCAAGGAATCCATAAAATAAACCATAAATAAACAGCTTATTGAGAAAAACGAATTTATTTGTATTAACTTTGAATAGTAGAAGAACCTTGAAACCTTTTCAGCCTTGATGTTGAGCAAGCTCTTCCTGGGGTTCGAAACAGGAATTTCCTTTACTTTGACAAGCCTTGCACTCTTCCAAATGAGATTTTAGAGGTATGTAATCTCTCCTTATAAAAACTCAACTAAAGAAGACTAAGTTCTAGTAGTATTTCACCTCAAAAATATTCAGCTTCTAACCTCCGAAGTAACCAGCCCAATGCTTCCTTTTATAGTGTAGACGAGGAGGTTACAAGTCCACCTATGAAGGGATAGAATCCTCCTTCAAAGGGATAAGCTCCTCACATCAAGGGGTTAGCTCCTTAAGGTATGGGATGCATGAACCTTAAGAGAGCAAACTTTCCACCTCAAGATTCCTTCCAGAAGCTTCTAGAAATTACTGAAAGTGATCTTTTCAGAATATACTCATGCCTTTTTAACTTTTACAGGGGTCCGCACCCATAACACAAAGATAGTGCGGTCAGGTGCGCAGGAGACATGACCATTAAGTGCGGGACTGCAAGTAAGATAAAGAGAAAGTGCGGAACCAAAGTTTTAAAGACTTTGAGGGCGTTTCTCTTACTTTCAAGACTTGATATGAGGAACTAATGTTTTAGACTTGCAGAGGAGGCAAGTATGAGTGGTAATGAACTCACACAGAGAGCAGGATGTCAAGATGACAATTTTTAGTGTAACAGATTGCCCCCTAAAGTGCGAAGTCTGTAATAGATGAAGATAGGGTCTGTCATTTATGAAGAGTGAAGTAATTTATCATTTCAAGGATCATCCTGTGGACACTCCAGTCGGAACCTGTAAAAACATTCAATGCAAAATATATATATATATGTAGACATATCATCGCTGAGATAGGCATTCCCATACTTAGATCAAAACTGACTAAAATGCTCTGATACAAGAATGATTTTGTAATATATCAAGAGTATAGACATATGTAGACACATTATGGATGCAGCCATCTGTTTATGAATAGTCCACTATATAATGAATAACAAAATTCCTCACAGCCTGGATGGTAGAAACTAGATCTAGGGTCTTGATTTCTACTTCCTGAACTAGTACGATTCTATCCATGTGAATGAATGTGTCGAAGTCGAACATGGCAGAAGCCACTTGATTACCAGTCAATGATGTAAATTGTTAACAAGTGTGAGAGAAACCACCAGTAATGTCAATGGCTCTCAAAGTACCCAGTACAATTCATGAAGTGTGAATAAATGAGCTGAAGTCGAACATGTCATAGAATCATTTGATCGAAGGTCAATGATGCAACCTATCATCAAAGGCGAGAAAACTGCCATTAGGGCATGCAGTTTTCAAGGTACTAACGATTTCTAGATCAACTTCCTAGATAATGAGCTGAAGTCGATAGAAAGCGATCCGTCGTAGGCAAGCCCACAACACAAAATCATAGATCAAGTTTTGAAGAAATATATTGGCAAGGACTGACACAAGGATGGTCAAAATGGATGACAGATATCTTGCAAATGAATGGTTTGTTTGAACTATTCTCTTGAACACATAACGACGCTGCAGATGGCTTGGTGACAATTTACCCAAAGCTAATACCCAAAAACCGGTTGAAGACTTTCAATGTTGTTTGATTAACTGTTAGGCAAAGGATTTCCCAACCCAGGTGAACAAAAGTGTCGTGTCCAAGAGTGGTTGACAGCTTTTTTACAAAACAAAGTGTAACAAACAGGTTCATTTTTCTCTCTTGTCCCCCACCATTTCTGGCAAGTACCTCTTTATTTTTTGACAAGCTTGAGGAGGATAACATTTTCTTGTTTATAAGCTCATCCTTCGGATGAGTCCAACTTAATTTCAAATTCAAACCCTAAGAAGAAGTGGTTCGTTCCTATTTAAAAATTGAACAGGTCCTTTACTGTTGAATTTTAAGGAGTCCAGTATAGGAAAAACTCGGTGTTTTTCAATTTTAGGGAGTCAGAAGAAAAACTTAAGAAAACTCCATTGGGGTACTTTTTCATAAAATAATCCCTCAAGTCCGAAAAAGGATAAAATAATACAGAAGGGATGACATTTCCAATACTTTAACGAGCTGGAAAAGACAAGCGCTCGACAATATTTTCATATTTAACGAGTCTAAAAAGGGTTTAAAGAGGACTCTATTGACCATAATTAGTCAATGTATACCTTTTTTGTAAATAGTCCATTTCAGTTCGTAAAAGGGGTAAACTTATACTGAAGGGATGATTATTCATTTATTTTAATGAGTTCAAACAATCAAGTGCTCAACAATCTTTTCAATTTCCGAGAGTCTGAAAAGAGCTTAAAGAGGACTCCAATGTTTCGCTTTTTCGTAAATTTTTGAAAGAGTCCGAAAAAAGTGATAAAAGTATGCTCTTTGTTGAAAAATGATCAATTTTCCCGAAAAATCCAATATTCAGCACAAAAACTCAAAACGCTACACATACCTGTTTAAGATAAATAAAAATGATTTAAAAATTTACCTTTTTAAAGTGAAAAATAAATAAATTCAAAATTCATTTATTCAAAAAAACTTATAAAAAGGGCTTTTGTAACTTCATTTTTACCGTTTGAGTTCAAAGTGAGAAGTGAGAGCTTTTGGGTAAAAAAGTTATTGTGAAGATTCTGGAAAATCCGTCTGTCGGAATCGAAAACCGTCAGCTCCAAGTAATCCACGTCCTATTTAACTTGCATTTCATCTGTTTACATTTCATTGTTAGGCTTTAAATTTGATTTTTGAAGGAGAAATAGGTTTAGGAAGTCGCTCACGGGGGTCCATAGGTGCAACACGTGGCCCCTGCGGACCCCGACTTTTTTCTATAAAGGAAAAAGTCGTGGGTCCGCACCTATTGCTCACAAGTCATGCGGACCTACGCACTGCAGGTGCGGACCCCACGCAACGAGATTTAAAATTCAAATTTCTCCATTTTTGCCCAAAATTTTTTGAACTAGCTTGTTCTAATATGTCCTTTTATGCATTGTAGGACATTCAAAATGCTTATTTGGCGAGAACGTGAGCATGAGGATGTAGATTTTGCCGCATTAAATCATATGCCCACATTGTAGGCATTGAGAGCATGCGGATTGCTTAAGTTCTGGGGCATACAGGGTATGAGGGCCCAAGTAGACCTCTTGCAATGGCTGGTAGACAGATGGAACACACAAGACCAGTATTTCGTGATTGGTGGCCGCCATCTCGAAATTGAGCTAGAGGACATATACATTTTGACTGGTTTGTCCAAGAGGGGCGAACAATTATCTCTTTTCAGGACTAGGCCAGGTGGCCAATCTGTCACTAGTCTCCGATTGGCGTTTTGCGATGATCAAACAAAGGACAAATGGATTGATATTAAAAATATCAGTCGTCCTAAACTTAAGGTTATTGCTTTCATTGTTACCAGACTATGCAGAAGTGCAGCATTGCATGTGGCTACTGGATCCCAGATGCAGATGGTTGTAGACTATTTTCGAGGCACCATATTCAACTGGTGCGAGGCTGTGTTGGAAAATGTGAAAGCCCAACTAACCAGAGCAAAGAATAGACAGCTGAAAAACTTTGGATATGGATTTATCGTAGTTAGCTTTGCTCCAGAGAGGATCCCCATGTTAGCCCCACATCATATTCCTGTTGATGTTGGTCTTCCTCGAGAGCCTAGGATAGTTCGTTGGGTTGCTTTGATGGCCCGTCACTCTGAGGAGGGCACATAGGTTGTTCGGTTTCCACCTGAATATTTTCGTTGGTTGAAAAACCAGCTTTTTGTGATTCAGGATTTTACATATGTTGGGATGGATTATCGCGGTGACCTAGACATGATTCTTCCACCAGGAGAGCAATGGGATGATTTAGGTAAAATCATTTTCAACGCTTTCTAAGTTTTAAAAAAAAAAAATTTTTTAAGTCGTCCAAAACTGATAATCAAAAGTTTAAATGCAGATGTGGGTCCACGACGACCAGCCGCTCTCCAGCCTTACGAGAGGAGACACCCAACTGCAGTAGCACCAGCCCCACAGGATCAATCAGCAGAGATCCTGACCGACTTGGAGCATCATCTAGAGCGCTTGACACTAGATATTCCAGAGACTGATATATATGATATTCCACTTAGGTTACAAAGATATGTGATTGGGGTCCGAGGACCTTTTAGGAGGTTCCTATGTAGGGTGGCCTGAGCAGTAGTTTCTTATCGTGATCATTGTCAGGGATAGGATGATCAATTTCGTAGTCTCATGACATTTTTGACTTTTTGTATTATCATTTTTGCCGATCATAAGGTGTTTTTCAACCTATGATCGAAGACGATGTATATTTTGAAACACACTTCTATGTTATGATATATCATTATTACCGGCTATCTCGTGTAACATGTTATCGAATGTTATTAAATTTACTGTTTTGATTATTGCAAAATTCTATTTATCATACTAGAAGCAACTGCATCTGCTAATGTATTTAAATGTCTTGGAATATGCTGATATTCAATGTAATCAAATTCACGTTCTAAGAGACGAACTCTCAAAAATAACCTTAATAACACTGGATTTCTAATGGCATAAACCCTGTTAAGCTATAATACAATGAGTTTAGAATCCAACCTAACAATCAAACTCCAAATTCCAAATGAGATGGATTCAGATAATAACTCAATCACTGCACTATACTCTGCAATGTTATTTGTTGTTTGACCGAGGCTTACCCCATGCATAGACACTAACTCATCAAAGGGTGAATAGATAACCCAAGCTGTAGAAGAAATGTTCTATGTACTATGACAAGCACCATCAACAAAACCAATGTATGTTTGAAGAGATGTTGACATCTGCAATATCAAGACTAAAATAAAGATAAGCAGGAATAATGATAAGAGCACTCTCTAAACTAGGCACACTTTTCTAATCTAAGACACACCAGTTGTAAAGAAACTAATCTAACCAAAATCTCCACACAATATTTAAGCATAATATCTCTTTAGATAAAGTCCATTTCTGGGTTTACCCAAAGAGACACCGTCAAAATCTATCAATTCATAAGCCGCTTTTGCTAGTTTTCGCTTAACAATGTAAGGACCATGCCACATAGGTACAAACTTTCCAGCCCCTAGCTTATCGTTTGCTTGATCATATAGTAAAACTAGGTCTCCTTCTGAAAAATTATGAGGTGTAACATTTCTGTCATACTGAGCTTTCACTCGTTTCGCATGAGTCTTGTTTGCTATTGCAGTAGTGCGTTGATTCTCATCTAGCTGAGCTAAGTACAAAAAACGTTTCTCTTCTTCAAAAGTAGCTAGGAGTAATTCTATGGCTAATTGTAATGACGGAATTTTACATTCAATAGGTAACACTGCATCCAAAACATATACCAGTTGAAAAGGAGTGAAACCAGTCAATTTTTTCACTGAGGTCCGATATGCCAAAAGTGCTGAAAATAGCATGGTATTCCAATTCGACTTATGAATACCAATGATTCGTTTGATCATAGTGACTAAAACTTTATTGATAGCTTCAACCAGACCATTAGCCTACAGGTAATATGAAGTGGAACTATCGTGGCGCAGGCTAAGTTGATCTGTCAGTTCAGTCATCATGATATTTTGAAATTGACTTCTATGATTAGTAATAATAGCTTGAGGAACACTGAATCTAGCAATTATATGATTGAATATGAAAGTTGCAGCAGTCTTGCCATCTGCAGAAAATGTAGGCATTGCCTCGGCCCACTTAATAAAATAATCTACCGTTAGGATAATATACGCACGCCCCCCGGCCGAGTGAGGTTTACATGTAATAAAGTCAATACCCCACTTTGTGAAAGGACTAATAACAATTATAATGTGAAGATCAGTTTCGGTTGAATAGGAATCAGAAAACAACTGTACAGCCTGATATGCAATTTCAAAGGGCTTAAAGGCATCACGCCATCAAATGAATCCACCTCAGAATTGAAAGGTACAATCCAAGGATCATCAAGAGTAACAGTATTCGATGAAATCATATGAATATTTGCAATAGAAGGCGATATGTTAGGAGGGAAGGAAAAATTTCCCAGTAAACCAAAATCTTTAATCAAACCTACGCCAACATCCTTGCAAGGGATAGTCGTTTTACCGATGTGCTGAATACTATCTGTAGAGACTGGGTAGGATGAGAAATAAGTCAGCTGGTCTATCATAACGATATTTCCGTTATGAAGAAACTTGATAAGTCGAAAAACCGATGGAACAATAGCAGTCATAGCATAAGACCAACTGCGACCCAGGAGAATGTTGTAATCTAGAGGGGCATCAACCACTTCCACATCTAGATTTACGGTTTTGCCTTCGACCCCTATAAGTAAATCCTACAAAATACCAAAAGGATGGAACCCTCGGCCATCAAAAGCCTTTAGAATTGTCGGAGACTGATTGAGTGTGGGAGAACCAAGAGATTTCCAACACTGGATCGACATAATACACATAGAAGCCCCTTCATCAATCACGGTCCGAAAACAAGGTCTGTTTTTGACTAAACCTGGAATCTAGAAAGCCATTTGATGAGGTAGGTGGGGTGTACTATTCTCTAAATCGAAGATTATTAGGTTCGAATCCTGAATATTGACAGCTCCTATAGTAGAAAATATTAATTTACACTGTGCTGGGCACGATTACAGCACTTCCAAAGCTGACATTGCTGAAGGGGAAATAGCTAAGTCTTCAACAATGTTATAATTCTGAGCAGCTCTCGCATGTGGATTGAAAGCTGATTTCCGAAGTATACCTTTAGCAAGCGGTTTGATTACTAAGTCAGGGTTGGGTTTCTCGATCTGTAGTGGACCGGAACCAGGAGGAGGTGTAGTTGATGTGTTTGAATTAGAAGATTCTGCTTCTTTACCACCAACAGGATTTTTACTACCATAATCTTGCGATCGCATCGCAATCTTGACATGAGACATCATCATAATGGGTTCTTCTGAGGCATTCGAGGAAGAACCAATCATCTTACTATCTTGAGTAGGAAAAGGATCCTTCAAGACAATAGGCGTTTGAGAACCTTTAACGATTTTCGAAACCTCTACTTGATGTGTGCAGTCTTTGGTAAAATGATCCTCGTCGAAAATGAAACAAGGATAGCGAGGTTTCCGTTTTTCGTCAGTAGATTCATTTTTATCTGTTTTATCTTTTGAATTTTGTTTGTTTTTCTTCTTCCCCTTCTTTTTACTATCGGATTTTGATTTGGCTGTAGATTATTCTACGACATGGATGTTGACATAAATTTCAGTGGAAGAATCTCCTGTCGAGGAATCAAGTAAAGTTATTATAGGAGAAGAATTCTTTGAAGATTTCTTCTTACTTTTAGTGCTAATTGAACCAATCATACCATCAGCGACATGAGACCCTGAAGGAGCTACATTTATTTGACCATGTTTTGGAAGATCAGGGATTTTTTCATGTAAAGTACCTAACTACGTATAGACGAGGTCAAGGTACTGAGCTTGAAAAATGACTTGCTCTTTAGTAACAACTCCTCCTTTAGCTACATCTTCAGTGATTTTGGGTAACAATGATTTAATGAATCATTCCGCTAAAATTTGATCCAGAATGAAAACTTTCACTAAACACCTTTTACGTCTCCATTCATGAATATGATCATAAATATATGTGGACGTGGATTGTTTCAGTGAAGTTAACAGTTCTGTGCAATTGTCATATCTGACAGGCAACTGAAAATGAGTTAAGAAAGCAGTGGCTAACTGATTGAAATTATAAAAAGAGGCTCGTGGTAACTCAATGTACCATTTGGCGGCAAGACCAATAAGAGTTCATTGAAAAAGATGCAATCGAATTGAATCATCAATGATTGAATTAGATGCACACCAGAGGTGATAAGTCATGATGGATCCTCACCTGACTTACCCTCGAATTTTGGGATATCACTAAGCAACTTACTAGGCATTGGCAGCCAATACGGAAGATAGTAAATCAGATCGTTTGTAAGGTGCGACAAATCAGGTAAATCCAAAGTTGCAATAAATGGTAATTGACGATTAGGGTCGTGAAAACCTTGAGTAATGAGACCAGATCCAGGAGGAGGATATCCACGATAACCTAGAATTGGATTTGCATTAGGAATGTTATAACCTTCTGGAAAACCAGGATTAACTGGACCAAACTGGGGTTGCTGGGGATGTTGATAAGTATAGCCAAGATACGGTTGATACTGATAAACTGGATTTTGTACAGTAGGACCGCCCTGGTATGGTTGATATGTAAATTGTGGTTGACTTGTGGCAATTGTAGCAATCGTACTTGTACCAGCTTGTCCTGCAGGCATCTAGACCGAAGTCTGAACTGTAGACCCTGACTGTGGCATAGAGACTTGAGGAATTTGCACTGATGCAAAGGTAGTAGAAACCGGAGCTGCAGATACTCCAGAAATAGGTGTTGTAGGTTGAACAGAAGTTGCATTAGTTGCAGTAGTTTGAGGCGGAGTACGAGGTGAGCTAGGTCCAGGCTACTGAACTGTACTAGATGCAGGGATTTGAATAGTACGTTGGACAGGTTGTTGGGTTGGACTAGAAACCAAAGGTTGTCCAAGTTGATTAAGTAACTGCACATTAGGTTGCAAATTCTATTGAGTTTGAGACAGATCCCACACCATGTTCATTCCATAGTATGGACCCATAAAAGGTTGTGCATATGGAGGACCATAACCTAGTTGAACGTAGGGCTGATAATTAAGCAGTACATTTCCATCTCCTTGAAAAAATGATTGACCAGAAGGTGGTTGGAAACCTTGAGTTGGGAAATGACCTTGAGGTTGATAACCCTGAGGCACATACTAAAACTAGGGTTGACATTGAGGTATGTACTAAAATTGGGGTTGACCTTGAGGTATGTACTGAGTCTGAGGTTGACCTTGGGGTATGTACTGTCCTGAAGGTTGAAAACTTTAGGTAACCCTTCAAGTGGTAACTGACTACCTTGGGGTTGCCCCCCAGGTGGTAACTGACTACCTTGGGGTTGCCCCCCAGGTGGTAACTAACTACCTTGAGGTTTCCCCCCAGGCAGTAACTAACTACCTTGAGGTTGAGGATTTGGAATACTACCGGACATCATAAGGATTTGTTCTGCGTTCAACGTTTGAGTTCCATTACTACCAGATGATAACACTTGTTCAATCATCGAGGAGTTGCTCCTGAAAAAGTACCAGACAGAGACTGATACCCCGAAGGAATAGAAGGACCGCTGGATAAAAATGTTTCCGGTGTTTGGGAAAACATAGATGACTGTCTTGACATAATCGATGAAGGATAATAACCTCTTGGTGTAGGATGAAAAGGAATTCGAGGTGGTAAAAAACTAAGACCCGAGTTTTCTAAAAAAAATTGTCAATGATAAATACCAAGCGTCACTCCTAAAATGACTGTAGAATATTGATTCACACTCCCTAAGATTCAAAATTTGTTGGTTTTCGGGAAGAGTTACGTCTTCTTCTAGACTAAAAAGTTCTTCAATAGAAATGAGGCCAGAAGGAAGATTTTGAGTAATGATATTTCTTACCCTAGGTGAACCAGGACCACTAGATGTTGGAGAAGCAAATCCTGAAGTTGGAGTAACAACAGGTTCAGTGTCAGGCTCAGAAATTTCAGGTTCTTTAGCTAATTCACTGGAAGGAGAAATACTATCAGTAACTTCGGAAAATGAAATTGGTTCTTGAATATACTCTGTTGTTTGTATTTGATAATCAGGATAAACAATTAAAGATGACTCTCCGACTTTTGGTGATCCAACTCTACTATCACTAGGTGATACGAGAGCTCGTAGCCCTTCAAGCTGGCTTGGTGTATACTCAAGAGGTTTCCCCTGAAGTCTACAAGATTGTCTTGGTAATTCAGCCACGATTAAGTATTAATTAATCACACGCAAACAAAGAAAATTTCAATAAAAACACCTAAAGTCTCTAAAGAAACAAACAATTGAATCACACACCTAAAAAATCTAAGATTTCAAACCACACACAAACAGTAACTTCCTGTACTAAAAACACTAGTTGGTGATGAAATCCAACTTAGTAGAAGTTTAATACAGAAAGGGAAGTTGGAACAGTTACCCCGACAACCTGCTTAATGAAACAGACTGGCACAAGTTTCTTCACAAAACCATCTCGAATGAGAAGAACCCCCCAAAGAGTCCAAGTGAGTCTAGTCAATGTCTGCTCCAGGTACAGTGAGATCCTTCCTTCACGTCACCTTAGGAAATAATCTTAAGTTTACGGACACTAAGGTTACCAACAGCAACAAATACAACTGGGGGAATAGTCTACGATCCGATCTACGTGCAAGGGCAGAGTAACAAAGCTCAATCCCCTTGAAGGCTCCTTGACATGGTCAATCCAAGGTTTACCAACAAGTGACCCCAGGCTCCTTCACAATGGTTAATCTGAGGTTTACTGTTTATAATACATGCAAATCTTCTATCTTTCCCAATGAAATAGAATTGATTGTCTCAAAGGTTCGGACATGATCTCGTGATTGACTCTTTTAAGAGAAGCTTCCCAAAATGTAACAATTACAATTGGATTTATTTCCTACCACAAGATGTATCTACTTGTTTGTTTTAACTATCTTGGAGAGTAAATTACTTCCTACTCCAAGATACTAGCCTAAGCTATATTGGTGATAAGAGCCCTAGAAATAGAAAAGATTACTAGATCAATTTTAATTAAGTGTTGCTTTTATGGGTTTCTCTTTAAGTCGATAGGTATGGAATTAAACTTTGATGGTGTGAAGACTCGACTCCAAACACACTAAAAAATGCACCTAAAATGATAAGCAATTCGTTTTTCTTTCAAAGAAATTCTAGCTAAAAGAAAGAGTTCGAAAATGCAATTCTTTAAGAGTCAATTCTTTCTTTCAACATGGAAATGGAAAGAAAATATTTTTTTCTTTTCAATAAGAACTCAAAACAAGACAAATAATTAATGCTCACAATAAATCCCTTTCCCTTTTCAAAACTCGAAACTACCAAAAAAACAATTTGCTTCAAAAGAGATCTACAAGTTCTAGAAAGACACTCAAAACTACAAAAACTAATTTTGAGATCTAAAATCCTTAAAAAAACTAATTGAATAAAAGCTTCAATTATTTTTTAGGACGTTTTACTTAGTTGTTCAGTAAACTAAGGATTCATTTGTTTAGAATAACAAACCAATCAAAAAACGTCCAAAAATATTTTCTTTTGTAAAAAAAAAATTTAGAACTTATAACAAAGTTTGTTCAAAGATTTGCAAGAAGAAAACTAAATCTATTTCTCACAAAGGATAGATTTCACAACCAAGTCAGACTCATTAAGAAGACAAAAAGACACTAGGGAAATCTAAGGTTTTTCAGGCTTCTGATCTTTGAGTCACTACAAAGACAAAGTGAAAACCACTCCAAGCATGCAAAACTTCTAGAAAATCATTCAAAACAAAAATACTATCGGAACTCAATCACAAGAGATTTTTGGTAGGAAAAACACAGATCTGGGTAGACACTAAAATTCCTAAATGAAACTTAAACTTAACTGGAAAAATCCATTTTAGGTTTTTCAAAAAAATTTACAAGGTCCGCAAGCTCCAGAAGTAACAGGTGCAGTTCCGCTCTATGTACTAAAGGAAAAGTGCGGAGATGCCCGCACTATCTGTAAAGAGAAAGTGCGGTCCCCCGAAAACTTCAAAAAAAACAACAAAAATACTTCTAGATTCTAAAAGCTACCCAAACCAGTATACATCAATCAAAAAAAAAAAAAAAAAAAATTCTCAAGTCAAAACAAAGGAAAACCAAAAATAAAAAGCTCATTCCCCAGCGGAGTCGCCAATTTGTTGGCCAGATAAATCGATCTTGCGGACAAGGCCGATCTCCCTAGTATCAGAAGATAGTCTAGCAACAAACAGACAAACAAACCTATCTTTCTCTAGACATATGCGATTTATAAATAAATACTACAAAGGTGTTAAGATCCTACCTTAGATCCAATGCTTGTTCGTAGTAGTCATCCTTCAATCGTTCGAAAGAGTTACCCTCCAATCGTTTGAAAGAGTTACCTTTAAAGACCTGCAATCACAAACAAGCAAACATTAAATAGCACCTGCATAGCAAATATTATAAATCATGTCTATTATGGTGATCAAGGAATCCATAAAATAAACCATAAATAAACAACTTATTGAGAAAAACGAATTTATTTGTATTAACTTTGAATAGTAGAAGAACCTTACAACCTTTTCAGCCTTGATGTTGAACAAGCTCTTCCTGGGGTCTGAAACAGGAATTTCCTTTACTTTGACAAGCCTTGCACTCTTCCAAATGAGATCTTAGAGGTATGTAATCTCTCCTCATAAAAACTCAACTAAAGAAGACTAAGTTCCAGCAGCATTTCACCTCAAAAATATTCAGCTTCTAACCTCCCAAGTAACCAGCCCAATGCTTCTTTTTATAGTGCAGAGGAGGAGGTTATAGGTCCACCTATGAAGGGATAGAATCCTCCTTCAAAGGGATAAGCTCCTCACATCAGGGGGTTAGCTCCTTAAGCTATGGGATGCATGAACCTTAAGAGAGCTAACTTGCCACTCAAGATTCCTTCTAGAAGCTTCTAGAAATGACTGAAAGTGAGTTTTTCATAATATACTTGCGGCCTTTTAACTTTTACAGGGGTCTGCACCCATAACACAGAGACAATGCGGTCAAGTGCGCAGGAGACATGACCATTAGGTGCGGGACCACAAGTAAGACAAAGAGAAAGTGTGGAACCAGAGTTTTAAATACTTTGAGGGATTTTCTCTTACTTTCAAGACTTGATATGAGGAACTGATGTCTTAGACTTGCAGAGGAGGCAAGTATGAGTGGTAATTAACTCACACAGATAGCAGGATGTCAAGGTGACAATTTTTAGTGCAACAGACATTCTTCTAGATTAATAAGTGGTTGTTTTGATTAAGAAAATTTAGAAATTACTTCGATTGCATGAGGTGGCACTTCTTCCTACACCAGGGCTTCCTAATCTTCCACATTTTGTAGAGATTTGAAGGGATTTGATGAAGTTGTAGTTTTTTTCTTGATTTGGCTATGAGGGTTTAGATATGAAACTTCTTTGCCTTTATACCCCCCTTTTCTCGAAGTTTTCCAATGTTCTTCTTGCGTTGATGTTGTTTTTTCCCCTGTTCCAGATTGATTTTTTTTGCATTCTCTCACCAAATTACCATATTCATGACATATTTTGTATTTGAATGGGAGTTGTTCATCATCTAGGCTTTGTCAATGAATCCATTTCCCTTGGTTTAGATTTATTTCTGATGGCGAACCTTTTTCCATATCTACCTCAACACAAATTTTGGCACAAGAAAACTTATGGCCCTTAGGCTCAGTGTGATCTAGATACTTCCCAATCCATTATTGATAACCTTAAGACAATCATTGTTCCAGAAAGAGAGAGGAATCCTAGGGAGCTTAACGCAAACTGGAATTGTCGTAGGGATGTCTTCATCTGGATCAAAATCCAGGGACCATGATTTCATATGCATTCCTTGGTTTCCAAAAAAATGCATACCATTTCTGAATACGACATCTCTGTCCTCCTTGAGTTCAAATAGAAAAGTGAAGAATCCATTTCCAACAACAAAGAGGCCAATGTTTCATTTCATCTTAGGTTTCTAATTCTTGTCAATCCATTTCTCCATCAACTTTGGGGACAACCAATATCTGGTAAGCTAGCCTTTCAAAGCCTGATATGAGTAGGACAAAGTAGATCTGCAAAATACAGATGGAAGTGAGATCAATGGGGCGTTTGCTTCTCATTTCACAAATTTTGACTACTAACCTTTTGAATGAGATTTCTTTTTAATGCCTACCATAAGGGCTTGAAAAGATGTGATTTCATTGTTGGGAGGAGGAGGAGGATCCCCCTCCAATCCCATCACCATGCGAAGATGACTAAAGATCCATCATCCAAACCAGTCACTAGGATTTCATCAGAGCCCTTAATTCTTCTATTATTTTTGTATTTTTTTATTTTAGAGTTTCTGCATAATAATTTTGTGTCTGGAAAAAATTTTATGTTCTTGTTTCGAACAAGAATTCCCTCTGCACACTAATTAACTGATTAAGATATAATGTTATGCGAGAGGGATATGTGTGAAAGAAGTGTGTGGAAGGAGAATGTATACAAAGACACAGAACACTGTGAAAGAAATTTTGTGTTCCTTGCTCTACACACCCATTTTCCTGCACAACACTTCTTCCTCACATGCATTGAAAATAGACTTCATTTAATATTGGATAATAAGTCTTTAGTTGACAAATGTGAGATCACAAATTCACTTAGTATTTAGGAATCATCAATACCAAGATTCGTTCATTCTACTTTGATAAAGTTTCTAAATTAGTATTAGCTTCTTCTTCCACATTTTCACATTATTTTCCTTTCTCTTTTAACTATTGTAATAGGATGTCTTTATCATGCATAAATTTTCCGATGTTTTATATTTTATGATAATATATGTTACTAATGATATTTTAAGTGTGGTAGGGGACCATGATCAAACATAGGTGCAAGATATTATATGAGAGTGATGTTTATGTACATGTCTAAAGGAAAATAAGAGTAAGATGGATGCAAGTGTACAAAACATTGTAGAAGAAAATTTGTCTTGCTTCGCATAGTCATTCTCCCACACAACACTTCTCCTCGCAAATTTGAGATCACAAATGCACTTATTATTCTAGAACTACGAATACCAAGATTCGTTGGTTCTACTTTGATAAAGTTTTTAAATGAATAAGAGAATCTAATCAAAGTAAAACATTGGCCAATAACAAAACAAGTTATAAGAGTAAATCTTATTAAGCACTCAAATGATGTCTTGATTACACATTGATTCATTGAATAAATGTCAAAAAGACTTATATTTTAATAAATTTTATTCCACAATGAAAGAAGTTTATTAAGGTTAGGACCCCGCACTCGATATCATTTGTTGATTATGGTAGAATGACCAAAATCATCAAGCATAGTTTTGAAAATTGTGTATCTATGATTCTATGTAATACTACTCTCCATTAGTTTTGTTATTATGTATCCATATCAAAATAATGCAGAAACAAAAGAAAATATAGATCAACAACTTACTAATAAGCCACTTCAAGTGGAAACCTCCTTTTACATCACATAAATTAAAACTTCTTGGATGATTCAAATGACAAGACCTCCTTGGTATATATAGGATTCTAAAGGGTAAAAATATAATTAGAGCCTACATGACAATAATAACATAAGGGAACAACAATAACAATAGTAGGCTTTTATGGGGCACAACAATAACAATATTGGGTCTAAACTAGTGTTACAAGGACCTAACACACCCCTCTCATTAAAAAAAATGTTGTCCTTAAAACTTTGAGTAGTTTTGGATGCTTCTATATAAAATACTCATCCTACCATGTGGAATATTCAATAGATAAATCCTTCCACTTAATGAGATATTCTGAAATTGATCGATTATGTAGTTGTCAGATTCGATTTTTCGCGATTACTTTAGGCTCCAATATGATTTTCTCTTCCTTGTCAAGTTCCGGAAATATAGTTTGAACTGGGATCTTGTCACCAATAACCTTTTTTAAGAATGAAACATGAAAAACTGGGTGTTCTCGTGAAGATGCAAGCAACTCTAATTTGTATACCATAGTACCAATATTTTGTAGCACCTTATAAGGGCCATAATACTTGGGTGATAATTTATTATCCTTCTTAGCTTGCTTGAGGGACATTTGTTTGTATGGTTGTAGTCATAAAAATACCCAATCGCCCATGTCAAAAAAAAATTCACTGTGATGTTGATCTAATTGTTGCTTCATTTGATTTTTCACTAGAGTTAGGTTATCCTTTAAGAGTTGGAGAACTTGTTGTTGATGCTCGATGTGGTCTTCCACTGCTTGAACCTTAGAAAATATCTTAAATACGATGTGATAGACGATGGATGATTTCCATAAAGTGCCATAAAATGGGGCCATTTTTGTTGTGGTATGGAACGAAGTGTTATACCACCATCCTTCTAGAAGTAACCACTTCACCCATTGTGTTTTTTATCAGATACAAAGCAATGATATTCTTCCAAACATTTTTTTACTATCTCATTTCACCCATCAAATTGAGGATGATAAGATGAGCTATGAGCTAAATGAGTACCAAGACAAGAAAACAATTTTGTCCAAAAATTTCTAGTGAAAGTTGGATCTTCGTCACTTATAATAATATTGGGTTTCCATGTAGTTTTCGAACTTTATCCACAAATGCATTAGCAACTGTATTGGCTTTTAAATGATGAGATAGTGCGCAAAACTATGCATACTTAGTAAGTCTATCAACTACCACCATGATGAAACTCTTTCCTTTCGACTTGGGTAGACCTGTGATAAAATCCATTGAGACCTCCTCTCAACACTAACTTGGAATGGTTAATGGTTGTAAAATACCTAGGGTCTTAATCATCTCAACTTTATTTTTTTGGAAAACCAAACATTTTGCCATAAACTTTTGCATATTTGATTTAAGGCCATCCCGAAAAAAATTCCTTCTTGACCCTATGGTAATTTTTAAAAATTTGGAGTGCCCCCTATAGGACAAGTGTGCAATTCTGAAATAACATTTTGTTTGAGTTGGGATTTCTTACATAGATATAAGTGATCTTTGTACCATAGTGAATCATTTTTCTAAATAAATTTATCAGATGCACTAGGATCTTGCTGCAACTTCTGAATGACTATCCACACCTCTTCGTCATTCTTCCATTCATCTCTTGCTTCAGTTATGAAATTAGGTTGGATAATAGAAATGGCACAGAAAAATTCCTCCACATCTTCATCCCTTCTTGAGAGTGCATTTGCAACAACATTGTGCTTCCTTTTTTTATAGATGATTTCAAAGTCATAACCCAACATCTTTGTGACGCATTTTTACTTCTCTTTTGAAGATAATATTTGTTCCAAGAATTATTTAAGACTATCATGATCTTTTCTTACCTTGAAGTGTCTTCCTATTAGGTAAGGGCACCATTGCTTCATGCCATGTAGTATTTCCAACATTTTCTTCTCATACATAGGAAATCATTTCCCTTGATTGGACAACTTTCAAAAGAAATGGGTCTTCCTCCTTGCATCAAAGCAACACCAATGTCATTTCTTGAGGCATCACATTCCACAATATAGGTTTTTGTGATGTCTGTAGATAAGACCGTAGCTTGGCAGATTTTCTCTTTAATATGTTCAAATGCCTTAGTTGCTTCTGTAGTCCAAAAAAGGGCATCTTTCTTTAGTAATGTTGTTATAGGTGCTACTATTTTCCCATAATTCTTAACAAACTTGTGATAATACCCTATCAACATGAGAAATCCTCAAATATGCCTTAATGTTGTGGGGATTTTCCATTCCTTTATTGCTTTAATTTATTTAGGGTCTACCTTAACACCCCCATGAGATAAATATGACCCAAAAATTCCACTTCTTGCACCCCAAAGAAGCATTTAGAGGGTTTTCCATATAATTCTTTCTCCTCCAATATTTTTTTCAATCTGTCAACATGTTGAACATGATATTTCCAATAATTGTTATAGATTAGTATATCATCAAAAAATTGTAACACAAATTTTATAATGAAGGGTTTGAAAGTGGAATTCATCGAACCTTGAAATGTGGAAGGTGTGTTAGTAAGGTCAAAAGGCATCACCAAAAATTCATAATGGCCTTCATGAGTTTTAAATGTCATTTTCAAAATGTCTTCTATCTTCATTATATTTTGATCATATCCTGAAAGAAGATGCAACTTGGTGAAGTGAATTGATCCATGTAGATCATCCAACAATTCATCAATGACAAGAATGGGAAACTTATCTTTAATAGTGAGCTTGTTGAGCTCTCTATAATTCGGAAACATGCATTGTCATCCATCATTCTTGTGCACCAATATTATTGGAGAAGAGAAAGAACTTTGGATAGGTTGAATTATACATGCCTCTAGCATTTCTACAATCATACGTTCAATTTCACTCTTATGGACATAGGGATATATGTAACGTATGATGTTTGGAGGAACAATTCTTGTCAAGTGAATAACATGATCATGATCACAAATAGGTGGGAGACCTTTTGGAGTCTCAAATACCTTAGAATTATTGTTGAGGACTCTTTGGAGATCTTGAGAAATGATGTCTTAAATGTTTGAACATCTAGTAAACATAATTGTGCAATTACCCCACGTTGTTCATTGTTCAAAATCTTTGTCATGCCATTAGAGTTGATTATCTTTCTAGGTTTCCCTATGATACCTATTTCCTTTCCTTCCCAAAAAAATTTCAAGAAAAGTTCTTGAAAATTAAAAGCTATCGTCCCCAAATATTGTAACCAGTGGAATCCTAATAAAACATTAGTGTTAGTGCCTAGATTTACCTCAGGCTGAGGAAGGTAGGATCCAGGGCCAACATCAAACCACGCTTAACCTGGTAGCTAGCCCTACCAAGTTGAGAGAGGGCTCTCTCCGGGTCAATCTCAGCAAATTATAATCAGGAGGTTTTTGTTATTTGGTATGTGATGAACAAAAACCTCTTTCACTTTTGAAAAATTCCTTACCATTATTTCAGAAACTGATTTTGTACTAAACTTGTCATTGTGTGCAGCAACTGACCTCAAAACATGCATAACCATGAATCACTCATTCATTTCGATCATATCTTATAATCCGGGAGCCGGTTACCGGAGTGTGATACTCTGTTGGAAAGATTTTTCTGAGCTTCTTCTGATGGACACACTTGTGACATGTTTTTTGTTGAACATCATGTGCAAAACATCTAACAAAACCAGACATAGTAAGAGCTCATGTTGATCCCTGGTGACAGGCTGCGAAGACTGGAACTAACAATTAGCACCACCCATTGGAATGACAAGCATTAGTCTATTCAATACATATTCCCCCATGGTTAGATTGATATTATGGAACTTCCCTAAGAAATATATAGTTCCTTCATATGCAACCATCTCTTGACACAATGGTGTTGGATATAGAAAGAAATTCAAATCCTTGGCTATCTTACAATGGATAAAATTATGGGTACTACCTGAGTCAATTAGCAATATTACCTTTTTATTCTTGATATATACTTCTATCCTGAGAGTTTGAGGAGTGGTAATTCTCGCCACTGCATTACAAGATATAGTTAGATTTATTTCTTCTTTTTCAACCCCTGGGGTTGGTTCTTGGTGTATATCTTCTTCTTTTGATGTTTTATGTTCCTTTCATTCACCCTCTTCACAATATATGTAAAATAATTTATTTTTAACACATTTATGACCTTTTGTGTATTCACCATTACAACTGTAACAAATCCCTTTTGCTCTTTTTTCCTCCAATTTTTCTGGTGTCAACCTTGTAGGTTGTGGGAGGCTAGGTGTGGAAACACTTCCATCTTTATACTTGTGAGTACTATACCTTCTTGTTGCCATAATTTTGCTTTCAACTTTTCTTGCCACCCTGAATGCATTCTCCAATGACTTAGGTTCCCAAAGGTGAACCTTGTGTTTGATGTTATCCTTTAAAGTCCCTATGAAGACGTAAATCATATGCTCCTATAGAATATCATTATCTTGATATTCAATCTTTGGAAGTCCTCAATGTGCTCTACAATTGAACTCTTTTGTTTGAGATTTATCAATTTCCTAAAGAAGGTATTTCTCTTTGTATCTTCATAATGTTCTATCAATTCATCCATGAAAATTGTCCAAGTGACAAGTGATTTACAAGAACAAAGCCATTGATACCACAAAACCTGGATTGGGTTGTGTTGAGAAGTGTAGCAAGAAAGTCTCAATTTCACTTTTCCTTGGTCAAATTGAGAAAATTTGAATTTCCACAACAACAGACAACTTGGAGGTAGTTAACTGAGGTCAAATGGCTCTTGTCACTCAGTTAGATTAGTAAATTTGAGTTAGAGAACTTGGAGTTTAGTTAAGAATGTGTGATTTCTAAATTTTAGTAATCTAGTTCAATTATACCCAGTTGAGTTCAGTTAAACTAGTTCTAACAGTTGGAGGAACTAGTGGAAGGTTAGTTGTGTAGTGGGACAACAATCTAACTCTATGATCATCCAATTAACTAATCAACCTTAAATAACGGGTGCATGCAAATAATTCGAGTTCTCGGATGTGGTGGAAATTCCAAGGCAGTGTAACAAGAAGTTGTAAACTATTTGAGTGTACATGTATTGCATGCAGGTAAATGATCAAACCTTGGGAATTGTGCAGTCAATTGGAGGAAAATTCCTAAGAAATAAGGGCTAATTCTCTAGGAATTGTGCAAGGAAATGGGGTCTCAAGCGGAGGCAACAATTGACTAACTCTGGGAAAGAGATTCTCATTGAGTAGAGAGAAAGGTTATTCACTTGCAGGTTGAGCTTAGACTAAGCTAGAAATTATAATACATCTCTATTCATCTAATTAATGTAAAGAGACTTCAAGGGTTTTTCCTAGTTGGGTTCCCCTAAAAAAAAATATTGTTCATGTGCATTATTTATTATTTCATTTCTGAGATTGTTGTTCCAAATTGTGAATTCCACATATCAGTAGAGTAGATTTGTGTCTCTTAATTAACATTAAAACTTATTGAGCAGTTGCAACTATATTAGCAAATTTCTACATGGTATTGGAGCAGGGTTCACATTGGAACAAGAATTTTGAAGTTGTTCCTCAGGAGGTTCGAATTTGCCGCTTCAATGTAGTAGGATCTCTTTAGAGTTGGGAAAATTACCTTCAATGGGACAAGATTAGAGTATGCCTTGGAAGGAAGATCAAATTTCATTTCATGGAAGGATCACATGGAGTTGGTGCTTGATGACAAAAAATTGCCAGAATATGTCAAGACGGACATTACAAAACCAACATTAACTGATGCCCAGAACCTCGCCCAATGGAAGAAAGATGTAGCCAAGTGTTATCGGGAAACTAGTGTCCATTCAGAGCTGCTAGTCCCACTAAGACGGGTAGCTATTTTAGAAACAAACAAAATAAAGTTACTTGTGTTTTCCATTATGAGAGATAGATGAGAGAGAAGCAGAGAATACCAACCTCAGTCTTTCGCTAGTCTCCTTGCTTGTTTCCTCTCTCCTTTGATAGAGATTTCGCCACTCCTTTCTCACTTGTCCTACTTCAAAGAACACCTGTAGTGTCGAAGCAACAAAATACCGTCAAAGCATAGAGATCTATAACCATAAACAATGTAGGATCAAATGTACATTAACCATATAAATGCATATACAAATACAAGATTCAGGGATATACAAGCATATGGAGGAAAACTCAAATAGCTTTATTGATAGAAGTAGTAGAAGAGAGGATTACAACCAAGTTGTCTAATCCAGCATCACCCTCCCAGCATGAAATCCATCTTCACCTCATACAAAGCAAGATCACCCAACAATACAATGTCTTCAAAGAGAAACCAACAACACTTCCTTACAAATTACAAAATTCCAACCTTTGGATCTCTAGGATGAGGGATCCATATATAGATGTTTGCAGGAGAGTGAGTCAGCTTCTGGGATTTTGAAAAGTGTCATTTCACTGATAGTTCTTGGTTCCACTTAGAGATTTCATGATCTCCTAATCATCCCTGGGCGAATTCAGAGAGGCAAGTGTCATATGAGCAGTTTCTAGAAGATTCTTTGAGTTTCCACCTAGCAAACTGCTTTTGCCATTTGTCTGCTCTCACTCATCGCATCCTACAGAAGGGCTTTTTTAGTATGCATTTCACCCCCCATGTGTAACAGGTGAGATGCATCACACCCTCAACATGGAGCAGTGTGTATGGTCCAGTTTTGACCAGTTTTGAGCAGTTTTTCAGGGAGAACTTATGGGAAATGATGTAATCAGCTGACCTTGTTACTTTAGGGTATGAAACAACACTTTTAGGGGTTTAGAAGCCTTTGTTTTATGGACATATGTGATTGGGGTTGCAGTTCCAAAATATGTCTATAACAGTTGCCCCCTAAAGCATGAGGTTGTAAATCTTCTGATGTCAAGTGAAATGCTTTATCATGAGGATCCAAGGTTTTTCGAACTGGAAGGTGACCTGTAATAAGATACAATACAATACGTTATCTTCATAATATTTTCATGATCTATTTGAGGTAGGCATTCCCATGCTCAGCTTTATAAATTCATTTTCATGTACATAAGATAGTCAATCGTCTCTCTGGCAGACTGATGATTCTAGTACAGCCATCATCCCTTAGTTTGGATGATTATCTGTACAGCTATGATGTACATTTGATGTTTTTATTTTCCTGAATATATATCACAGCCCGGATGGATGAACTAGATCCGGGGTCTTCAAACTCGTTCAATCTTCACTTGAAGTACAAGTCGATCCATGTGAAAAGATGTTCTAATGTCGAACATGGAAAGACATCGCCTGATTACCAGCCAATGACGTAAGTTGTTAACAGGCGTGAGAGGAATCACCGATAATGATAATGACCCTCAAGGTACAGCAGTACAATTCACGTGGTGTGAATACATGAGTTGATTTCGAACACCACGAAAAATGTTTCAGTCGAAGGCCATTGATGTAAACTTGTAGCCGGAAGTGAGAAACTTGGCATTGAAGCATGCAAGCTTAAAAGTATTGAAAGGGTTGTTCCTAAGTCAACTTCTTGGATAATGAACTGATGTCGACAAGAAGCCCATCGTAGGAGGGCCTTAATGAATCCCACATATGTGACATGGAACAGAGCAAATGATTTTGTGGAGGTGAAAATGATCTGATGATACACGGTTCAGGGTGGTGGTCATGAAAGAATGGAGCATTAAGTTATTGCAGTGGATGAGGCATTAGCTGGGTTGGTGAATTCTCTGAGCGACTTCTCTTAAACATATCGGTGACACTGTAATGGATTGGTAGTGTTAACCCCAAAATGGATGGTACGGTGGACCAATGGTGATATGACCGGTGAACGGAATAACCCTACCCGACTCAATAATGGTGATGGAGTGAAAGTTTCATGTTCAAGATTGACCTGCTACCAATGAAGTTATTCAAGTTTTTTTCCCTTTTTCCCCAGTCATTGCTGACCAATACCTCTTTATTTTTGTCAATCTTGAGGAGGATAACATATGCTTGTTCTATAATTTGCCCTTCGGGCAAACCTGTTGCTATGTTTTAACGAGCCTAGCGACAGTGAAACTCGCTCTTGTCTACATGGACAAGTTTGTCTCTAATGTTTTAACAAGTTTAATGACAAAGATAACTCGATCCTTTTCAATTTTAGAGAGTCTAAAAAGAGACGGAAAGGCAACTCCAGTAGTCCTTTTTTGTAATATAATCCCTTAAGTCCGAAAAAGTATAAAATAATATGAAAGGGATGACTTTTCGATAGTTTTAACGAGCCGAACAAGACAAGCACTTGATATTTTGTGTAATGATCCCTCAGGTCCAAAAAGATTAAAATCTAGAGGAGGAATGGCACTTTCGATCACTTTAACGAGCTGGAGAGGCAAATTTCTCGGCAATCTTTTCATATTTTATGAGTCAGATGAAAAGAGCTTAAAGGAGACTTGTTTTTTTTGGAATGAGTGATGTTTTTGGATAGCAACTGGTTCTAGGTAAGGTTTGGAACTTTTCAATCATGGCAGTGTAAAGAAGGTGGCTAATAGAATCACTCGTCGCAGTTGTTCCTCAAAAGGGTAAACAATCAAATGGAGGTGTATGATTGGCTAAAAAAGAGTGGAGGTGATGGTAAGAACACAACCAAGGTTCAAAAGCTGATAATCATGCGATCGCAACGGTTATTTACCGAAGGTGGGTTCATTTTTTAATGAGCTTGAACTCTGGGGGAACATTTGCTCATTTCTAGGTTTACTTTTTAACGAGCTTGAACTTCGCGTAAAATTTCTCGTGCTTCCTTTTTATGTAAGCTAGGAATGACCAAACTATAAAGCTAAAAAGCTAAAAACGCTAAATTGGTCGTTTTTGCTTACATAAAAAGGTTTGCATGCCCCCAGCATAAAAAAGTCCTTAGTAACCATATGGAAACTTATTGTGGTTAAGAAGGATGATTTTTGTCAATACTTAGACAAAACACTTCCTACACTTTGTCCGCCAACTAGACAAAGGTGAAAGGTCACCTGGACTGATCACATAACTTACAGGGAAACTTACTTCTACAACTGGGTTTGTCTGCAAAATAGACAAGGGTGCATGCCCCCTAAGCTTTGTTACATTCACCAGACTACTCGTGATAATTAGGTGGATGGAATGGAAGCTTCCTTTACAAGATCAAGTGAAAGACTTGACTTGGAACTTTGCTCAGCCTTGTTTCATTTTTTAACGAGCTTGACACAAAACAAGTAATTCTGCTTAGGTCCTTGGTTTCATTTTTTAACGAGGTTAACACTAGTCAATGAACTATCCTCTGGTGACCTTTGATCACAACTCATAAGGGGTCATGAAGGAAAGATCTGGTTCCAATGCCCCCAGTACATAATGTACAACATCACCGAATTGATCGTCATATGATGTAGGTATGGTAGGGCTTGGGGGAAATACCTCGAGATGATCCACATTATCAAAATGGTCAAAGTTATTCTTAATATTTGATGATGTATACGATGTCATATGATAGGTTTCCACTGTGGCCACTTCCGCCAGATTACTTGGTGGCGGGAGGGAAAAAGTACCCATTAAGGTCTTTTAGGAGACCTACTCCGATATTTTGAAGTGATTGAGAACTTCCATGGATCAATGGAATGCTTTTGGTAACTTGCGAACTATTGGGGAGGAAGACCAGTTGGTCAATGATTGTAATTCCACCTTGAAAGGGGAATGCAATATTTCTAAAATATGTTGACACAATAGTAACCATAGCATAGATCCAAGGCCTGCCCAATAGGATATTGTAGTCAAGGTTTCCATCAATGACCTCGACTTTAATTTCTACTGTATTGCCCCCCAGTTCGACTTAAAAGTTACTTAATATCCCATATGGCATGTATGTTCTTCCATCGAACACTTTTAATGTTGTTGATGATCGTGACAAGGGTGGAGAGCCTAAAGTTTTCCAGCAACTCATTGACATAATACAGGTAGATTCCCCCTCATCAATAATTGTTTGATGAACAGTTTTGTTGAGGGCTTTCACTTGGATGAGGAAAGCGAGTTGGGTCGGTAACTGAGGTTCATATCCTTTATGATTAAAGGCCACTAGATTGGAATCCGTTGGATCAATCCCACCTATCGCTGATAACAAAGCCTGCTTTTGGGAGGGGCAATTCTGCAGTACTTCAAGTGTCGACATAGCGGATGGCGATTGGGCCAGATCCTCCACTATATTATAATTCTGTGTTGCTTGAGCACAAGGATTAAATGTCGATTTATGTACTACTCCCTTAGGCGGTTTTATTGTTAATTCAGGAATGATTGGTGGAACAACTTCTGGTGAAGTTGTTGTCGAACTACTGGGTTGATCTATAGCCTTGTTGTTCGACGACTATGGATTCCCATAATCTTTATTCCTTGTCGATATCAAAGCATCATTTTGTTGTCTCGAGATGGATATCATAAGCACTTGGGATGGGGAAGCAAGATCGATAGCAACCAAGTTTGTTTCTGGGCTTGGAAACGAATTAGTCAACACCGCTCGGGTATTTGAAGTTCTTAAAAATTTCATAACCTTAGCTTTATGTGGACAATATTTTTTGAAATGCTCGTCGTCGCATATGTAACATGGATAACGAGGTTTCTTTTGCCCAGTAGGGTTTCTTGAATATTTCTCAGGAGTCGAATCTTCCTGTTTCTTCCTTTTGTTTTTCCCTTTCTTCTTGCCCCCTGGTTGCTTCGGTTCTTTGCGTTTGTCAGTCGACATGGCATTAACCTCTAAGGTAGGAAGTTTGTCATTTACTTTTTTACTGGAAATTGCAAGGGCTTTTCTAGATGGGGCCTTTGCGGTGTGCGTACTTGAGGTGCCAATCACGCCATCGCCGGCATGAGAGTCCCTGTTCAATTTAGGAGGAGGAGGAATGGAAAATTCTGGTCTAGGAGCATTAGGAATTTTGTCATAGAGCCTGCCAGACTGAGTATATATCAAGTCTAGATATTGTGCACGAGCAATTACTTTCTCTTCGGTGACGACTCCTCCCTTGGCCACATCTTCTGTAATAGAAGGTAACAATGACTTAATAAACCATTCAGCTAGGAGCTTATCAGGAACATATGTCTTTACCATTCGGCGATGACGTTTCCACTCATGAATATGATCAAATATGTGAGTGGCTATTGTCTGTTTAAAATTGGTAAGGAGTTCCGTTCCTATTTCGTACCTTATGGGTAACTGAAAATGGGTTAAAAATGTGGTGGCAAGGGCGCTGACGTTATCAAATGAAGCTCTAGGAAATTCGATGTACCATTTCACTACCAGACCAGTTAGCGTTTGATGAAAAAGGTGAAGCCTAATCGAATCATCATTGAGGGTGTTGGATGAACACCATAGATGAAATGTCATCACATGATTCGATGGATCTTCACCCGGATTTCCATTTAATTTAGGAATATCTGACAGAAGTTTATGAGGAATCACTGGCCACCAAGGGGCATAAGCAATTGGATCATTTGTTAGCCAATTCAAATCTGGTAATTCTAAAGTTGCAATGAAAGGAAACTGTTGATTCAGGTTTGGCGAAGCATACCTAGGATAAGATGGGATTGCCTGATCAGTGGGTCTTTGCATACCAGCATAATGTATTTGATGCTGACAACTTTGATAAGGTTGATGGGCATAACCATTATGATATGATTAATGCTAACCGTTTTGAATATACTGCTGCCCATTACCCACAAAGCTTTGTTGCTCAGGTCCTCGGTAAGCTTGCTGGAATTGAGATTGTTGATATTTCACCAGCCATGGTTGTGAGGCCATTTGCTATTGTCCAATACTAGATGTTTGACCAAGATGAGGGGTGATAGTACCCATTTGAGCTTGAGTCGTTTTAGTTAAGGATCCACTAACTGGCGATTGTGATTGAGTCGGGAGACAAGAGGCTATTGTATTACAACCTGAGAGACTTGAGGTTGACATACAACAGGAAACGCTTGTACTTGTGACACCGTCACAATGGCCGGTGTAGTGGGAATATTCAACACAGGTTTATTTGGTTGCATTGAATATACAACTCTTAGCTGTTGAGGTAGTATTGGCACCCAACCATTGGATGCAATTCCAGCTTGACCCGAATTCTGTTGTGAACTCTCATATGGTTGTTCCCTCGGAGGGAACAATGAAAAGGCATACTGCCCCCCATATGGTGGCAATCTAGTGTTCAAAGGGAAAATTGGTCTTTGTAGACTGGACTGCCCAAATTGATACTGTTGTGAAGGATCAATTTGTTGAGATTCAATGTAAGAAATTCCAGATAATATTTTGGACGAACAAACAGGAACAGACCATGATGTTGCAACAGTCCCTGGGTGGACTCCATCTAGCGGTTGAGAGCTAGTTGGGACAGATGGTATACTAGCGAACATTATTGGAGTAGTGGCAGGAGGTTCTGCTGTTGCTGTATCGGATGACACAGTCCTAGATGTCGATGGTTGTTCAGACATATTGAGTCTATCCAAAAGACTTCGTAGAGATTATACAGGAACTTCCGATGAAGGGTGACTAACTTTTGTAGTAGAAGGATATAGGTGGATCCCAGTTCCAAAATGCAATGGGGTACTAGATGGAATATCCTCCAAAATCTCTTCTATAGCAATCAATCCAGGTGGAAGAGGTAGACTGTCAGGTCCATAAAATATTTCTGGTGCCGAAGAAGGTACAGATTCTGGAGCAACAGATGTTGGAGGGGTGACACCTTCCGTATCAGTCCTAGATGGAGTTGGTTCAAGAATAGATGTGTTTACCATGACACTAGGGTCAGTTCTAATGTCCTCTTGTAACTGTGGAACTTCTTCTGTAGAGGCAGGGATACCAAAAATAGTTGGAGTAATTGGAGTCTCTGAGGATGTTAAAACACAAGTTTCAAACAAACCAGGAGATTTTGACCCAGTTAAACGAGATCGCTTGGCCTAAAATGGTTTCATTTCTGGAGTCAAAGACGGTTGACTCGTCAGTCTCTGCGAACGATGGGGTTTTGATTGACTTTCTTCCACGACTGCGTATTACTTGATCAACTCAAAATAAAAAGGGGAAAATGTTATTCCAAATTAAATGAATTTTATGACGCTTTGACACAACTTTCTTTTTCAATTTTTAAGAGTCAAGAAAAAGCTAAAGATGACTCTAGTCGCCTTCAATTTTTAATGAGCCTGAAGTGACAAGTGCTCAGATGGACCTTTTCTTTTAATGATTCTGAAAAGGAATGAAATTGACTACTCTAGAAATCTAGACAGAGGGATTACCAAACTAATCGCAAAATTGCAGAATACTTTTTATGGTACGACAGTCAATCTTCCTGAATGTTGTGTTCAATGCATTGTGATCAATAGGGTGGTAGACACGGCTTCCTAAGGATAAAGGATGTAGCCTATTGTGGTCTCCCAATATATACTCGACGGTACATGGAGCACAAGTCCGTACTGGCACTTATCGTCTCAAAGAGGAGGAATCATCCAACCTACAATGAAAGTGATAGTTACCAGGCTTTAAGACACTGGAATACGTCTCTAGCCTAGACTTCTAAATGTTGTGCATTAGGTTCCAAAGCATTTTTATGTTCATTGAGGTTTATTTTACAGTTGATCTTTCTTAAGAAGTTTGCCTTTAAGGTTCACCGCGTGATGTAGATATACAATTCCTAAATATGCAATCTAAGATGATAAACACTCATTTACTTTCTTTTTGCAATGAAAATCCTAGCTACTAAGGAAAGAGAGATGAAATTCTTTCAGCATAGAGCAGAGAGCACACACTAGATGCACTTTTCCTAAATCATTTTCAGCATGTAGTCTAAATGCAAATGCACATGCATGTATTGTTTTTCAGTTTCCTTAATGTGAGAATGACAAAAAGAAAACTAAGTACAGATCTGAATTATTTTCTTTCAAAGCGATAGTACTAACAATTTTCTCTTCAAAAAATGAAAGGAAGACTAAGACGACACTTTGTGATTTCGAATTCAAAAAATTAAAGGAAGATTAAGACGACACTTTGCGATTTCGAATTCAAAAAAAAAAATGGAAGGAAGACTAAGACAAAACTTTGTGATTTCGAATTTAAAATTGTTTTTGACACTTGAAACACTATTAATTCAAATCAAATACAATGGAAAAAGTGTAATCGACTATCTAAAAGAGGAATACTTTACGACACTCTTTTTCTTGACTAAAAATGACACTTGCGACACTTTCAAATCAAAAGACGATAGTTTGATTAAGCTACTGTTTGCAAAGAGAACTGCAAATGATGAAAAATACATTAAAAAAAAAAAAAAATCACAATTCTTTATCAATGGAGGCTGAATAATGCAAAGGAAGAAGGTTTCAACAGTGATATACTGATCATAGACAGCGAAACTACTTAATAAAGCTGAAGACAATGAAGAAAAAAACCAAAATCTGGAGGTAGAAACAGTCTTACTCAATCATCGCACCTGTAACACAGGGAAACAGGGATGCATCTAACCTGCAACACACGGGAGGTGCGATGCATCCAGATTGCTAATGAGAGACAGTGCAATGGTCCAGGGACGATACTGAGCTTGGTTTTCACTCACAGTTTGTAACTAAGTTCAGGGATTTAGGCTGAGCTAATGATTGTCAGTAAACATAAAGTATTAGGGTTGATCTAATGAGGTTATTTGAGCTACCACCAGGGCACTTAGGATGTTTGCAAGTCAGATGTTCAGTTCATAAACCAACCCGGAGATTGACTGAAGTAGCGTTGATCTACTTTGCAGTTGCATAGCAAAAGCAGTTCGAACGCTAGCTGGCTTAACTTCAGGCTCCGTCTGTGGTTTATAAAGAAAACAACAGTAACAAAACAAACAAACTATTTGGTCCCCAGTGGAGTCGCCATTTTGTTATCGGGAAAACTAGTGTCCATTCAAAGCTGCTAGTCCCACTAAGATGGGTATCTATCTTAGAAACAAACAAAATAAAGTTACTTGTGTTTTCCTTTATGAGAGATAGATGAGAGAGAAATAGAGAGTACCAACCTCAGTCTTTCGCTAGTCTCCTTGCTTGTTTCCTCTCTCCTTTGATAGAGGTTTCACCACTCCTTTCTCACTTGTCCCGCTTCAAAGAACACATGTAGAGTCGAAGCAACAAAATACCATCAAAGCATAGAGATCTATAACCATAAACAATGTAGGATCAGATGTACATTAACCATATAAATGCATATACAAATACAAGATTCAGGGATATACAAGCATATGGAGGAAAACTCAAATAGCTTTATTGATAGAAGTAGTAGAAGAGAGGATTACAACCAAGCTGTCTAATCCAGCATCATCCTCCCAGCATGAAAGCCCTCTTCACCTCATACAAAGCAAGATCACCCAAAAATACAATGTCTTCAAAGAGAAACCAACAGCACTTCCTTAAAAATTACAAAATTCCAACCTCTGGATCTCTAGGATGAGGGATCCATATATAGATGTTTGCAGGAGAGTGAGTCAGCTTCTGGGATTTTGATTAGTGTCATTTCACTGATAGTTCTTGGTTCCACTTGGAGATTTCATGATCTCTTACTCATCCCTGGGCGAGTTCAGAGAGGCAAGTGTCATATGAGCAGTTTCTAGAAGATTCTTTGAGTTTCTACCTAGAAAACTGCTTCTGCCATTTGTCTGCTCTCACTCATCGCATCCTGCAGAAGAGCTTTTCAGTATGCATCACACCCCCCGTGTGTAATAGGTGAGCTGCATTGCACCCTCAGCATGGAGCAGTGTGTATGGTCTAGTTTTGACCAGTTCTGAGCAGTTTTTCAGGGAGAACTTCTGGGAAATTATGTAATCAGCTGACCTTGTTCCTTTAGGGTATGAAACAACACTTTTAGGGGTTTAGAAGCCCTTAGTTTATGGACATATGTGATTGCGGTTGCAGTGCCCAAATCTGTCTATAACACCAAGGTGACGAGAATAATCTTGGAGGGAGTGCGAGACGACATTGTCTCAAATATCAATGGGAAAGAAAATCCTTTCACAATGTGGTAGGCACTAACAAATCTATTCCAAAATAGCAGCGAACATAGAAAAAAGGTCCTCAAAGACAAACTTCGAAATATTAAGATGTAGAAGAATGACACTATTCTGCAGTGTCACAATAGATTTACCCAAGTTCGTGATGAGCTTGGATGGTTGGTGTGAATATTGTAGAAGATGACCTCATGAGCCTAGCTCTTTAAGGCATCCGGAAAATCTAGCATAGCTACCAGGACTTGCTGAATGGGAGGGATAAAATATTGAATTAGGAACACTTGTGGTCCAATTCGGTACAATAATATATCAAGTGGAATACCAAATATGGAATTTCATCCAAGAGCAAGGATGAAGAAAATTTTGCATTGGTTGGCAAGGGAAAGATGAGGAAAGGGAAGAAATCTCAAACCAAACCAGAATCCAACAAAGACGGCAAGAAGAAAGACTTGTCCAAAATAAAATGCTTCAATTTTCATTAATTCAGCACTATGCTACAAAGTGTCCACTAAAACATTTTGGTAAGAAGAACTCAAGAGGAGTATCAAGTGAGGCATTGGCTTCATAGTTTGAGCTAGACTTCACCCTTATCACATGCATGGCCATCACTATGATGGGGAGTGTGTGGTACTTGGACTCTGGTGCCTTGTTCCACATGACAAGGTGTAGAGAGTTTTTCAATGACCTGGAGGAGAAAGATCTCCATATGCATATTGAGCTTGGGGACAACAAAAGGTACAATGCTACCAAGATTGGTACAGTAACCTTTCAAAGGGAGTTGAGATCTCCTCTTTTCCTCAAAGATGTAATAATTGTTCCAAGCCTAAAGAAGAATCTCATCTCT
Organism: Pinus tabuliformis; assembly: GCA_031772625.1. Lineage (NCBI taxonomy): Eukaryota > Viridiplantae > Streptophyta > Pinopsida > Pinales > Pinaceae > Pinus > Pinus tabuliformis. The sequence continues at coordinate 437,777,571 of CM062819.1, forward strand.
GTAGCAGTTTTGGAAGACCGTGGTTATGATGTGATCTTTAGCAAAGGGAAAGCATTCATGAGACACATAATCACTAGACAGGTGAAACAGATCATGTTTTGGGTGAAGAACCTATACAAGTTGGATGTGGAAGATTGTGTTGCATTAAGCAGTAAGGCAGAGAAACTGTAGAGCTTTGATATCTATGAACTTTTGCACAAGAGATTGGGTCATTTGCATCATGGCATGCTGAAATATTATGCCACAAATAACCATTGGCCTCCCTAATGGAGCACTTGAGCAGCAAGATGTATGCAAAGGTTGTACCTTGGGGAAGTATGTGAAATCAACATTCCATGAGTGAGACATCAAAGCACATGCAGTCTTGGAAAGAGTCCACTCTGATGTTTCTAGACCCTTCTCAATAGCCTCCACTGCCAATCACAATTATTTTGTTATTATTATTGATGATTTCTCAACAAAGTGTTGGATATTATTCATGCGGAAGAAGGATGATAAATTCTCAAAGTTTGTAGAATTCAAGGAACTAGTTGAGAAAGAGAATAACAAGAAGGTGAAGGCTCTCAGGAGTGACAATGGAGGTGAGCATGTTTCAAATGAATTCAAGGATTTATGTGTGAAAGAATGCAATTGAAGAGAGCTGACAACACCCCACAACCCACAACAAAATGGCGTAGTTAATAGAAAGAACTGGAGCATTGTTGAAGCTACGAGAACTATACTACATGACTAAGGCCTACCATTGCATTTGTGAGCAGAGGCATGTAACACAACAATATACTTGTGAGATCAAAGTCTTCATTGGATTCTTGTTACAATTAGACCAAAGGAGTCTTTCTTGGGGATAAAGTCAGATGTGTCTCACTTAAGGATTTTTGGAGCCTTTGCTTACTACCATGTCTGCAAAGATTCGAGGAATAAGCTTGAGCCAACATCAGAGTTGGGGGTTTTTGTGGCTTACAATGAAACTCCACACAATTACCATGTATACTTACCTTCCCTCATAATGACAATTGTGCGAAGGGATGTCAATTTTGATGAGGAGAAGGTGATGCAGTGCTCTCTTGAGAGGGAGCTTCAAATCCCATCAGAAGAGGAGCTTTTAGCTCCAAAGGAGGAGCCTCAAGAAGTTGTGGAGCAACCAAAAATAGGGGATTAAAGAGTGGAGAGATCCACACAAAGAGAACCATCCAGAGAAGGGAGAAAAAGAACCAGGGAAGTTGATAGACTTGTGCAGGATGGGAGGGAGAATGTGGGAGCTCCTTCAAATTTGCGCAGGAAAAAGAGGTCACCTAAGAGGTACACTAACTACATGGCTATAATGACTATGCTTTTAGAGACTGAGGCATCCTCTTTTAAGGAATCAGTTGAGAAAATTATTTGGGTTAATGCAATGGTGGAAGAATATGAATCCATCATAAAGAAAAGTGTTTGGGAAGTGGTCCCAAGACTGGCAGATAAATCAATGATGGATTCGAGATAGATCTTCAAGGTTAAGAATGCAACAAATAGAGAAATATAAGGCCATATTTTTGGCCAAAGGATTCTCTCAAGTTGATTGAAATGACTATGAGGAAACCTTAACTCCTGTAGCAAGGTATTCATCCATTAGATCAATTCTTTCACTAGTTTCAAAGATGGGGTGGAAGATCCATGAGATGGATGTGAAAAAAACATTTCTCAATTGTCTTGTTGAGGAGGATGTGTACATCGAGAAACCATAAGGTTTTGAGACGTTTGATCAAGACTTTCATGTGTGCAAACTCAAGCAAGCATTGTGCGGTCTCAAACAAGAATGTTATGAAACTAGCTCAAAAAAAGATAGAAAAGATAGATGAACACCCTAGAAATAAGCCTCTTCGAGGGGGAAACCTCCTTTACATTACACAAATGAAAAATTCTTAGATGATACAAATGACAAGACCTCCTTTCTATATATAGGATTCTAAGGGGTCATAATATAATCAGAGCCGACATAACAATAATAATGTAAGGGCACAATAATAACAATATGGGGACTACATGGGCACAACAATATAATAAGGGGGTTGTACTAATAACAATAAGGGGTTACACTAGTAGTATAGGGACCTAACATGCCCCTCTCCTTCAAAAAATGTTGTCCTCAACGCTTGAGTAGTTCTTGATGCTTCTGTATAAATTCTTGTCCTCCCATGTGGAATCTTCAACAGGTAAGTTCTTCCACTTGATGAGATACCTTGAAATTGAACTATTTCGTAGCTTTCGATTTCTCGGTTTTGTGGCTGCTTCAGGTTCCAATATGACTTTTCCTTCATTGTCAATTTCTCATAATATTGTTTGAACTGGGATCTTCTGCAACTTTTGAATGAGTTCCCACTCCTTTGGGCATATGGATATATGTAAGGCCTGATGTTTGGAGGAACAATTCGTGGAATCAAATGAATAGCATGATCATGATCACGAATAGGTGGGAGGCCTTTGGGAGTCTCAAATACCTTGGAATGATTGTCCAAAACGTTTTGGAGATCTGGAGAAATACATGATTTCGATGTGGGATCCTCCAGTGAACATAATTGTGCAATTACACCCCATTGTTCTTTATTTAGAAGCTTTGCAATGCTATTAGAGTTTATTGCCTTTCCAAGTTTTCCTTTGATACCCCTCAATTCAACTTCCTTTCCTTCCCAAAAAAAATTCAAGAAAAGTTCTTGAAAATTAAAAGTTATCGTACCCAAAGATTGTAGCCATTGGACTCCTAGTAAAACATCAGCACCACCCATTGGAATGGAAAGAATTGGGATATTCAATACATATTCTCCCATGGATAGCTTGATATTATGGCACTTTCCAGAGCAATTTATGGTTCCCCCACTTGCAACCATCACTTGACACTCCGGTGTTGTATATAGGAAGCAATTCAATTCCTTGGCTATCTTACAATCAATAAAATTATGGGTACTACCCGAATCAATCAACACTCTTACCTTTTTCTTCTTGGCATGTCCTTCTATCTTGATAGTTTGAGGAGTGGTAATTTCTTCTAATGCATTATAAGATATGGTCAGATTTATTTCTTGAGACTCGATGTGATCTTTCAATTCTTGAACATTTTTCTTCTTGATATGCCCTTCTATATTGATAGTTTGAGGAGTGGTAATTATGTCCAATGCATTACAAGATATGGTCGGATTCATTTATTCTTTCTCGATGTGATCTTTCACTTCTTGCACCTTTTTCTTCTTGATATGTCCTTCTATCTTGAGAGTTTTAGGAGTGGTAATTCTTTCCAATGCTTTACAAGATATGGTCGAATTCATTTCTTCTTTATTTGGGGTTGGTTCCTGGTGTATATACTCTTCTTTTGCCATTTCTTGATCCTTTTCTTCCTCCTCTCCATAATCAATGTAAAATAATTTCTTCTCGGCACACTTATGACCTTTAATGTATTTGTTATCACAATTGTAACAAAGCCCTTTTTCTCTTTTTTCTTCCAATTGTTGTGGTGTAACCCTTGTAGGTTGTGGAAGGCTAGGAGAAACAACACTTTCATCTTTATAGTCATGAGAGATAGACTTCCTTGTTTCCATACTTTTGCTTTCCACTTTGTAACAAAGGCCTTTTTCTCTTTTTTCTTCCAATTGTTGTGGTGTAGCTCTAAAGAATGTGTTGCTCTTTGTATCCTCATAATGTGCTATCATTTCCTCCATGAAAATTTACCATGTAACAAGTTGTTTACGAGAACAAAGCCCTTTATACCATAAAAATTGATCAGGTTCTAAATATGAATATACAATACATACCTTTTGTAACAGTGGTACACCATGTAGATCAAAATATTGCTCCATCTGTAGTATCCAATTTACTGGATCTTTTCCATCAAACTTCCTCATATCGCATTTTCTTGATTTCAGAAGCTCGATCTTGAAATGACTGTAACTCTGTACTTTCATATATCAAAGTTCTAAAATTGTCTCTTGCAGTAGCCCTCTAAGTCCTCTTTCTAACCCCACAAGTCTGATCAGAATTTGATTCTCCAAGAAAGAGTTGTGCCCAATCTCCTAAGATGACCTAATTATGTAATGTTTCAGTAGAGCGAACTTGTATGATGTGCCACGTGTCACTGTTTCGACCTTCGGATCTAAAAACTATGCACAAAAAAATAAAGTCCGTCCTCTTTCTATAACTTCTTACGAAATTTCAATTTTTTGCTCAAAGAGAAAGCTATGATGATTTTCCCTAGGTCACCTGTTTAGGATGTAATTCGGGAGTCTGCAAAAACCCTAACTTTCTCAAATCATATATCCGAAAGTATAGGAAGACAAGATCTAAAATTTGGACCCAAGATTTAGAATGATTTCTTCTCAAATGGGTTTTTTCTTTAGCCTCTGAAACTTCGTAGCGAAAAGGTTATAGCGAAAATACCACGATGACCTATTTTAGATGAAATTCTGGAGCTTGCAAAAACCCTAACTTCCTCATATCATATCTTCAAAAATGTAGCGAGACAAGATCTGAAATTCGGAGGTGTGGTTTAGAAAGATTTCTTCTCAAATGAGTTTTTTTATAGCTTCTGAAACATCGCAGAAAAAAAAAAAAAAAGCTATAGCAAAAATACTACGATGACCTATTTGAAGTAGGGAAACCCTAGAATCCAAAGCTTTGATACCAAATGTTATGAAACCAGCTCACAAAAAGATAGAAAAGATAGATGAACACCTTAGAAATAAGCCTCTTCGAGGGGGAAACCTCCTTTACATTACACAAATGAACAATTCTTAGATGATAAAAATGACAAGACCTCCTTTCTATATATAGGAGTCTAAGGGGTCATAATATAATCAGAGCTGACATAACAATAATAATGTAAGGGCACAATAATAACAATATGGGGACTACATGAGCACAACAATATAATAAGGGGGTTGTACTAATAACAATAAAGGATTACACTAGTAGTATAGGGACCTAACAAAGCACCTTGTGCTTGGTACACTAGAATTGACAGTTATCTCACTAGTTTGGGCTTCACCAAAAGTGAAGCGGATGAGAATCTCTATCATATTTTGGTAGAAGGTAAACTTCTTATCATTTTTTTATATGTTGATGATTTAATATTAACAAGTGATGAGCAGTTGACTAACTCTTGTAAGGAGGACCTTGTAAGGGAATTTAAGATGAAGGGCATGGTTCTTATGCACTACTTCCTTGGGCTGGAAGCATGGAAAGACAATGGGGAATTGTTTGTGTCTTAAGAAAAGTATTTCAATGATATACTACAGTGAATTCACATGGAGAGTTGTAAACCCATGGAAACACCTCTAGTGACCAACTGGAGGAAGGATATTGCCACTTTATGTGAATAGGCTGGTAGTTATTGGGCTCACTGATGTATCTTGTGAACACATGACTAGATATGTGATATGCAGTCAACCAACTAAGCCAAGTTATGGTTAGGTTGTAACACCCTCCTCCCACATCTACCCAAGCAATTAGCCAATCGGGGTAAACATGTAATGAGAGGCTACTATGATTGGATTCAACCTCCTATGTGACCTTAAGGAAGTGGAATCGATAGAAACACGACATACCTACCTTCCACAACATCTATAGGAATCCTAAGAACCATCCCAAAATGTTTGGTAACCAACCCCTATGTTCCACTGAGGTTTTAGACCACTTCATCCCTGGACGCTCCCATGATATGGACCTGATAGCGTCCAGGAGGCTTTGGATGCTCTCATGACAAGGCATGCCAGCGTCCAAGGACTATTTTTCTCAGTGTTGTGCCAGTGTCCCCATGATTTGAGCCACTTTTTTAGGCCCAAATCCAAGGTCACTGCCCAGAATTTAATGACACCTTCAGAACAGAAATATAACAAAGAAACAATGATGCAAATGAAAATACTTGAACAAGCCCTTAATTAGGCCCCTACTAGCCATGACAAGAATTTCGTAAAACATATCACAAATATGTAATCTACAGGTGTAAATAACAGATTAAGTATAGGGGTCTCATACTTATCTTAGAATTGCTATGAAGAATTGTTCCCTTATACCATTTGTTGCATTATCATCTATTAGGTCTTAGATACATTGTTCATTCATTTACAAGTAAAAACATGATGAGAACCATACATAGCCACTGTCATAAAACATATACATAAGTGTTACCGGGAATAGTGTCTATGCAGAGCTGCTAATCCCACTAAGGCTGGTAGCTACCTTAGAAACAAACTAAAACTACTTTCATTTTCCTTTATGAGAGATAGATGAGAGAAGAATAAAGGAGACCAACCTCTGTCTTGTGCTTGGTTCCTTGTTCGATTTCTCTCCCTTTTGATAGATCTTTTGCTACTCGCTTCCTTGTCCACCCAGCTTCACAGGGTACCTGTAGAATCAAAGCAGCATAATACCATCCAAGAACATAGATCTATTATCATAAACAATATAGGATCAGATGTACATTGACCACACAAATGCATAAAACATTAATCATACAAACATGTGAAGGAAAACTTGAATAGCTTTATTGATAATCAAGAAAGAGCCAAGAGAATTACAACCAATTGTTCTGACCCAGCATCATCCTCTCAGCAAGAAGCCCTTCTTCACCTCATGAAAAGCTTAGATCACCCAACACTATGATATTGCACCAAGAAACCAGCAGCACTTCCTTACAAGATACAAAATTCCAGCCTCCAGATCTCTGGGATGAGGGATCCATATATAGATGTTTGCAAGGGGGGTGAGTCAGCTTTTGAGATTTGATTAGTGTCTTCTCTTTGATATTTCTTGATTCCACTTGGAGATTGATGATCTCTTACTCATCCCTGGTCGAATTCAGAGAGGCAAGTGTCACAGGAGAAGTTTCTAGAAGATTACATGCTCCTCCACCTTACGGATTGACCCTGCCATTTGTCCCTTCTCACCCACCGCACCCCATAGAAGGGATTTTTGACATGCATCGCACCTACTGTGTGTATTCAGGTGGGATGCAACGCACTTTGCCTATGGAGCAGGTGAAATGGTCCAGTTTTGACCAGTTATGAGTAGTTTTTCATGGAGAACTTCTAGGAGAAGATGTAATCAATTGACCTTGTTCTTTTAGGGGTCAGAACAACACTTTTAGGGACTTAAGAGCCTTTGGTTTATTGACATTTATGATTGGGGTTGCAGTGCTCAAAAATTTCTATAACAGTTGCCCCCTAAAGCATGAGGTCGTTAATTTGTTGATGTCGGGTGAAATGCTTTATCATGAGGATCTGAAGTTCTTTCAAGCTGGAAGGAGACCTGTAATAAGATACAATACAATAAATTATCTTCATAATATTTTCATGATCTAGCTGAGGTGGGCATTCCCATGCTCAGCTTTATAAATTCATTTTTCATGTACATGAGACAGACAATCGTCTGAGTGTAGACTGATGATTCTGGTAGAGCCATCATCCCTTAGATTGCATGATTATCTGTGCAGCAATGATGTACATTTGATGTCTTTATTTTCCTGAATATATATCGCAGCTCGGATGGATGAAACTAGATCTGGGGTCTTCAATATCATTCGATCTTCACTCAAAGTACAAGTCAATCCATGTGAGAGATGTTCTGGAGTCGAACATGGAAAGACATCACCTTATTACCAGCCAATGATGTAAGCCGTTAACAGGCGCGAGAGGAATCACCGGTAATGATGATGACCCTCAAGGTACTACAGTACAATTCACGTGGTGTGAATAAAGGACTTGGCGTCGAACACCACACAAAATCTTTCAGTCGAAGGCCATTGATGTAAACCTATCGCCGGAAGTGAGAAACTTGCCATTGAGGCATGCGAGCTTCAAAGTACTGAAAGGGTTGTTCCTAGATCGACTTCTTGGATAATGAGATGATGTCGACAAGAAGCGATCTGTCATAGGAGGGCCTTAGTGAATCCCACATCAATGACATGGAACAGAGCAAATGGTTTTAATGGAGGTGAAAACGATCTGGTGATATACGGTTCAGGGTGGTGGTCATGAAAGAATGGAGCGAAAATGTATTATAGTGGGTGAGACACAGGTGAATTCTCTGAGAGACTTCTATTGAACATATCGGTGACACTGACATGATGGATCGGTAGCATTAACCCCAAATGTGGATGGTGTGATGGAACCATGGTGATGTGACCAGTGAATGGAACAACCCAACCCGACTTGGATGCGGAGTGAAAGTGTCATGTTCAAGAGCGACTTGCTACCAACAAAGTTTCTTCAAGTTTTCTTCCCAATTTTTCCCGAGTCATTGCTGACCAGTACCTCTTTATTTTTTTCAAGCTTGAGGAGGATAACATATGCGTGTTATATAATTTTGCCTTTGGGCAAACCCATCGCTATGTTTTAACGAGCCTAGCGATAGTGAAACTCGTTCTTGTCTGTTATGGAAAAGTTTGTCGCTATTAGGTTTTAACGAGTTTAAAAACAAAGATAACTCGGTCCTTTTCAATTTCAGAGAGTCTGAAAAGGGACGTAAAGGAAACTCCAAAAATCCTTTTTCATCATCTAATCCCTTAAGTCCGAAAAAGTATAAAATAATACAGAAGGGATGAATTTTTGGTACTTTTAACGAGCCAAACAAAACAAGCACTCGATCTTTTTGTGTAATAATCCCTCAGGTCCAAAAAGATTAAAATCTAAAGGAGGGATAGCACTTCCGGTCACTTTAACGAGATGGAGAGGCCAATGGCTTGGCAATATTTTCATATTTTACGAGTCATTTGAAAAGAGCTTAAAGGAGACTCGTCTTTGAGGAACGAGTGATAAATTCGGGTAGCAGCTGATTCCAGGTAAGGTTTGGAATTTTCCAATCACGGCAGTGTTACAAGGATGGCTAACAGGATCACTCTTCGCAGTTGTTCCTCAAAAGGGGTAAACAATCAAGTGGAGGTGAATGATCGGCCAATACAGAGTGGAGGTGATAATGAGAACACGACCAAGGCTTCAAACGCTGAAGTACTACATTCATGATGGTTATTTACCAGAAATTGGTTCATTTTTTATTTTAAAATGAGCTTAAACACTGGGGGAAACACTTGCTCATTGCTTATGTTTATTTTTTAACGAGCTTGAAGTCCACGTTAAAACTACTCGATCTAGTCGTATAATAAGAATGTCTCATCTAAAAAAATGACATTTTTTCAAAGCTTTGCCCCGCATCCTTTCTTTATGCAAGTTAGGAAATGACCAATCCTACGAGTTTAGAGGGTTAGAGGACCTACAAATTTAAAAAATAAATGGTCACTCTTCGCTTGCATGCCAAAAGGTTTTCATGCCCCCAGGTATAGTGAAATAGAGTTTCGAGGTTACCCCTCAATTTGCAGACAATACATTTGTTTTATCGGGAAAGACCTACCTCTTTCAGGTTACCAAAGATTGTTCTATATGTGTTACAAACAAAACACTTTTTCAGCAATGTCTACTGAAATAGACAAAGGTGAGTGGTGCAGACGCCTCCAATCACATAACTTTGACGAGGGAATCTTATTCTAGCCTAATCCCCATTTTCCTAAACGGACAGGTGTGTTAGACTAGTCATATATCCCTCGCGGAAACCTACCCTATACCTGAAGTTTTCCTGCCGAAGCAGACCAGGGTGCATGCCCCCTGGGTTTCAGTCATGTCCCCTGAATCACTCGCGCTCATCAGGTGGACAGACTGGGGATTGACGAGACATTCCTTGCGTGAAAAGACCATTCAGGGATGGTATATGACTATTTGCTATGCGTGAACCGGGGAATGAAAGCTGGTCTACGAGCTTGACCACTCTTCCTTCGTGCGAGAAACACATTACTCTAAAGAGTGAGGAGACAATGGCTCCCATGCAATAAATATAGTCTCGTCCAAGGAGTAGATTATAATCTAGGGGTCCTTGGACTACCATTACGTTCATGTGAACAGTTTTCCCTCTCAATGTTATGGGCACATCGAGAAGGATCCCTAACGGTCGATTGGTTCCTTTGTCAAAGCCTATTACATTTCTCATTTCAGGCAAAAGCGATGGCGAACCAAGCGCTTTCCAAGCAGTTAAGGAAAGGATACTCACAGAAGCCCCTTCATCTATGATGGTACTGGCCATGACCATTCTATATATTTGAGCAATGATTCGAAATGGTACACTAACCGGTAAACGGGGTCTGCCTAGTAGATTCCAGTCAAAGGAAACAACCAGGTTGCTTGGAGGTGGGACCGAATAGATGGCCGGATACGACTCTGACGAACTTCCTTCTTGCGGTAAAGGAATGGGTAGATTGCCCCCATGTTCATCGGAGTCTGTGCTTACGAAAAGAATTTGGACGATGTCATCCTTGTCCTCTTCGGTGACTGTATCATCTGAAGATGGAACCTCTGAAGGGAAGACCGGGTCAACTGCTGCCTCGACCTTTTGACTTTCATCTGGTGTGGATTCAGATGGTTTATCTTCAATGATAGATGCTTCGGCCGACCACAAGGGCGTGTCAGCCGGATTTTCAACTAGTGACGGACTCGGCAAGAGTTTCTTATATCCAAGAGGAAGCCGTAACAGTGAAACCGGACGGTCGTCCAAAACTCTTTTAGCCTCATCTAAGAAGGGATAACGGTGGACGGCGTGATCGCCTTCACACAGTTTACAAGGAAATTTACATTTTCCTTTTTGTCCAGGGGCTTCACTTTCACTAGTTGACGGTGTATGCTCAACATGATCGTCAGAGGTTGATGACACCGGATTGTGCAAACGAGGAGACCAGTCCCTTAAGATCCGAGGGATGCAAGGACAATCTCGATGATAGTGGTCTCCTTTGCAAATGACACATGGCGATTTAGGCCTGGTCGGTGCACTGTGTGGATTTTCACTAGACGATGCTTGGTTACCCCTTTTCGCCTTTGGCTTCTTCTTCTTCTTCTCTTTCTTCTTCTTTTCCTTCTTCTTCTCAGGTACTTGATTTTTGGCTTTACCAGCTTCATCAAGCGAAGAGGAAGAAGGAGAGGAAGAATTGGACGAAGTAGAGGGTTGGGGGGTAACTCTGGAATCGGTTAGTTACTGACTTGATTATTCAGGACTCGCGGTGTTCTGAACGACGGAGGTTGAGAAGAGCCATACAGGCAAGCCGATTGTCAATCCTGGAAGCGAGAATGTGGCCATATGGGGTGCACCAACATCTCCCCAAGAGGATAAGGGACTAGGATTTCCTCCAAGGGGAACTCCTTGGTTGGTGGACTCCATTTTCCTCAACCTAAGACCAACGTAAGAAAGGTGATAATTATTCCATTTAAAATAAATTTTAGACACTTTGACACAACTTGTTTTTTCAGTTTTTAAGAGTCGAGAAAAAACAAAAGATGACTCTAGTTGCCTTCGATTTTTAATGAGCCTGAAGTGACAAGTGCTCAAATGGACCTTTTCCATTAAGGAGTCTAAAAAGGAACGAAAGGGACTGCTATGGAAATCTAGAAAGAGGGATTACCAAACCAATCGCAAAACTGCAGAATACTTTTTACGGTACGGCAGTCAATCTTCCTGAATGTTGTGTTCAGTGCATTGCGATCGATAGGGCGGCAGACACAGCTTCCTATGGATAAAGGATTAAGCCTATTGTGGTCTCCCAAAATATACTCGACGGTACGTGGGAGCACAAGTCTGTACTAACACTTATTGTCTTAAAGTGGAGGAATCACCCAACCAACAGTGAAAACAATTTACTAGGCTTTACGACGTCGGAATACGTCTCTAGCCTAGACTTCTAGATGTTGTGCGTTAGGTTCCAAAGCGTTTTTAGATTCATTAAATTTATTTTATAGTTTATCTTGCTTAATAAATTTGCCTTTCAGGTTCACCACTTGATGTAGATGTACAATTCCTAAAATGCAATCTAAGATGATAAACAGTCGTTTAGTCTTCTTTTTGCAAATGAATATCCTAACTACTAAGGAAAGAGAGATGGCGTTCTTTCAAAAAAGAGCAAAGAACACACACTATATGCACTGTCCTAAATCAAACCAACAAACAGTCTAAATGCAAATGCACATGCATGTATTTGTTTTCAGCCTTCTTAATGTGTGAATGATAAAAAGAAAGCTAAGCGCAAATCTGAATTATTTTCCAAAGTGACAATTACTAACAAGTTTCTTCTCAAAACAAAATGAGGACAATGACAACACTTTGCGATTTGGAATTGAAAACTCGCTTTCGACACTAGAAAAACTACTAATTCAGATCAAATACAAGAGTAACAGTGTAATTGACTATCAATAACAATCAGATTCTCTTCTATGACTGAAAACGACACTTGCGACACTTTCAAATCAAGAAACGACAGTACAATTACGCTACTTCTTTGTAAAGGAGAACTGAAAATGACTCAAAAAATACATAAAAACATTTACAGTTCTTTGCACAATGGAGACGGAATAACAGCAAGGAAAGGGGTTTCAAACAGAGGTGTACTGACTACAGGCAGCAAAACTCCTGAATACAGCTGAAAAGAATGAACACAGAAACCAAAATTTAGGAACAAGGCCTTGTCTGATCAGCGCACCTATAACACAATGAAACTGAAATGCAACACACCTACTACACTCGGGAAGCGCGCTGCATTTGAAGTTCACAGAACTGACAGTGCGCTGGACTAGGGACGAGACTTTGATTGGGTTCCGGGTCATAGTTTACAGTTCAGTTCAGGGATTTTGGTCGAGCAAGTGGTAATCAGTAAATCAATCACAGGGGTAGATATAAGGAGGTTACTAGAGCCACCACAAGGGTAATTAGAGAGCTTGTAAATTAATTGTTTAATTCATAAAAAAAACCGGGAGATTTACTGAAGCAGCGTTGATATACTTTGCACTTGCATAGAAAATGCAGTTCGAAGGCTAGCTGGCTTGACTTCAGGCTCCGTCTGTAAGTTTATAAAGTAAACAAATGTAGATGAACAAACAATCTACTCGGTCCCCAGCGGAGTCGTCATTTTGTTACCAGGAATAGTGTCTATCCAGAGCTGCTAATCCCACTAAGGCTGGTAGCTATCTTACAAACAAACTAACTAAAACTACTTTCATTTTCCTTTATGAGAGATAGATGAGAGAAGAATAAAGGAGACCAACCTCTGTCTTGCACTTGGTTCCTTGTTCGATTCCTCTCCCTTCTGATAGATCTTTTGCTACTCGCTTCCTTGTCCACCCAGCTTCACAGGGTACCTGTAGAATCAAAGCAGCATAATACTATCCAAGAACATAGATCTATTATCATAAACAATATAGGATCAGATGTACATTGACCACACAAATGCATAAAACATTAATCATACAAACATGTGGAGGAAAACTTGAATAGCTTTATTGATAATCAAGAAAGAGCCAAGAGAATTACAACCAATTGTTCTGACCCAGCATCATCCTCTCAGCAAGAAGCCCTTCTTCACCTCATGAAAAGCTTAGATCACCCAACACTATGATATTGCACCAAGAAACCAGTAGAACTTCCTTACAAGATACAAAATTCCAGCCTCCGGATCTCTAGGATGAGGGATCCATATATAGATGTTTACAAGGGGGGTGAGTCAGCTTTTGAGATTTGATTAGTGTCTTATCTCTGATAGTTCTTGATTCCACTTGGAGATTGATGATCTCTTACTCATCCCTGGTCGAATTCAGAGAGGCAAGTGTCACAGGAGAAGTTTCTGGAAGATTCCATGCTCCTCCACCTTACGAATTGACCCTGCCATTTGTCCCTTCTCACCCATCGCACCCCATAGAAGGGATTTTTGACATGCATCGCACCTACTGTGTGTCTTCAGGTGGGATGCAACGCACTTTGCCTATGGAGCAGGTGAAATGGTCCAGTTTTGACCAGTTCTGAGTAGTTTTTCATGCAGAACTTCTGGGAGAAGATGTAATCAGTTGACCTTGTTCTTTTAAGGGTTAGAACAACACTTTTAGGGACTTAAGAGCCCTTGGTTTATTGACATTTATGATTGGGGTTGCAGTGCCCAAAAATGTCTATAACAATAAGTAGCATAATAGCAACAAAAATACCAAGGAAATCAGAACCATATGATCCACATATAAACCAGTGTAATCCTCATAGAAATACAAAGAGAAATAACCTCGTATTGATGATGCAAAATCCAATCTCGGGATGGGACTACCACGTTCCACCCAACCATAGAATCGTTGAGCCAAATATCTCTTCATCCATTCACGCTCGTGCCATATTCTAAGCATGGATGTGGGACTCAAACCAAAAGAACTAACGAGGGCATCCCGAAGCTAAACCACCTCAGCCTCATCAATAGAAACTAGGCTTTACCGTAATCCATCTCGGATCACTAGGCCAACATAATAACCATGTAATAACAAGCTTTACCATGATCTCCACCAGATCACTAGGCCAAACAAGCATGGATGCCACCGAATTTCTCCACCTACACCATGAGTAATTTTCCGGTTTCCTAGTCTCTTAGGATTTACCACAATCCACATCGGATAACTAGGCCCTAAACCAAGACCCACTCTTTAGGGTTTACTGCATATCCCAACCTAGGATTACTAGGACTAATGGAGAACAATCCACCTCTTTTCTTTACCATATATCCCTCCATTCACCAGCAAAGATTATTAGGCACAGTGAGGCACACAATCCTAGTTGTACCGCAACCCACAGTCTGGCTCAGGGGTTACTAGGCCAATGGCTTTATCGTGATCCAGAGTTCGATTCAGGGACCTCTAGTCCATGTGTGCTATCATTCGAAGATCCACCTCACTTAGCTTCGAATCCATTCAGTAATCCATCTCAACCAAAACATGAGAACCCCATCACACCATGGCTATCCGAAAATGGCAAGGCTGGGCTAAAAACACTGTTACACCTAGAAAAACCCATGCCATAATAACAAAAGAACCACATGCAATACCATGTATGCCAAATATATCAAGGAAAATGCACATGCAAATCGATACCTGCAAATAATATTGTTGTAGTTGCTTGATCCTGTTTTTCCTTGCTTGCTCCTTCCATGTATGCTACACTCCTCCAAGAGTGCTCCAAGAAAACTCTAAGTGTCCAATAGTATGAGAGAGAGAGCTAGAATAATGAGAGAGCTCTAAAACTGAGCAAAAGCCAACCAACTGATCCTCATAAGCATTTTTATAATGAGGCCCCTATTTTCTTGAATTTCCATTATTTTCCTTCAATTTCCTCCTCACATGCTATATATGACCTTTAACCTTCCTTTTCTCCTAATTTCCATTATTTTCATAAATAAAGGTGCCAAAACTGCCATTTTTCCTTTCCAAATCCTTTTCCATTGCCTTTACCAATTTCCTTTAGCCATAATAACCGAAATAAACACCAAATAGGATGTCTTACCCACCATTCAACTTGGAATACATGTCCCATCAACTGTGGTCTTATATATTTCACATGAGTTTTTAACCAGGGTTGTTACATAGGCCAACCAAATTATATTGGAAGGAAGTTAAGAATCTTTTATGATACCTCAAAGGCACTACCCAGTATTGATTATGGTACAGACAAACAGAGGGAGTGAAGATGTGTGGCTTCATAGATGCAGATTAGGTAGGGAGTCCATCTGACTGAAGGAGTACATCAAGTGAAATATTTAGTGTTGGGTCTGCAACAGTTTCCTTGTAGAGTAGAAAGTAAAGATATGTGATGCTCATTTCGGCAGAAGTAGAATACATGGCTGCAAATCAAGTAGCATGTGAGGTGATCTAGATGAGAAAGATACTTGTAGGACTATTTGGTCAGATGATGGATCCAACTGTGATCTATTGTAACGATCAAATTTGCATTAATCTTTCTATGAATCTGGTATTTCACAATCGATCCATGCATTTAGATATCAAGTATCATCATTTATGAGACTGTGTGCAGAAGCGGATAATGTTGCCACAACACATTCTTATAGAGGAACAAGATGTTGACATCTTGACAAAGGCTTTGTTAAGAGGGAAGTTCGAGTTCCACAGGTGCAGAATAAGGGTGGTTGATAATCACTTTCTTGCTGAGAGGGAATGTTGAGAAGTGCAATAAGAAAGTCTCAATTTGACGTTGCCTTGGTTAAAGTGAGAAAATTCAAATTTCCATGTCAACATAAAACTTGGAGGTAGCTAACTGAGGTAACATGGCTCTTGTCACTCAGATAGCTCATTAAATTTGATTTAGAGGGATTGGAGTTCAGTTAAGTATGTGTGGTTGCTAAATTTTAGTCATCCAATTCAGTTATATCCAGTTGAGTTCAGTTAAACTAGTTATAACAGTTGGAGGAACTAGTGGAAAGTTAGTTGTGCAGTCGGAGAACATTCTAACTTAGTGATAATCCAGTTAAATGATCAATCAACCTAAAATAACTAATGCATGCAGAGAATTTTAGTTCCCAACTATGGTGGAGATTCCAAGGCAGTGTAACAAGTAGTTATAAACTAGTTTGAGTGTACAGGTGTTACATGAAAGCAAATGATCAAACCTTAGGAATCACGCAATCATTTGGAGGAAAATTCCTAAAAAATAGGGGCTAATTCTCTAGGAACTGCACAAGGAAATAAGGGCTCAAATAGAGGTATAAATTGACTAAGTATGAGACAAAGATTCTCATTGAGCAGAGAGATATTTTATTGTTGTAGCAGCTACAACCACGCTGCAAAAATTTTCCATAGCTTTGTTTTGGAGCCTCCCTACCAGCCATTCTTAGCAACATGTCCTGAACTGTCCAAGTACAAATGCTTCAGTTGAGTTTTAGTGGCTTATCAACTTGTGTGAGACAACTTGTTTCCCTCTGACCTGCAGGTTGACATTCCAGAACTTGGTCAGTTTCTAGTTGTGATGTTCACCTGGAAAATTGCGTAATTCTCGAAGGGAACCAACCTTCCCACTGGAAATTGCACAATCCATCTGGGCTACCTACTTATCTCCAAAAATGTGCAGAATAGCTAGGAAACCTTCCCTCTAGAAACTACACAATGCAGCCCATCATTGGGCTTGCTCTCAAAACATGCACAATTCTAACTGACAGTCAGGGCTTCAGTCTAGAAATTGTGTAATGCCTAAGGGACAACCAGACTTGATCAGCCCAGAAACTAAAAAAAAGCTACTCCAAGGCTTGTAGGTTGTTGCATGTGCTCCCAAGTTTACCGATTCCCTCCACGAATAAGCAATATTGGTTTGCATTCATGGGCTACTTTTCCTGCAAAAGAACAAAAGAAAAAAAAATCAAAAACATCCCTAAATTTTAGGGATCCATTTTTAGCAGCTAGAGGTTACATGCAAAAGCCGTTTTAGAAATCTCCCGTTAAGTGTCACTCTTTTCCTAGATTTGTGGCATGTGTGTCATAAGCCTCGATCTTATCAAACTTATTTATTCAACACTGTAGAGCTCATTCCTCACATCGATCTTGGATCTCTGACATCCCACATCGCATCTAGGAGCATTTGGAACATTCATCTCATATTTTTTTTTAGTAAGTATGCTTTCATGTCTTTTGCTACCTTTCTGTCTTCTTTTGTATTTCGATTTGTATGAGTATTGTTATCTTGGTTTCATTGAACACTTGTTGTCATTTTATTACATGTTGGATTGTAGAAGCACTGTTTCAAGTTTTTCATTACATCTCACTATTGTCGCATGAATGACACTATTTCTGCACTAACGGTCACCATTGTGGCGTCTCACCTCACACACTTGCTTGTTTTCCCATTTTTTGAATCCTGCACTCATGATCATTCACTCTTATCTGCACTCACCTTCGCCATGCATTCAACCTTTTCATGTTTTCATTCACCCATCGGCAGGTCTGGGCTGCCTTGGCTCGGACCTTGCCTTGACCAGCTTGCAATCCAAATTTCTGAGAGTGAAGGCTCTACCTCCTCCCATAAATTGCACAGATCTGGCCCAACACTGGCCTCCAGGCTTGCTCTGCGCAATACTAAGAGGCAGTTCCTTGCTAGCCCTAAGAATTGCGAAAATGCAATTTATTGGTTGTAATCATTGTTGAATAGGCCAAGATGGACTATGTATTTCATAGTTTCAGCAGTCATTCAACCACCTAATAGTCCAAACAATGCTTTGCGCAGTTTTGGTAGTCAGTCTCCCACCCTCCCACTTAAAATTGCATAATCTTTTTAGTCAGTCACCCAGGTGTGTTGAATGTCAGTCCTCAAGTTTTTTTTTCATTTTCAACTGACAGATTGCTTGCCATGAGTGTTTCTCTATCTCCAGGTATCACAGGTGTTCACCCGTCTCTCAGCAATATAGGTACAATGGCTTCCAAGAGAGCAGGGTCAAAGGACACCGTCGAGAGTGCAACTGGAGATGCATTAGAGCAAGTGTCTATGAGCTTGCCTATCTATGAAGACACCAAGTTTTTCATAGACAAGGATATCAAGATGAAATGCTAGGACATCAATGACACCTTCTTGGGCACATTTGAGGAAAATATGGAAGACCGCAGGGTCTATGTCAACATACATAAGTCTGGATTGTACTGGATTGCATGCAGGTATCCCGCATTTCCATGCGCAAACATCATCCACTAGATTGTCTCAGATAATGATCTGAAGACATTGGTGTTGAGTAGAATCAATGGAACACAACTTTCTACCTTAAAGGAAAAGGATTTTCAGGAGATGTATCACTTTCCACAGTCGGTGATCATGATGGATACACCCTTCACCAGAACCAGCAGTAGTGCAAAATCGAGAGAAATCTTGAAGAGATAGGTGAAAGAGCCATCCAAGTTTAGGACAACACCCAGCCAGGTTTACAAGACAAAGATATTGTGAAAGGCATATCAACTCTTGGTCATATTCGCATGCCACTTATATAGCCAAGAGAGCATAGAGACCTTCCCACAGAGTTGGGAGATCGTGTTGGATCAACTGGCGAACAAAGGAAGACCTTATAACTGGTCTGACATGTTCGCTCTCAGGTTGAAGGAATAGGTAAAAAAAGCCTGACATTCGCCCAAGGGTCAGCAAGTGAAGCTATACATGTCCTCTTACATACTTGATGCAGTCTATTCTCGTCAAAAGTTCCCAGGCTTTGGTTGGGCATGGACACCTTCAGAAATCTTTGTGCACACTTATGCAAATTCCATGAAGTTATCATACAGTTATCAGTCCACTTCATCACCCTGGTATATAGGATGATCTTTGAGCAGGATCCACCTTGCATGTCAAAGGCAGCAATGGAGGCATTGATCGACACAGCAGATTGGTATGCCTCACCCCTTGGCACCTTCATCTGCATGTACAACACGGAGAAGGCTCCACATGTTTTACCAAAGTTTTCCAAAGGATAAGTTGGTCATGCAAGAAGTGTCATGTCACATCTTGTCAGGGTTGTGAGCGATACTACATAGGAAGAAGAAGGCACTTTGGCTTACTCTTCCTTTGTGGATCAGATTATACGAGATCCAGAATCTTAAGCATGTTGAGGCTGAGATGGATGAATTTAAGAGATTCACCTTCGGCACCAGAAGTTTCAATCCGTATGACCTGCATTGCTTGGTGAAGGACCACTGTACAAGAGTGTAACATCCCTGGATCCACAGGGCTTGTCATTGGCTCAAGGAAGACCCATGGAGATACTGTTATCACTTCTCAAGCCTCAAAGACCCATTAGCATAGTTGTAGAGTGGTTAGCAAAGAATAAAGCAGCAACATCTCATAGAGAAGAACCATCAGTAACAGAAGAGGGTAGCAGACCTCCGCGTGACAAAGGCAAGAGGAAGGTTGTTGACAATGCAGATAAAGAGCAAAGCTGCAAGTTCAAAGTAGATGCACTTGTGTTGAAAGCAGCTTTGGAGACTGAGGGTAAGAGGCAACAGCGTGACAAAAGGATCATGCAAAGGCAAAGAGAGAAATAAAAGACTGAGGAAACAGAAAAGGAGTTGCAGGAGTTGAAGTGGAAACTCAGGGAAGAACAAGAGTTGCGTAGAAGAGAGAAGGAAGGGCAGCAAGAATAGGAATAGCAGGAGATGCATCATGCACAGATTGATGAAATTGTGCCCATATAGGGTATTGACTCATCTGAGTAGTTGGCACATAGCAGACAGGGTGAGCAGTCGCAGGAGCAGGACTTGGCTCAAGAGATTGAAAAGATGCTAGAACAAATGGACACAGATATGGTTTAGCCAAAGTCAGACCAAGATATTGAGCTCAAGCCTTAGAACCAATCCATGAAATCCTTAAAGACAATCTAGAAGCAAAGATGAAAAACATATATTTCGATGAGTCACAACACAGAGTTGTGTATTCTTGCAAAGTTCCTACTCCAGATGTCCATGTATCTCCTGCATAGTTTGAAGAGTGAGTGATCATATCTGATGTGCACATACATCCAGCCACATTGGCCGATGCTACCAAAGCATATGTCGGAGCCACCAACTCAAGTATTAGATTCTTGATAGCTGAGAACGAGCACATGGCTAAGGAGTTACAAGCGGCCAAGTAGGGAGGAGAGCAGGTTACAGCATCCACTAGAGCAGAGTTGAGGAGAACGATACTAGATGAAGTATCGTCTCTCGAGACTTTAATTCAGAAGTTGTACTCCAGATTCGTCACTGTGCATAAGTCAGTTTTCCATCTCAATAGTTGGCAGCAACGCTGTGCTAGGAGAGCGCGCATCTTGTCAGATCTGCACACTATTGTCGATCACATATAAATATGGAGAATGAGGTACAAAGGAGCCCCAACCCCATTACACTTGCCAAATATGATGAAGCCAAAGGCGATAGATTTGAAGGCACGCATCCAGAGTCAGATCAAGAACTATGAGGAACTCCCATAGTTCATCACCAGTTTTCAGGCTTCACATGAACGAATGTTCATGAGCATGGATGTCATTGTGCACACGCATGTGATCCCATCCATTTGGCACACTCATTGAGGTGAAGTCAAAGAATCAAGTCTAACTAGAGCTGGACATGTACTTTGATTAGTTGATGCACGTAGCCACCAACACAGATTTGTAGATGAGCACAGACACCATGCATCAATATGTTGTTGATATGGATAAACTCAAGAATATGATGTGCATGTTATCTGACGATTTCGATAGAGGTGCCAAATTAGTGTACCTGGATGCAACAGAGGCAAGAGTTTGCTTTCAGAAGGATGTCACCACAGAGTACATAGACACCAGAATAGACTACCAAGCTTGTCGTTAGTTCACCACCATCGATCATCGTGAGGTTGTTGAAGAGTTAGTCTTCCCACAGCTATCTGAGTCTTAGTTATGTCTTTCATGGCTTACTTGAGCCTATTTTGTCTCACATGGGTAATTGTGTAGATTGTAATGATAACATGTTGTAAAAGTGAAATACCAAGTGTCGATAGTAGAATGTAACAGTCATGCAATAGTTGAAGAGTCATGAGGGTAGGTGAAGAGTCACAAAGGGGAATGTCAAGGTTAACCCCACCCTTTGCTATTTATATAACCTCTTAACTCATTGTACAAGCTTTTGGGAGCCAATATTCCTATAGGTGTAAGTTAGAGAAATCTTGGAGGGTATTGTAATGAGCCTTGGCTTCTCCATAGTGCAGAGTTGTTACATCTCTTTAGAGGAGCAGGCGGCAATGACTGTAATGTTCCACTATCAAGGCTAGTGGAAGTCTTGGTTGTATGTATGACTGGATCTTTCACTCTTTTAATATAACTGAGCCAACATGTTTCATGCATATGTTGTTATTGTAGTTCAACTATCCTGGTTACTTTAATGATGTATGTAGTTGTTATTTATGCACGTATGTATGGAATATTCCATATGTGTTCGTATGAATCTTATCAAAGCATGTTGTTGATATATTCCATCACTTTGGATCATCAGCTATCCTGCTTTCCATCTCATGATATCTTTATGCTCGTGTGTTCCATTTCAATTTGCGTGCTATCACGGGTTTCTAATGGGCACACTCACTCCCCCTTCAAGGTGTTAGAGCCTTTCATGCACCTTCATTGACTTGCTACAAGGTTACCCCCTTGCTACCAACAAGGACATCCTACTTACCTCTGTGTGCGACCACAGTCAAGGCGATAATGTACTACCCACTGATGGGACTCCTACACCAAATCATCTAAGGTCTAGTAGGGACTTCTTACAGGGGAGATCCCCTAACATGTTGGCGGGTCCAACACCGTCAACATTTATGCCGCCAGAAGGAGGGCGAGATGACAATCTGATTCCTCACATCCTATTTTTAGTCTTCGCACATTTATCATGGATATCGTAAGAGTCCATCCTCCGCGATGTCTGTCTAACGCACAACCCTTTAACATCACGAAGGAGTTTTATGATCTCTTGTTCGAATTCACATATGATGGTGAAGGTGAAGTGGCCTGGCCTTAGCACTTACATGACTTCCTTGAATTCTTGGAGGATGCAAAGGAGTTTGATGAAGTTGAGGTCATCATGCTACTTTCAACCACACTTTGTGAATCCCCACAATGATGGTGCCGCAACTTGCCTCACAATTGTGTGCACTCATTTAAGCAATTCAGTGATCTAATCAAATCTAATTTCCATCATTTTGATCCTAAACCTCTTGAAAAAAATTGTTAAAAGAATGGAAGACCCTGTATGAACAACCTATGGATTTTTTGCAACACTCCCATGTACTCTAGTTTGAAGCTCCAAAAAACTAGATGAAATTCCAATAAATTTGGGATAGATTTGAATATTTCCTTCACAAATAATTCTATCCCAAAATGAAGTTGAAGTTAAAGCCTCGCTCATCATACTTCAGTGATGGAGCTACGCAATCACAAGCAGACACAGTTGTTGTCACAAGTGACTTTCAGCCTTCCCCTCATCAAAACAACTCCACCATCACAGAGTGATGTGGGAGAACATGCACACACGTCTATTCAACTGTCACATCCTCCCATCATCACTACTCTTAATTTATGTGCAGATTTGGTTGGGAATCCCATGGGTTGTCACTTGCATTTGTTACCTCAACCTTCATCTCCACGTTCTACTGATCCTCTAGATTGCATTATCTTGTGTTCTTTTGTTCTGGACTCTACAACTGTTTTTAATGAGGATCATGATATCGATGTAGTTGATGTTGCACAACCAACCTACGATGTCATCTGCAATGAGTATGACTAGGAATCTGAACATCAACCCATGGTGAAGGAGGATCTCCTTCTATCTGCGCCTCCTCCACTTTTTCCTGACATATTTGGTGATTATGTTATCTCTGATTTTCCTTGTGTAAATCCATCCATGGATGCATCTACTTCTGATCATTTGTAGAACCCACCCGTGTCAGTCCATCATTCGATAGAGGAGAGGACAAATTATTAATTGAAAATCCACTTGATTTTTCATCTGCCTTTTCCATAAACACAGAGGGTGAACATTCTTTCTTCTCATCTACCCCCCTGTTCAATTTATCTGATCATGAGGATGTCGATGAACTCATCAATTTTTATGATCATAGCTATCGTGATTTATTTACTCCTTTATTCAATCATGATGTTGATTTATCAAAGCCACCCGTTTATGATGATCTATCTGTCGATGAAGTCGAAACCCTGTAGGCTGTCGAGGCACTTCATCCCAAACTGATGGTTATGTCAAGCCCTCGTTATCCTGAGTTTGGTTTCACTTCCAATCAAGAAATTTTTTAAACACCCAAGGCTCCTCATCACTCATCTGTATGCATTGAAGATCAATCCAACACACAAATTATGCTTCCTCCACTTGAATCACATGATCCCATCACTCATGCATTGGAGGAATCTTACACAGCAAGCACACTTGCATGACGCAATTCATCTATGTTTCTCATGTTTGCTTGCATGTTATAGTTAAGAGAGTGCATATGCTTAACATATGCACACAGTGTATCACAAAACCATGGTAAGTCCAAAGAGTGCATGTCGTGCACTTTCACTTTTTCCTTTTCTGTGGACGCATTTAAACTCAAAGTGTGTTTGTCTTCATTTCTATATCTTTCATGTTTGTTGGTTCACACGACTGTGATGTTCGCGAACCATGCCTTCACAAATATGGGTTAACCAATGCGCCAGTGGCTGCATTGGAAATATCACTTCACGTGATTATACCCACACACCATTAGCTTAGGAGTAGGAGTAGTGTTTGTTTTTGTTTCATTTGTTTGCATGCATGTTTTCTTTCTTGCTTGGTTTTTGTTATGAAACCAGCTCACAAAAAGATAGAAAAGATAGATCAACGCCTTGGAATTCAGCCTCTTCAAGGTGGAAACTTCCTTTACATTACACAAATGAAAAATTCTTGGATGACAAGACCTCCTTTCTATATAAGACTCTAAAGGGTCATAATATAATCAGAGTCGACATAACGATAATAATGTAAGGGGTTTCAAATAGAGGTGTACTGACTACAGGCAGCAAAACTCCTGAATAGAGCTGAAAAGAATGAACACAGAAACCAAAATTTAGGAACAAGTCCTTGTCTGATCAGCGCACCTGTAACAAAATGAAACTGAAATGCAACGCACCTACTACACTCGGGAAGCGTGCTGCATTTGAAGTTCACAGAACAGACAGTGCACTGGACTAGGGACGAGACTTTGATTGGGTTCCGGGTCATAGTTTGCAGTTAAGTTCAGGGATTTTGGCCAAGCAAGTGGTAATCAGTAAATCAATCACAGGGGTAGATATAAGGAGGTTACTAGAACCACCACAAGGGTAATTGGAGAGCTTTTAAATTAATTGTTTAATTCATAAAAAAAACCCAGAGATTTACTGAAGCAACGTTGATATACTTTGCACTTGCATAGCAAATGTAGTTCGAAGGCTAGCTAGCTTGACTTTAGGCTCCGTCTGTAAGTTTATAAAGTAAACAAATGTAGATGAACAAACAATCTACTCGGTCCCCAGCGGAGTCGTCATTTTGTTACCGAGAATAGTGTCTATGCAGAGCTGCTAATCCCACTAAGGCTGGTAGCTATCTTAGAAACAAACAAACTAAAACTACTTTCATTTTCCTTTATGAGAGATAGATGAGAGAAGAATAAAGGAGACCAACCTCTGTCTTGCACTTGGTTCCTTGTTCGATTCCTCTCCCTTCTGATAGATCTTTTGCTACTCGCTTCCTTGTCCACCCAGCTTCACAGGGTACATGTAGAATCAAAGCAGCATAATACTATCCAAGAACATAGATCTATTATCATAAACAATATAGGATCAGATGTACATTGACCACACAAATGCATAAAACATTAATCATACAAACATGTGGAGGAAAACTTGAATAGCTTTATTGATAATCAAGAAAGAGCCAAGAGAATTACAACCAATTGTTCTGACCCAACATCATCCTCTCAGCAAGAAGCCCTTCTTCACCTCATGAAAAGCTTAGATCACCCAACACTATGATATTGCACCAAGAAACCAGTAGAACTTCCTTACAAGATACAAAATTCCAGCCTCCAGATCTCTGGGATGAGGGATCCATATATAGATGTTTACAAGGGGGGTGAGTCAGATTTTGAGATTTTATTAGTGTCTTATCTCTGATAGTTCTTGATTCCAATTGGAGATTGATGATCTCTTACTCATCCCTGGTCGAATTCAGAGAGGCAAGTGTCACAGGAGAAGTTTCTGGAAGATTCCATGCTCCTCCACCTTACGAATTGACCCTGCCATTTGTCCCTTCTCACCCATCGCACCCCATAGAAGGGCTTTTTTACATGCATCGCACCTACTGTGTGTATTCAGGTGGGATGCAACGCACTTTGCCTATGGAGCAGGTGAAATGGTCCAGTTTTGACCAATTCTGAGTAGTTTTTCATGCAGAACTTCTGGGAGAAGATGTAATCAGTTGACCTTGTTCTTTTAAGGCTCAGAACAACACTTTTAGGGACTTAAGAGCCCTTGGTTTATTGACATTTATGATTGGGGTTGCAGTGCCCAAAAATGTCTATAACAATAAGTAGCATAATAGCAACAAAAATACCAAGGAAATCAGAACCATATGATCCACATATAAACCAGTGTAATCCTCATAGAAATACAAAGAGAAATAACCTCGTATTGATGATGCAAAATCCAATCTCGGGATGGGACTACCACGTTCCACCCAACCATAGAATCGATGAGCCAAATATCTCTTCATCCATTCACGCTCGTGCCATATTCTAAGCATGGATGTGGGACTCAAACCAAAAGAACTAATGAGGGCATCCCGAAGCTAAACCACCTCAGCCTCATCAATAGAAACTAGGCTTTACCGTAATCCATCTCGGATCACTAGGTCAACATAATAACCATGTAATAACAAGATTTACCATGGTCTCCACCAGATCACTAGGCCAAACAAGCATGAATGCCACCGAATTTCTCCACCTACACCATGAGTAATTTTCCGGTTTCCTAGTCTCTTAGGATTTACCACAATCCACATCGGATAACTAGGCCCTAAACCAAGACCCACTCTTTAGGGTTTACTGCATATCCCAACCTAGGATTACTAGGACTAATGGAGAACAATCCACCTCTTTTCTTTACCATATATCCCTCCATTCACCCGCAAGGATTATTAGGCACAGTGAGGCACACAATCCTAGTTGTACCGCAACCCACAGTCTGGCTCAGGGGTTACTAGGCCAATGGCTTTATCGTGATCCAAAGTTCGATTCAGGGACCTCTAGTCCATGTGTGCTATCATTCGAAGATCCACCTCACATAGCTTCGAATCCATTCAGTAATCCATCTCAACCAAAACATGAGAACCCCATCACACCATGGTTATCCGAAAATGGCAAGGCTGGGCTAAAAACACTGTTACACCTGGAAAAACCCATGCCATAATAGCAAAAGAACCACATGCAATACCATGTATGCCAAATATATCAAGGAAAATGGACATGCAAATCGATACCTGCAAATAATATTGTTGTAGTTGCTTGATCCTGTTTTTCCTTGCTTGCTCCTTCCATGTATGCTACACTCCTCCAAGAGTGCTCCAAGAAAACTCTAAGTGTCCAATAGTATGAGAGAGAGAGATAGAATAATGAGAGAGCTCTAAAACTGAGCAAAAGCCAACCAACTGATCCTCATAAGCATTTTTATAATGAGGCCCCTATTTTCTTGAATTTCCATTATTTTCCTTCAATTTCCTCCTCACATGCTATATATGACCTTTAACCTTCCTTTTCTCCTAATTTCCATTATTTTCATAAATAAAGGTGCCAAAACTGCCATTTTGCCTTTCCAAATCCTTTTCCATTGCCTTTACCAATTTCCTTTAGCCATAATAACCGAAATAAACACCAACTAGGATGTCTTACCCACCATTCAACTTGGAATACATGTCCCATCATCTGTGGTCTTATATATTTCACATGAGTTTTTAACCAGGGCTGTTACATAGGCCAACCAAATTATATTGGAAGGAAGTTAAGAATCTTTTATGATACCTCAAAGGCACTACCCAGTATTGATTATGGTACAGACAAACAGAGGGAGTGAAGATGTGTGGCTTCATAAATGCAGATTAGGTAGGGAGTCCATCTGACTGAAGGAGTACATCAAGTGAAATATTCAGTGTTAGGTCTGCAACAGTTTCCTTGTAGAGCAGAAAGTAAAGATATGTGATGCTCATTTCGGCAGAAGTAGAATACATGGCTGCAAATCAAGTAGCATGTGAGGTGATCTAGATGAGAAAGATACTTGTAGGACTATTTGGTCAGATGATGGATCCAACTGTGATATATTGTAACGATCAAAGTTGCATTAATCTTTCTATGAATCTGGTATTTAACAACCGATCCATGCATTTAGATATCTAGTATCATCATTTATGAGACTGTGTGTCGAGGCGGATAATGTTGCCACAACACATTCTTATAGAGGAACAAGATGTTGACATCTTGACAAAGGCTTTGTTAAGAGGGAAGTTCGAGTTCCACATGTGCAGAATAAGGGTGGTTGATAGTCACTTTCTTGCTGAGAGGGAATGTTGAGAAGTGCAATAAGAAAGTCTCAATTTGAAGTTGCCTTGGTTAAAGTGAGAAAATTCAAATTTCCATGTCAACATAAAACTTGGAGGTAGCTAATTGAGGTAACATGGCTCTTGTCACTCAGATAGCTCATTAAATTTGATTTAGAGGGCTTGGAGTTCAGTTAAGTATGTGTGGTTGCTAAATTTTAGTCATCCAATTCAGTTATATCCAGTTGAGTTCAGTTAAACTAGTTATAACAGTTGGAGGAACTAGTGGAAAGTTAGTTTTGCAGTCAGAGAACATTCTAACTTAGTGATAATCCAGTTAATTGATCAATCAACCTAAAATAACTAATGCATGGAGAGAATTTGAGTTCCCAACTATGGTGGAGATTCCAAGGCAGTCTAACAAGTAGTTATAAACTAGTTTGAGTGTACAGGTGTTGCATGCAAGAAAATGATCAAACCTTAGGAATCACGCAATCATTTGGAGGAAAATTCCTAAAAAATAGGGGCTAATTCTCTAGGAACTACACAAGGAAATAAGGGCTCAAATAGAGGTATAAATTGACTAAGTATGAGACAAAGATTCTCATTGAGCAGAGAGATAGTTTATTGTTGTAGCAGCTACAACCACGCTGCAAAAATTTTCCATAGCTTTGTTTTGGAGCCTCCCTACCAGCCATTCTTAGCAACATGTCCTGAACTGTCCAAGTACAAATGCTTCAGTTGAGTTTTAGTGGCTTATCAACTTGTGTGTGACAACTTGTTTCCCTCTGACCTGCAGGTTGACATTCCAGAACTTGGTCAGTTTCTAGTTGTGATGTTCACCTGGAAAATTGCGTAATTCTCAAAGGGAACCAACATTCCCTCTGGAAATTGCACAATCCATCTGGGCTACCTACTTGTCTCCAAAAATGTGCAGAATAGCTAGGAAACCTTCCCTCTAGAAACTACACAATGCAGCCCATCATTGGGCTTGCTCTCAAAACATGCACAATTCTAACTAACAGTCAGGGTTTCAGTCTAGAAATTGTGTAATGCCTAAGGGACAACCAGACTTGATCAGCCCAGAAACTAAAAAAAAGCTACTCCAAGGCTTGTAGGTTGTTGCATGTTCTCCCAAGTTTACCGATTCCCTCCACGAATAAGCAATA
Source organism: Pinus tabuliformis (assembly GCA_031772625.1). NCBI lineage: Eukaryota > Viridiplantae > Streptophyta > Pinopsida > Pinales > Pinaceae > Pinus > Pinus tabuliformis. The sequence continues at coordinate 437,806,669 of CM062819.1, forward strand.
TTGGTTTGCATTCATGGGCTGCTTTTCCTGCAAAAGAACAAAAGAAAAAAAATCAAAAACATCCCTAAATTTTAGGGATCCATTTTTAGCAGCTAGAGGTTACATGCAAAAGCCGTTTTAGAAATATCTCGTTAAGTGTCACTCTTTTCCTAGATTTGTGGTATGTGTGTCATAAGCCTCGATCTTATCAAACTTATTCAACACTGTAGAGCTCATTCCTCACATCGATCTTGGATCTCTGACATCCCACATCGCATCTAGGAGCATTCGGCACATTCATCTCATATTTTTTTTAAGTAAGTATGCTTTCATGTCTTTTGCTACTTTTCTGTCTTATTTGTTATTTCGATTTGTATGAGTATTGTTATCTTGGTTTCATTGAACACTTGTTGTCATTTTATTGCATGTTGGATTGTAGAAGCGTTGTTTCAAGTTTTTCATTACATCTCACTATTGTCACATGAATGACACTATTTCTGCACTAACAGTCACCAGTGTGGCGTCTCACCTCACACACTTGCTTGTTTTCCCATTTTTTGAATCCTGCACTCACTATTTGCACTCATGATCATTCACTCTTATCTGCACTCACCTTCGCCATGCATTCAACCTTTTCATGTTTTCATTCACCCATCGGCAGGTCTGGGCTGCCTTGGCTCGGACCTTGCCTTGACCAACTTGTAATCCAAATTTCTGAGAGAGAAGGCTCTACCTTCTCCCATAAATTGCACAGATCTGGCCCAACACTGGCCTCCAGGTTTGCTCTGCGCAATACTAAGAGGCAGTTCCTTGCTAGCCCTAAGAATTGCGAAAATGCAATTTATTGGTTGCAATCAATGTTGAACAGGCCAAGATGGACTATGTATTTCATAGTTTCAGCAGTCATTCAACCACCTAATAGTCCAAACAATTCTTTGCGCAGTTTTGGTAGTCAGTCTCCCACCCTCCTGCTGAAAATTGCATAATCTTTTTAGTCAGTCACCCAGGTGTGTTGCATGTCAGTCCTCAAGTTTTTTTTCGTTTTCAACTGACAGATTGCTTACCATGAGTGTTTCTCTATCTCCAGGTATCACAAGTGTTCACCCGTCTCTCAGCAGTACAGGTACAATGGCTTCCAAGCGAGCAGGGTCAAAGGACACCGTCGAGAGTGCAACTGGAGATGCATTAGAGCAAGTGTCTATGAGCTTGCCTATCTATGAAGACACCAAGTTTTTCATAGACAAGGATATCAAGATGAAATGATAGGACATCAATGACACCTTCTTGGGCACATTTGAGGAAAATATGGAAGACCGCAGGGTCTATGTCAACATACATAAGTCTGGATTGTACTGGATTGCATGCAGGTATCCCGCATTTGCATGCGCAAACATCATCCACTAGATTGTCTCACATAATAATCTGAAGACATTGGTGTTGAGTAGAATCAATGGAACACAACTTTCTACCTTAAAGAAAAAGGATTTTCAGGAGATGTATCACTTTCCACAGTCGGTGATCATGATGGATACACCCTTCACCAGACCCAGCAGTAGTGCAAAATCGAGAGACATCTTGAAGAGATAGGTGAAAGAGCCATCCAAGTCCAGGACAACACCCAGCCAGGTTTACAAGACAAAGATATTGTGAAAGGCATATCAACTCTTGGTCATATTCGCATGCCACTTATATAGCCAAGAGAGCATAGAGACCTTCCCACAGAGTTGGGAGATTGTGTTGGATCAACTGGCGAGCAAAGGAAGACCTTACAACTGGTCTGACATGTTCGCTCTCAGGTTGAAGGAATAGGTAACAAAAGCCTGACATCCGCCCAAGGGTCAACAAGTGAAGCTATACATGTCCTCTTACATACTTGATGCAGTCTATTCTCGTCAGCAGTTCCCATGCTTTGGTTGGGCATGGACACCTTCAGAAATCTCTGTGCACACTTATGCAAATTCCATGAAGTTAACATACAGTTATCAGTCCACTTCATCACCCTGGTATATAGGATGATCTTTGAGCAGGATCCACCTTGCATGTCACAGGCAGTGATGGAGGCATTGATCGACATAGCAGATTGGTATGCCTCACCCCTTGGCACCTTCATCTGCATGTACAACACGGAGAAGGCTCCACATGTTTTACCAAATTTTGCCAAAGGATAAGTTGGTCATGCAAGAAGTGTCATGTCACATCTTGTCAGGGTTGTGAGCGATACTACATAGGAAGAAGAAGGCACTTTGGCTTACTCTTCCTTTGTGGATCAGATTATACGAGATCCAGAATCTTAAGCATGTTGAGGCTGAGATGGAGGAATTTAAGAGATTCACCTTCGGCACCAGAAGTTTCAATCTGTATGACCTGCATTGCTTGGTGAAAGACCACTGTACAAGAGTGCAACATCCCTGGATCCACAGGGCTTGTCATTGGCTCAAGGAAGACCCATGGAGATATTGTTATCACTTCTCAAGCCTCAAAGACCCGTTAGCATAGTTGTAGAGTGGTTAGCAAAGAATAAAGCAGCAACATCTCATAGAGAAGCACCATCAGTAACAGAAGAGGGTAGCAGACCTCCACGTGACAAAGGCAAGAGGAAGGTTGTTGACAATGCAGATAAAGAGAAAAGCTGCAAGTTCAAAGTAGATGCACTTGTGTTGAAAGCAGCTTTGGAGACTGAGGGTAAGAGGCAACAGCGTGACAAAGGGATCATGCAAAGGCAAAGAGAGAAATAAAAGACTGAGGAAACAGAAAAGGAGTCGCAGGAGTTGAAGTGGAAACTCAGGGAAGAACAAGAGTTGCGTAGAAGAGAGAAGGAAGGGCAGCAAGAATAGGAATAGCAGGAGATGCATCATGCACAGATTGATGAAATTGTGCCCATATAGGGTATTGACTCATCTGAGTAGTTGGCACATAGCAGACAGGGTGAGCAGTCGCAGGAGCAGGACTTGGCTCAAGAGATTGAAAAGATGCTAGAAAAAATGGACACAGATATGGTTTAGCCAAAGTCAGACCAAGATATTGAGCTCAAGCCTTAGAACCAATCCTTAAAATCCTTGAAGATAATCCAGAAGCGAAGATGCAAAACATATATTTCGATGAGTCACAACACAGAGTTGTGTAGTCTTGCAGAGTTCCTACTCCAGATGTCCATGTATCTCCTGCATAGTTTGAAGAGTGAGTGATCATATCTAATGTGCACATACATCCAGCCACATTGGTCGATGCTACCAAAGCATATGTCGGAGCCACCAGCTCAAGTATTATATTCTTGATAGCTGAGAACGAGCACATGGCTAAGGAGTTACAAGCGGCCAAGTAGGGAGGAGAGCAGGTTACAGCATCCACTAGAGGAGAGTTGAGGAGAACGATACTAGATGAAGTATCGTCTCTCGAGACTTTCATTCAGAAGTTGTACTCTAGATTTGTCATTGTGCATAAGTCAGTTTTCCATCTCAATAGTTGGCAGCAACGTTGTACTAGGAGAGCGTGCATATTGTCAGATCTGCACACTGTTGTCGATCACATATAAATATGGAGAATGAGGTACAAAGGAGCCCCAACCCCATTACACTTGCCAAATATGATGAAGCCATAGGCGATAGAGTTGAAGTCACGCATCCAGAGTTAGATCTAGAACTATGAGGAACTCCCATAGTTCATCACCAGTTTGCAGGCTTCACATGAACGAATGTTCATGAGCATGGATGTCATTGTGCACACCCATGTGATCCCATCCATTTGGCACACTCACTGAGGTGAAGTCAAAGAATCAAGTCTAACTAGAGCTGGACATGTACTTTGATTAGTTGATGCATGTAGCCACCAACACAGATTTGTAGATGAGCACAGACACCATGCATCAGTATGTTGTTGATATGGATAAACTCAAGACTATGATGTGCATGTTATCTGACGATTTCAATAGAGGTGCCAAATTAGTGTACCTGGATGCAACAGAGGCAAGAGTTTGCTTTCAGAAGGATGTCACCACAGAGTACACAGACACCAGAACAGACTACCAAGCTTGTCGTTAGTTCACCACCATCGATCATTGTGAGGATGTTGAAGAGTCAGTCTTCCCACAGCTATCTGAGTCTTAGTTATGTCTTTCATGGCTTACTTGAGCCTATTTTGTCTCACATGGGTAATTGTGTAGATTGTAATGATAACATGTTGTAAAAGTGAAATACCAAGTGTCGATAGGAGAATGTAACAGTCATGCAATAGTTGAAGAGTCATGAGGGTAGGTGAAGAGTCACAAAGGAGAATGTCAAGGTTAACCCCACCCTTTGCTATTTATAGAACCTCTTAACTCATTATACAAGCTTTTGGGAGCCAATATTCCTATAGGTGTAAGTTAGAGAAATCTTGGAGGGTATTGTAATGAGCCTTGGCTTCTCCATAGTGCAGAGTTGTTACATCTCTTTAGAGGAGCAGGCGGCAATGACTGTAATGTTCCACTATCGAGGCTAGTGGAAGTCTTGGTTGTATGTATGACTGGATCTTTCACTCTTTTAATATAACTGAGCCAACATGTTTCATGCATATGTTGTTATTGTAGTTCAACTATCCTGGTTACTTTAATGATGTATGTAGTTGTTATTTATGCATGTATGTATTGAATATTCCATATGTGTTCGTATGAATCTTATCGAAGCATGTTGTTGATATATTCCATCACTTTGGATCATCAGCTATCCTGCTTTCCATCTCATGATATCTTTATGCTCGTGTGTTCCATTTCAAGTTGCGTGCTATCACGGGTTTCTAATGGGCACACTCACTCCCCCTTCCAGGTGTTAGAGCCTTTCATGCACCTTCCTTGACTTGCTACAAGGTCACCCACTTGCTACCAACAAGGACATCTTACTTACCTCTGTGTGCGACCACAGTTAAGGCGATAATGTACTACCCACTGATGGGACTCCTACACCAAATCATCTAAGGTCTAGTAGGGACTTCTTACAGGGGAGATCCCCTTACATGTTGGCGGGTCCAACACCGTCAACATTTATGCCGCTAGAAGGAGGGCGAGATGACAATCTGATTCCTCACATCCTATTTTTAGTCTTCGCACATTTATCATGGATATCGTAAGATTCCATCCTCCGTGATGTCTGTCTAACGCACAACCCTTTAACATCACGAAGGAGTTTTATGATCTCTTGTTCGAATTCACATATGATGGTGAAGGTGAAGTGGCCTGGCCTTAGCACTTACATGACTTCTTTGAATTCTTGGAGGATGCAAAGGAGTTTGATGAAGTTGAGGTCAGCATGCTACTTTCAACTACACTTCGTGAATCCCCACAATGATGGTGCCGCAACGTGCCTCATAATTGTGTGCACTCATTTAAGCAATTCAGTGATCTAATCAAATCTACTTTCCATCATTTTGATCCTAAACCTCTTGAAAAAAATTGTTAAAACAATGGAAGACCCTGTATGAACAACCTATGGATTTTTGGCAACACTTCCGTGTACTCTAGTTTGAAGCTCCAAAAAACTAGATTAAATTCCAATAAATTTGGGATAGATTTGAATATTTCCTTCACAAATAATTCTATCCCAAAATGAAGTTGAAGTTAAAACCTCGCCCATCATACTTCAGTGATGGAGCTACGCAATCACAAGCAAACACAGTTGTTGTCACAAGTGACTTTCAGCCTTCCCCTCATCAAAACAACTCCACCATCATAGAGTGATGTGGGAGAACATGCACACACGTCTATTCAACTGTCACATCCTCCCATCATCACTACTCTTAATTTATGTCCAGATTTGGTTGGGAATCCCATGGGTTGTCACTTGCATTTGTTACCTCAACCTTCATCTCCACGTTCTACTGATCCTCTAGATTGCATTATCTTGTGTTCTTTCGTTCTGGACTCTACACCTGTTTTTAACGAGGATCAAGCTATCGATGTAGTTGATGTTGCACAACCAACCTACGATGTCATCTGCAATGAGTATGACTAGGAATCTGAACATCAACCCATGGTGAAGGAGGATCTCCTTCTATCTGCGCCTCCTCCGCTTTTTCTTGACATATTTGGTGATTATGTTATCTCTGATTTTCCTTGTGTAAATCCGTCCATGGATGCATCTACTTCTGATCATTTGTAGAACACACCCGGTGTCAGTCCATCATTCGATAGAGGAGAGGACAAATTATTAATTGAAAATCCACTTGATTTTTCATCTGCCTTTTCCATAAACACAGAGGGTGAACATTCTTTCTTCTCATCTACCCCCCTGTTCAATTTATCTGATCATGAGGATGTCGATGAACTCATCAATTTTTATGATCATAGCTATCGTGATTTATTTACTCCTTTATTCGATCATGATGTTGATTTATCAAAGCCACCCGTTTATGATGATCTATCTGTCGATGAAGTCGAAACCCTGTAGGCTGTCGAGGCACTTAATCCCAAGCTGATGGTTATGTCAAGCCCTCATTATCCTAAGGTTGGTTTCACTTCCAATCAGGAAATTTTTGAAACACCCAAGGCTCCTCATCACTCATCTGTATGCATTGAAGATCAATCCAACACACAAATTATGCTTCCTCCACTTGAATCACATGATCCCATCGCTCATGAATTGGAGGAATCTTACACAGCAAGCACACTTGCATGACGCAAGTCATCTATGTTTCTCATGTTTGCTTGCATGTTATAGTTAAGAGAGTGCATATGCTTAACATATGCACACAGTGTATCACAAAACCATGGTAAGTCCAAAGAGTGCATGTCATGCACTTTCACTTTTTCCTTTTCTGTGGACGCATTTAAACTCAAAGTGTGTTTGTCTTCATTTCTATATCTTTCATGTTTGTTGGTTCACGCGACTGTGATGTTCGCGAACCATGCCTTCACAAATATGGGTTAACCAATGCGCCAGTGGCTGCATTGGAAATATCACTTCACGTGATCATACCCACGCACCATTAGCTTAGGAGTAGTAGTGTTTGCTTTTGTTTCATTTGTTTGCATGCATGTTTTCTTTCTTGCTTGGTTTTTGTTATGAAACCAGCTCACAAAAAGATAGAAGAGATATATCAATGCCTTGGAATTCAGCCTCTTCAAGGGGGAAACTTCCTTTACATTACACAAATGAAAAATTCTTGGATGACAAGACCTCCTTTCTATATATAAGACTCTAAAGGGTCATAATATAATCAGAGCCGACATAACGATAATAATGTAAGGGCACAATAATAACAATAGTGGGCTTCTATGGGGCACAATAATAACAATATGGGGACTACATGGGCACAAAAATATAATAAGGGGGTTGTACTAATAACAGTAAGGTGTTACACTAGTAGCATAAGGACCTAACATGCCCCTCTCCTTTAAAAAGTGTTGTCCTCAATGCTTAAGTAGTTCTTGATGCTTGTGTATGAAATTCTTGTCCTCCCATGTGGAATCTTTAGTGGGTAAGTTCTTCCACTTGATGAGATACTCTGAAATTGATGGATTTCGTAGCTGTCAGGTTCTTGTTTGTGTGATTGCTCCAGGTTCCAATATGATTTATCCTTCCTCATTAAATTCTAGAAATATTGTTTGAACTGGGATCTTCTGCAAATTTTGAATGAGTGACCACACTTTTTCGTCCTTGTTCCATTCATCCCATGCTTCATTTATCCAATCTGGTTGCATAATAGAAATAGAACAAAACAATGGTTCCACATCCTCATCCTTTCTTGAGAGTGCATCTGCAATAACATTTTGCTTCCATTTTTTGTAGATGATTTCAATGTCATAACCCAACATATTTGTGACCCATTTTTGATGTTCTTCTAAAGATAATTTTTGTTCTAAAAAGTATTTAAGATTATCATGATCCATTTTTACCTTGAAGTGTCTTCATATTGGGTAGGGTCTCCATTTATTAAGTGCATGTAGTATTTCCAACATTTCATTCTCATAAATAGCTTTGTGTAAATACTTTCCTTTGATTTGATGACTTTCGAAAGCAATGGGTCTTTCATCTTGCATTAAAACAACACCAATTCCATTTCTTGAAGCATCACATTCGACAATAAAGGTTTTTGTGAAGTCCGGCGTAGCTAAGACCGATGCTTGGCACATTGCCTCTTTAAGATTTAGAAGGCCTTTGTTGCTTCTAAAGTCCATGAAAATGCATCTTTCTTCAATAATGTTGTTAGAGGTGCTGCTATTCTCCCATAATTCTTAACAAACTTGCGATAATACCTTGCCAACACGAGAAATCCTCACAGATGCTTTATGGATATGGGGATTTTCCATTCCTTAATGGATTTAATTTTTCTAGGGTCTACCTTAACACCTTCATGAGATATAATATGAGCTAGATATTCCACCTCTTGTACTCCAAAGAAACATTTGGAGCTTTTTGCATATAATTGTTTCTCCTCCAATAGTTTGAGCACCCTGTCAACATGTTGAACATGATCCTTCCAAGACTTGTTGTAGATTAGTATATCATCAAAACATACTAACACAAATTTTCTAAGGGTTTGAAAATGGAATTCATCAAACCTTGAAATGTAGAAGGTGCATTGGTAAGGCCAAAAGGCATGGCCAAAAATTCATAATGACCCTCATGAGCTCTAAATGTTATTTTCGGAATGTCTTCAGTCTTCATTCTGATTTGATGGTATCCTGAATGAAGATCCAACTTGGTGAAGTAAATTGATCCATGCAATTCATCCAATAATTCATCAATGACAAGAATGGGAAATTTATCTTTAATAATGAGCTTGTTGAGCTCCCTATAATCCGGAGACATGCTCCATGAACCATCCTTCTTATGCACCAATACTACTGGAGCAGAGAAAGAACTTTGACTAGGTTTAATTATACCAGCCTCTAGCATTTCTGCAATCATAAGTTCAATTTCACTCTTTTGGGCATAGGGATATCTTTACAGCCTGATGTTTGGAGGAACACTTCCTGGAATCAAATGAATAGCATGACCATGATTACGAATAGGTGGGAGGCCTTTGGGAGTCTCAAATACCTTGGAATGATTGTCCAAGACTTTTTGGAGATATGGAGAAATAAATGATTTCGATGTGGGAACCTCTAGCAAGCATAATTGTGCAATCACGCCTCCTTGTTCCTTCTTTAGAAGCTTTGTCATATCGTTAGAGCTAAGTATCTTTCCCGGTTTCCCTGCAATACCCATTAATTCAAATTCCTTTCCTTCCACACAAAATTTCATGAAAATTTCTTGAAATTTAAAGCTATTGTACCCAAGGATTGTAGCCATTGGACTCCTAGTACAACATCAACACCACCCATTGGAATGGAAAGCATTGCGCTATTCAATACATATTCAATACATATTCTCCCATGGATAGCCTTATATTATGGCACTTTCCAGAGCAATTTATGGTTCCTCCACTTGCAACCATCACTTGACGCTCTGGTGCTGGATATAGGAAGCAATTCAATTCCTTGGCTATCTTACAATGAATAAAATTATGGGTACTTCCCGAATCAATCAACACTATTACCTTTTTCTTCTTGATATGTCCTTCTATCTTGATAGCTTGAGGAGTGGTAATTCCAGCCAATGCATTACAAGATATGGTCAGATTCATTTCTTCTTTATCTAGGGTTTGTTCCTGGAATATATCCTCTTCTTTTGACATTTCTTGTTCCTTTTATTCCTTCTCTTCACAATCTATGTAGAATAATTTCTTATCAGCACACTTATGACCTTTAGTGTATTTGCTATCACAACTATAACAAAGCCCTTTTGCTCTTTTTTCTTCCAATTGTTGTGGTTTCAAACTTGTAGGTTGTGGAAGGCTAAGGGAAACAACACTTCCATCTTTATATTTGTGAGTCGTAGGCTTCCTCATTGCCATAATTTTGCTTTCCATTTTTCTTGCTAACCTGAATGCCTTCTCCAATGAATCAGGTTCCCAAAGGCGAACCTCATGTTGGATATTATCCTTTAAAGTCCCTATGAACACATAAATACTATGCTCCTCTAGAATATCTTTTACCCTTATGTTCAATTTTTGGAAGTCTTCAATGTGCTCCATTATTGAACCCTTTTGTTTGAGATTTATCAATTGGCTAAAAAAGGTGTTGCTTTTTGTATCCTCATAATGTGCTATCATTTCTTCCGTAAAAATTTCCCAAGTGACAATTTATTTACGAGAGCAAAGCCATCGATACCATACAAACTGATTTGGTTCCAAATATAAAGTTGCAATACGTACCTTTTCTGTGTTTTGCACATTATGGAGATAGAAAAATTGCTCCATCTGTAGTATCCATGCTCCAGGATCCTTGCCATCAAACTTCCTCATATCGATTTTTGGAACATGGTGGGTCTTCAATCCAACATTAGAGTCAAGGATAATTTTAGGGGCGAATGTTCGCCCTTTGGCGAAATTAAGTGGTTTTAAATTTTTAGTGAGCGAATATTTTGTATCATAGTACATTTTTACAAATCACCTCAAATAGCCCACCTTATTTTAAGGGAGAGGGTAAAAAAGGTAAATTTAGCCCTTGAAATTAGGACTTACAACCTTCCATTCGCCCATTTTCAAGAATAGGTTTTATTTAAGTGAATCCATTCGCCCATTTTCAAGAATAGGTTTTACTTAAGTGAATCCTATGGGCCAAATACCATATTTATAAAAGAGGTATGGTAAATTAATAAAAATATAAATAAATGAGAGGTATGGTAAATAAATAAAACATTTTTTATATTTACTCCATAAGTCACCTTATATACATGTAAGGGTGTAAACAAATAAAAATATAAGTAAAGTGGAGGTATGGTAAATAAATAATACGTCTTTTTATACTTACTCAAAAGGTATGGTAAATAAATAAAAATATAAATAAACTAGACGTATCGTAAATAAATAAAACCTCTTTTTATATTTAGTCCATAACCCTCGTTCTATTTAGGAAGGCTCAAGAAAGAGGTTTTATTTAAGTGAATCCTATGGGCCAAATACCATATTTGTAAAAGAGGTATGGTAAATTAATAAAAATATAAATAAACGAGAGGTATGGTAAAAAAATAAAACATTTTTTTATATTTACTCCATAAATCACCTTATATTTACGAACACTCAAAAAATGGGTTATATTTAGGTGAAACCTATGGCCAATACCATGGACTAGATTGTTATTAATACCATGCAAAAAACCATTATTAACCCTAATATTAGAATTAATAAAAATAAAAATGGCACATGGTATTGACCCATGGTATTCACCAAAATGGCACATGGTATTGACCCATGGTATTCACGTGGAATGTAGCCTATTTAAATGGGGGAATTAAACCAGCATGTAGCCTATGCTAAGATTCACTAGGACTTTACAAAGTTTTATTATTTAGTGAAAGACTCACCAAGATCTTACAAGATTTTATAATTGAGTAAAATATTCGCCATGCCTGGTGAGAGATTCGCCAAAAATTTATATATACATATTATATTATTGATAAAATCGCCTTCCATTTTTCCTATATACCATGGAGATTCGCCCATTTATTATATTTATAAATTTAGGGGGGGTTCTTAAAATTTTCCCTGATTAGAGTCTATGAAATCATGATTAACATTTCTTTTGTTCTCATCATGAGTTTTCTTTACTACCCTTTCACCATTAGTAACCATTTCTTGTAGCAACTTATTCAAATTTATCTTCAATTCTTCCATCTTAGCGTCTATGCCATTCATCTTATCTTCAATGCCATCCATCTTAGCTTCCATGCCCTCCATATTAACTTGCACGCCATTCATATTAGCTTCCACGACATTCATCTTGGCTTCAGTTACCTTTTGTTAGAATGAAATTGTTTGTACTTGGTCTTGTAATTTTGATATATCATGTTGCATTTCTTCCTCTTCTTCACGAGTCATGCTAGAGCTTTCAGGTTTCTTACTAGGTGTTTCTATTTTCTTTCTTCAGGGCATCAATTAATGCTAATAATTCTTCACTATTCCCTTTGAATTCCTTCAAACTAATTTTTCAAACCAACCCTATGCAAAATTTAGAAAAAAAACTACACACCTTTCACTTTGTAAGAGCTTGATATTGAATCTGTTGTATCTTTGTAACTACAAATCTAGAATATCTGAAATCACGTCCTGCAGTAGCCCTTTGAGTCCTCTTTCTAACTCCACAAGTCTGATCAAGATTGGATTCTCCAAGGAAGAGTTATTCCAAATCTCCCACTGTGACCTGATTATAGACTAGTTCAGTAGAGAGAACTTGTACGAAGTGCCACATGTCATTGTTTCAATCTTAGTACCTTAAATTGATATACAGAAAACTACAGGTTGTCCTCCTTCTGAAACTTCTTACGAAATTTCAATCTTATGCTCAGAACAAAAGTTATGACGATTTTTCCTAGGTCACCTATTTGGAATGTAATTCGAGAGTCTGCAAAAACCCTAACTTCCTCAGATCATATCTCCGAAAATATAGAGACAAAAGCTCTGAAATTTGGACCCGAAGTTCAAAATGATTTCAGCTCAAATGGGTTTTTTTTTAGCTTTTGAAACGTTGCAGAAAAAAGTTATAGCGAAAATTCCACGATGACCTGTTTGGAGCAACGAAACCTTAGAATCCAAAGCTCTAATACCAAATGTTATGAAACCAACTCACAAAAAGATAGAAAAGATAGATCAACGCCTTGGAATTCAGCCTCTTCAAGGGGGAAACCTCCTTTACATTACACAAATGAACAATTCTTGGATGATACAAATGACAAGACCTCCTTTCTATATATAGGAGTCTAAGGGGTCATAATATAATCAGAGCCGACATAGCAATAATAATGTAAGGGCACAATAATAACAATAGTGGGCTTCTATGGGGCACAATAATAACAATATGGGGACTACATGGGCACAAAAATACAATAAGGGGGTTGTACTAATAACAATAAGGTGTTACACTAGTAGTATAAGGACCTAACAGTTTTTTTGTTTGCTTGCCTTCTTTCTTTGCTTACTTATTTTTCTTTTGCATTTACTTCTGCTCTTTTCTTTGTTGTTCTATTTTGTTTGCTTGTTTACATTCGTAGGTTAGTTTTGCATGAAACCGTGTGCAACTCTTGAAACAAGCAAGGTAAAGTACAAGAGGACTTGTACAACTATCAATACTTGGTTATTTGTTGTCTTCTCTCTTTATGTCGAACTTGTTGTCTTCAGTCAATGATACACCAATGGAAAATACATTCTGTTCAAAGTGAACCTTGGTGAAAACACAACGCTTGCATGCTAACTAGTACCACCTACTCTAGTCAGTTGTTTTGGGTTAACCCTTGTCAACTCAATCAAGTAGAGTAAGGTTAGGGGGAAAACCTTAACAAGTATGTCAAAGGTATATATAAAATACTTCTCTGAAGGAACAACTTATTCTTCTCTCAATAAGTCGGGATCCCTCTTCCGCCTCTGAAATGAATAAGTGTTATGCACAGTTCTTGAAAAATGAAAATGTGAAAATTTTTGAGAAAAATGAATAAGGAAAAAGAAGAGAAAGGATTCATGTGGAGAGAGGTGATGCAAGTAACTACACTGGGATACTAACCAGGCCCACTGGCAGTGAAACGATGGTTGTGTTCTTGTGTGACTCCGTCAGGGTACTGTCCATGCCTACTGGCAGTGGAGCAACACCGGAGATGAAACTTAAACTCTGACTATCATTTTTCTTGTGTACCAATATACACCTCATCCCCAATCGAAACAACTATGTTGACTTGGCTTGGAATGTGTGTTGACCGATCAAGAGCATGGCAGATGCTACATCTTTCAATCAAGCTAGTGTGGAAACCAAGATGATCAAAGAACCGACCAATACTTCCGGAGCAGTTAGACTTGATTTTCACGAAACAAGGTCCATTCAGAGAGCTAAAGTTCTACCAATGTGTCGCCAAGTGATGTAGCAGCTACAACCACCCTCCAAAATTTTGCCCTAGCTTCGTTTTGGAGCCTCCCTACCAACCATCCTTAGCAACATGTCCTTTATTGTCCAAGTACAGATGGTTCAGTTGAGTTTCAGTGGCTTATCAACTTGTGTGTGACAAATTGTTTTCCTCCCACCCACAGGCTGACATTCTGAAACTTGGTTAGTTTCTGGTTTTGATGTTCACCTAGAAAATTGTGCAATTCTAAAAGGGAACCAACCTTCCCTCTGGAAATTGTGAAATCCATCTAGGCTTCTTGCTGCTCTTTAGAAATTTTCAGAACATCCAGGCAACCTTCCCTCTAGAAACTACGCAATGCAACCCATCACTGGGCTTGCTCTCAAAAATTGTGCAATTCTGCCTGACAGCTAGGGCTTTAGTCCATAAATTGTGCAATGCCTGAGGGATAGCCAAACTTGCTCAGCCTAGAAACTACGCAAAAGCTACTTCAAGTCTTATAGGTTGTTTCATGTGCTCCAAAGTTGAACATTTCCCTCCAGGACTGAGGAACCTTGGCTTGCATGCATGGGCTGCTTTTCCCGAAAAAGAAAAAATACAAAAGCAAAAAGCATCCCTAGATTTTAGGGATCCATTTTTAGCAGTTGGAGGTTACATGCAAAAGTCATTTTAGAAACCTCCCGCCAAGTGTCACTTTTTCCTAGATTTGTGGTTGCGCGTCATAAGCCTCGATCTATCAAACTTATTTATTCGACGATGCAGAGTGCATTCCTCACATCAATCTTGGAGCTCTAACATCCCACATCACATCTAGGAGTATTCGGCACATTCATCTCAAATTTTTTTCAGGTAAGTCTAATTTTCATGCCTTTCGCTACTTTTTTGTCACTTGTTGTATTTTGGTTTGTGTGAGTGATGTTTTCTTGGTTTCATTGAACACTTTCTGTCCTTTTAATGCATGTTGGCTTGTAGAAGCATTGTTTCAATTTTTTCATTGCATCTCACTATTGTCGCATGCATGACACTGTTTATGCACTAACAATCGTCGTTGCGCTGACTTGCCTCACACACTTGATTGTTTTCCTATTTTCTGAATCCTGCACTCTCTGTTTGCATGCATGATCATTCACTCTTACCTGCACTCAGCTTCACCATGCATTCAACCTTTTCATGTTTTGACTCACCCATCGGCGGGTCTGGGTTGCCTTGGCCTGGACCTTTCCTTGCCCGGCCTAAAATGCACATTTTTGAGAGTGAAGACTTTGTCTTCCTCCCAGAAATTTAACAGATCTGGCCCAACACTAGCCTCTAGGCTTGCTCAACACAATTATGAGAGGTAGTGCCTTGCTGGTCCCAAGAATTGTGCAAATGCAATTAGCTGGTTACAGTCATTGCTAACTGAAACTGTGCATTACGCAAATTTAGTCCTCAACAGACCAAGATGGACTATTCATTTTTTGGTTTCAATATTCATTCAACCCACTGATAGTCCAGACTATGCTTTGCGCAGTTTTGGCAGTCAGTCTCCAAGCCTCCCGGTGAAAATCGCACAATTTTTCTAGTTAGTCACCTAGGTGCGTTTCATGTCAGTACTTAAGTTTCTTTTGGTTTTCAACTGACAAATTGCTTTCCATGAGTGTTACTCTATCTCCAGGTATCATAGGTGTTCGTCTGGCTCTCAACAATATAGGTACAATGGCTTCCAAGAGAGTAGGGTCAAAGGACACCGTCGAGAGTGCCACTGGAGGTGCAGTTGAGAGAGTGTCTATGGGCTTGCCTATCTATGAAGACACCAAGTTGTTCATAGACAAGGATATCAAGATGAAATGGCAAGACATCAATGACACCTTCTTAGGCACATTTGAGGATAATATGGAAGAACACAGGGTCTATGTCAACATACATAAGTCTGGCTTGTACCGGATTTCATGCATGTATCCCGCATTTCCATGCGCAGACATCATCCACTAGATTGTCTCGCATACTAATCCGAAGACAATGGTGTTGAGCAGTATCAGTGGAACATAAATTTCTACCTTCAGGGTGAAGGATTTTCAGGAGATGTATCACTTTCCACAACCGGTGATCACAATGGATACACCCTTCACTAGACCCAACAATAGTGCAAACTCAAGAGACATCTTAAAGAGCTGGGTGAAAGAGCCATCCAAGTTCAGGACAACACTCAACCAGGTTTACAAGACAAAGATACCATGGAAGGCATATCAACTCTTGGTCATCTTCGCATGTCGCTTATATGGCCAAGAGAGCACAGAGACCTTCCCGCAAAGTTGGATGATTGTGTTGGATCAACTAGCGAGTGAAGGAAGGCCTTGCAACTAATCTGACATCTTGCCCTTCAGGTTGAAGGAACATGTAACAGAAGCCCAACATCCACCCAAGGGTCAAAAAGTGAATCTATACATGTCCACTTACATACTTGATGTAGTCTGTGTTCGTTAGCAATTCCCACACTTGGATTGGGCATGGACACCTTCAGAAATCTCTATGCACACTTATTGTAAGTTGTTCTTTGAATGCAGCTTCTAGGGAGTTATCAGACAATTATCAGACCAATTTTTCACCCTTGCATGTCACAGGAAGCGATGGAAGCATTGATTGACATAGCAGATTGGTATGCCTCACCCCTTGACACCTTCATCTGGATGTACAACGTTGAGAAGGCTCCGCATGTTTTACCGAAGTTTTCCATGGATAATCTTCTCATGCAAAAAGTGTCACATCACATCTCAATAGGGTTGTCAGCGAGACTGCAGGGGAAGAAGAAGGCACCTTGGCCCTCTCTTCCTTTGCGGATCAGGTTTTATGAGATCCAGAATCTCAAGCATGCTAAGGCCAAGACAAAGGAACTCAAAGATTCACCTTTGGCACCAGAAGTTTCAATCTGTATGACTCACATTGCTTGGTGAAGGACCATTGCACGAGAGTAAAACATCCCTGGATCCATGGGGCATGTCATTAACCTAAGGAAGGCCCATGGAGATATTGTTATCACTTCTCAAGGCTCAATGAACTGATCAACATAGCTATAAAGTGGTTAGAAAAGAAGAAGGCAACAGCATCTTAGAGAGCAACATCATCAACAGTAGCAGAGGGTAGCATACCTAAGCATGAAAAAGGCAAGAGGAAGGTTGTTGACAGTGCAGAGGCAAAGCAAAGCTACAATTTCAAAGTAGATCCACTTGTGTTGAAAGTAGCTTTGGAGGTTGAGGCTAAGAGGCGAAAGCACGACAGAAGGATCACGCAAAGGTAAAGAGAGAAATAGAAGATGGAGGAAACATAAAAGGAGTTGCAGGAGTTGAAGCGGCAACTCAGGGAAGAACAAGAGCTACATAGAAGAGAGAAGGAAGCACAATAGGAACAAGAATAGCAGGAGGTGCAACATGCACAGATTGATGAAACTACGCCCATACAGGTTATTGACTCATCTGAGTAGCTGGCACATAGTAGACAGGGTGAGTAGTTGCAGGAACAAGAATAAGTTCAAGAGACTGAACATATGCTCGAACAGATGGACACGGATGTGGTTCAGCCATAGTCAAATTAGGATATTGACCTCATGCCTTAGAACCAAGAGGTCACCCCACCGGCTTCACAAAATCCGGAGGCAGAGCAAGTCCCAAGCGATCAAGGAGACACTGAAATCCTTGAAGACAATCTGGAAGCGGAGATGCACAACATATCTTTCGATGAGTCACAACACAGGGTTGTGCAGTCATGCAGAGTGCCTACTCCGGATGTCCATGTATCTCCTACGTAGTTTGAATATCGAGTGATCGTATCTGATGTGTGCAGACATCCATCTACATTGGCTGATGCTACCAAAGCATATGCCAAAGCCACCAGCTCGAGTGTTAGATTCATGATAGTTGAGAATGAGTGCATGGCTAAGGAGTTATAAGCGACCAAGCATGGAGGGAAGTAGGTTACAGCATCCGCTAGAGCATAGTTGAGGAGAGCGATACTAGATTAAGTATCGTCTCTCGAGACAGTGATGTAGAAGTTGTACTCCAAATTCATCACCGTGCATAAGTCAGTTGTCCATCTTAACTGTTGGCAGCAGCATTATTCTAGAAGAGTGCACATCTTGTCAGATTTGCACAATATTGTTGATCACTTGCAAATATGGACAATGAGGTACAAAGGAGCCCCATTGCACTTGCCAAAGATGATGAAGCCAAAGGCGGTAGAGTTGAAGGCACGCATTCGGAGTCAGATCCAGAACTATGAGGAACTCTCACAATTCATCACCAGTTTGCAGGCTTCACATGCACGAATGTTCAGGAGCATGGATGTCACTATGCATGGATCCTCGCTATAGTTCCTTGTTGATAACGAGAGCCAAAAGAACCTCATTTTGGCAGAGGTCGTGAAGCGGCTGGGCTTACCGACCACAAGACATCCACAATCGTACACCATCGGGTGGCTTCACCAAGGACGGGATCTTCACGTGATCCAACAGTGTCGCCTTCCATACAACATCAAGCCCTTCACGAATGAGGTATTGTGTGATGTTGCTCCCCTTGATGATTGTAATGTATTATTAGGCCAACCATACTTGTGGAAGTGACATGCTTTATATGAGTCAAGGCCTTGTGTTGTTATTATTACTTTGGGAAATAAGTTGTACAGGATATTAGAGGTAGCACTGCCTACCACCATCTCTTTGGTTACTGCAAAACAATGCAGTAAGCTCATTTCCAAAACCGGGGAATTCGTTTTCCTGATGATACACCTTGAGGGAAAGAAGAAGACGGTGGCCATGGCCTCTAAACAAGGCCCCTCTATACAACAACATATGGACAAGGTCGTGGAGGAGTACAAGGACATATTCACCTCCCCCGCAGGGGTGCCTCTGCACTGTTAGGTCAAGCACTCCATCGATCTGAACCTAGGTGTGCCATTACCCAACGGACCAATCTATCGGCGCTCCATTCTGGAGAATGAAAAAATCAAGAGGAACACTCAGGAGCTGCTGCAGAAAGGTCACATCTAGCCAAGTTCATCACCCTGTGGGAGCCCGATCATGTTGGTACAGAAGAAGGATGGGACTTAGAGCCTTTATATTGACTATCAGGCGCTGAACAAGATCACTGTCCGGAATAGGTACCAGATCCCACATATTGATGACCTTCTGGACCAACTCAAGGGGGGGGGGGGGAATATTTCAGCAAGATCGACTTGAAATCAGGATATCACCAGGTACTAATCAAACCCTCTGATGTGTGGAAGATTGCCTTCAAAGCCAAGGAGGGCCTTTTAGAATGGTTGGTTATGCCTTTCGGGTTTACAAATGCTCCTGCAACCTTCATGAGGCTAATGGATGAAATCTTGCGGCCATTCGCAAACTCATTTGTAGTGGTATACTTGGATGACATCTTGATCTTCAGCTAGAGTTGGGAAGAGCGCCTCCACCACATCTGGCAGGTTCTCCAAACACTGTGGCCACAAAAGCTATGTGCCAATTTGGAGAAATGCACTTTTGGCATGACCCAGGTTCAATATCTAGGATACATTATTTATGAATCGGGGGTGCATGTGGATCCAGCCAAGATCCAAGTCATTCGAGATTGGCCATCTCCAACCACTCTGACAGAGCTCCGCAACTTTCTGGGTCTTTCCAATTACTACCGTAGGTTCGTGTTGGGATTCTCTCATATCACTTGGCCTTTGAGTCAAGTCACCAAGGGAGGAGCGAAATCAAAATTCTTTTGGTCTAAATCTTAACAGAAGGCATTCACAGAGTTGAAACATCGCCTCTACTATGCACCGGTGCTCACATTATCAGACTTGTAATAGCCATTTGAAATCGAGACAGATGCCTCTGACTATGCTATTGGGGTAGTTCTTACTCAACGGGGGCATCCATGGCATATCACAGTGAGACACTTTCAGAAACAGTCTAGAAGTATCCCACTTATGACAAAGAGATGTATTCCATTGTGTAGGCCTGTCGACAATGGAAGCATTACATTTTGCGGAAGGAAACGGTCATCCAAACACACCACCGGCCCCTGCAGTTCATAAAAACACAAGGGAAGTTGCAGAATGATCACCATCAGAAGTGGTCCACATACCTGCAACAGTTCCATTTGAATATCAAGTATAAGAAGGGCAGCACCAATAATGTTGCAGATTGCCTGAGTCGACCACCGATCATGGTGTTAACCAGCATCTCAACTCTTGTGGGCATGAGACTTCTGATTGGCCACTTCTCTATGAAAGTGACCCAAAATTCAGCCACACATACCAGATGCTCTTGGAGGGCCAACATGTTCCAAATTTTCACCTCCAGGATGCCCTATTATGCCACTTGGGTCACCTTTGTGTTCCTTCAAGCAAGCGTGCCAAGATGATTTGGGAATCACACTACAGTCAGGTTGTTAGGCATGTTGGGGTTGAGAAAACGGTGGTAGTACTGCAGAAGTATTTCTATTGGTCGAATCTTCAACAAAATGTCGAGAAGTACATTAGATCTTGCACTTCCTTTGCCATTACCAAACCGACCATCAAGAAGCAAGGCCTCTATACTCTACTACCTACCCCTAGTCAACCTTTGGAATCCATCTCCACGGATTACATGTCGGGCCTTCCTTCTACAAAGCATGGAAACGACTGTGTTTTTGTGGTCGCCAATAGGTTCTCAAAAATGGCCATTTTTTTATGGCGACCGGCAAGAAGAATATCACAACAGAAACCACTGCTAAACTCTTCTTTGAATGAGTGTGGGTAGACTTTGGGATCCCATAGTCTATCATCTCAGATCGGGACAACATGTTCCTTAGTACATTTTGGTCTAGTCTCTAGTCGATGTTGGACACCAAACTCACTAATTCGACAACCTTCCATCCCCAAATTGATGGCCAGACAGAGGTTGTCAATAGGATGATCGTACACATTCTGTGCATGTACAACTTAAAGCATCCATGCACATAGGATGAGAGCCTCCCCTATGTTCAACACAACTATAACCGGGCTCTCCATAGCTCGACTGGCCACAGTCCTTTTCAGGTGGGCTTGGGATTCCAACCATTATTTCCCATTGATGTAACCATGCCATTTGTAGCTACTCAGGCAGAATTGGCTCATGTCCAGTCTGAAATAGATAAGGAAAACAACTTCGTTGAGCACATCCAACATATCCGCCAGCAGGTCCACAACATTCTGGAGAAACCAAATTCCAAGTACAAGTAGCGACATGATCAACATCAGGTGTCACACAAGTTTTAGGTGGGCGATAAATTCTGGTTGCATTTGCAAAAGGAACACCTTACTGGAGCCTATCGGAAACTCAGAACACTCCAATATGGTCCTTACACCATTACCAAGGTTGTGGGAGACAATGCGTTTGAGCTCATCATTCCCCCATTCCTTAGCCTGCACTCAGTGTTCAATGTGGACCGCCTTCGGCCATAGTTTCCACAATTACTAGACACATCCGACATTGTAGAACAACTCACACCACCAAAGTTAAATCCAGATTGCATGGAACAAGGTGCAACTGATCAAATCATGGACACACAGATCAAGCACACTCGCTAGCAGAAGATCCAATTGTATCGAGTTGTCAAAGCAGGCCAAGTCCTTCACTAGGGCAAGTGGCTCACGAGGGACCAAGTTCAACAAAAGTTTCCTCATCTCATGGAGGAACTCAATGCAATGGGGACCATTGCTTCCTAAGGGGGGAGGAATGATCCAGGTGGATATCGGTGGCCACCCACCAATTCCACTTGGACCCCCACCATTGTTTCTTTCAATTTTTCAGTTTCCTTATTTGTAGCACAATTTACTATTTTTGGTAGTTTTTTGGGTCCCAAACTTTCGGAGTTTGAGGCCCTAAATGACTTTCTTTTGGAAAATTGGGAGCAACATGGGTCCATGGGCCGATGTTGCTCATCCCAAAGTTGTATTCCTTGGATAGATCTTTTTAACGAGGTATTGTGTGCATCAAACGAAGATCGTGTGCCAAAGTTACGACCACGGGATGTTGATGTACCAATTTACCCAAAACGGGACCCATAGTTTGGCACTTCATCTCCTAGGGTTAGGGTTTTGGATGTTTAGGGTTTCCAATTGTTTCTCAACTATAAATAGGCATTCGAGCCTCATTGTAAGACAGTTCAGAGGCATGTAGCTACCACATCTCTCCTCAGAGATAAGCTACCATTGCCCGAGCTAATTTATTTCCATTTCTATTTGTAAGCATATTTCAGTATTTTAAATTAATGAAGTATTATTTCTGTTGCATCTCTGTATTTATGGTTATAGCTGTAATTTGTTATGTTCCTGTTTAAATCAGATCAAAGAATGAAGACAACTTTTCAGACCCCCCCTTAGTTGAATGTCGGAGGAGCTCGAGGTCCGAAACATACCACTGACTGTAGAGGTATTTATTCATAAATCTCGAGGATTTTACATTTGGGAAATTTAATAGTTAAGTGTGGGGTGGGCCATAGGCTTTGAATTTTGGAATTATGACTAACATATGATAAATAAATGTGGTTCTAATGCTTTAGAGTTTGGATTTTTGTTACTTTTGAATTTTGATAATTCAAATAAAATATTTCTCTCTTAGGCCTTCTTCTTTGCTTGTGGTTTTGAGGAGCACACTTCATCCTACTCTACCTTTTGATCGGGATGTCAGTTTGAAGCACCAAATATACCATTAGAATGCTACTCCTGAGCACTTTTCCATGAAAACAGCTATAACATGATATGGCCTGGAATTTATATGCAAAGAATTCCCAAACATCCATACTTTGTCTTGGCCACCAAACTTCAAGAACTAAATGGTTCCTTGGACAAGAAAATGTTTAGGCTATGAGACATATTGATTCATAAGTTAAATTTTACCAGCAGATTCCCAAAATAGATAATTGCACAAACATGTTACCTATATTATAGGGAAATTTCTCTTTGTTAGAGCGAAATTTTTTGCACTTGTTCTCGTAATTTTGATATATCATGATGCATCTCTTCCTCTTATTCATGTGTCATAGTAGAGATTTTTGTGGGCTTAATGGGCGTACCATTTTTTTGTTTGTGAGTCATTTTGGAATCAAATAATGATATCTATGCTTTTTTATGCCCTTTGAATCACTTCAAACTTATTTTTCAAACAAAAGTTACGCAAATTTAAAAATACACACCTTTTAAGAGCTTTATTTTGAGCTTGTTGATCTGGATGACCTTGAAACTATTGGATCTCTATGATATTGGTCTACCAAGGTCTCAAATTGCATCTTGAGGTAGTTCTCTCTATCTTCTTTCCAAAGCCACAAGTCAAATAGAGATTTGATTCTTCAAGATAAAGTTATGCCAAATCTCCCATGATGACTTTATTATGGACTATTTTAGTAGAGAAAACTTGTACAAGATGCCACATGTCACTATTTCAACCTTCTGCCCTGAATATCATACCCGAAAAAACTACATTCCATGCAGTTTCATAAATTTTTTATGTGTTTCAAATCTGATTCTCGAAGAGAACGTTATTATGATTTTCCCTGGGACACTTGTTTGAGACTGAATTCTGGAGCATACAAAAAACCTAACTTCCTTGGACCATATCTTTGAAAATATAATGAACCAAGGTCTGAAATTTCAGCCATATGTTCATCAATATGTTGCCTCCACGTAGTAACAATTAAAAGGTCTGAAGCTCCACACACACACACACACACACACACACATATATAGCAAAAATTCCATGATGACATGTTTAAAGCAACAAAACCCTAGGATCATGTAAGGGCACAACAATAACAATATGGGGCCTAAACTAGTATTATAGGGACCTAACATTTGTATCTTTGTAATATTATTTTTAAATGATCCTTGATAGTATTTTAGGTCTTGTACAGTCAACTCTGAACATTCCGCTACACACTTTAGAGAAAGTCACCTAACACACACAATGTTGTTTGGGTTTGGCCTCATTCAAGCCCCACATAATTCTATTCAGCAACATGCAATCAAATAGATTACAATTATCTTCAAACCCACATATGTGGAAGGTGATTGGTGGTGCAGAAGTGCGTAGAGGAAAAAGTGTGGACGCCCCCTATGTTTGAAAATCTAGTGAGCATAATTGTGAAACTACCCCATGTTATTCCTTCTTCAAAATATTTTCCATGCCATTAGAGATGATTATCTTCCCAGGATTCCCTATGATACCCTGTAATTCAATTTCCTTTCCTTCCCTAGAAAAAAATCAAGAAAATTTCTTGAAAATTAAAAGCTATCATCCCTAAAGATTATAACCATTGGACTCCAATACAACATCAACACCACCCATTGGAATGGAAAGCATTGGAATATTCAATACATATTCCCTCATGGTTAGATTGATATTATGGCACTTCCCTAAGCACTTTATAGTTCCTCCATCTACAACCATCACTTGATACTCTAGTGTTAGATATAGAGAGCAATTCAAATCCTTGGCTACCTTATAATGAATAAAATTATGGATACTATCCAAATCAATTAGCACTATTACCTTTTTCTTTTTGATATATACTGCTATCTTAAGAGTTTGAGGAGTTGTAATTTCCACCAATGCATTACAAGATATAGTCAGATTTCTTTCTTCTTTTATAACCCCTTGGGTTGGTTCCTAGTGTATATATGCTTCTTTTGATGTTTCTTGTTCCTTTTCTTCCCCCCTTCACAATCTATGTAAAATAATTTATTCTTAGCACAATTATGACCTTTAGCATAAATTTTATTACAACCGTAACAAATCCATTTTGCTCTTTTTTCCTTGAGTTGTTATTGTGTGAACCTTGTAGGTTATGGGAAGCTAGGAGTGGAAACACTTCCATCTTTATAGTTGTGAGTGGTAGACCATGTATTCTGCCTCTGTAGTTGATAGTGCCACTACAGATTGTTTCTTACTATTCCAACCGACTGCACCTCCAAATAGGTTAAACACATACCCACGTATAGATCTTCTCTGATCCAGATCTCTAGCCCAGTATACATCAACAAAGCCATGAGTATCCAACACTCTGTCCAATCCTGGTCTTCCTTGATAGCACAAACCATAATCACTAGTGCCACGCAAATACCTAAAAACCTGCTTCACTGTTGTCCAGTGATCCTTCCCTGGTTTTGACACAAACCTGCTCAATACTCCCACTGCATGTGCAATGTCTAGTCTAATACAGACCATTGCATACATTAGGCTACTGACTACACTTTCCTATCGAACACGAGACATGTCCTCTTCCTCTTCATGTGTCTTGGGACGCTGTTCAGCAGATAACCTCACACCTACAGGAATAGGAACCTTCACCGGTTTACTATCCTGCATATTAAACCTTTGCAGTATTGTCTCGACATACTTCCTCTGGTTTAATCAGAGCTTCCTCTTTGTACGATCTCTTTTAATTTCCATGCCCAAAATATAGTTTGCAGCACCAAGATCTTTCATGTCAAATTTAGAGGACAATTGGGTCTTTAAATCCTGGATAATTTCTTTGTCATTTCCAACCAGCAACATATCATCCACATATAAGACCATATAAATAACATGTTCACCAATTAATTTAAAATACACACAGTGATCTGCTTTGCTTCTAGTGAAGCCAAGTCCCCGTATAAATGTATCAAATTTCTGATACCACATCCTTGGTGACTGTTTTAATCGATATAGAGACTTCTTTAACTTGCATACTAGTTATTTCTTACCCTTCACCGCAAAGCCTTCAGGTTTCTTCATGTATATTTCCTCTTCCAGATCCCCATGAAGAAATGTTGTCTTCACATCCATTTGTTCTACCTCAAAATCAAAAGCAGCAGCAACAGATAAAAGTAATCTAATAGAAGTTACCTTGGCAACAGGAGAAAAAATATCACCAAAACCAATTCCCAGCACCTGGGAATAACCTTTTGCTACCAACCGAGATTTGTATTTCTCCACCTTTCCTTCTGCATTTTTCTTCTTCTTGAACACCCATTTGCTGCCAATAGGTTTCCTTCCAGCCAGCAACTCCACTAGATCCCAAGCCTCATTTTGTGCAAAGATGCCATTTCATCAACCATGGCCTCTTTCCAGAGTTTTCCATCCTCTAAATCCACTGCTTCCTTCATAGTTCTGGGATCATCATCAGTAACAGACAAAGAAAATTTTGAACAGAAAGCAAATGGACTATACCTTTCTGGCTGCCCTCTTTCTCGAACTGATCTTCTCATAGTCGAAGTTTGTGGCTCTTCATCTTCTGATTCCTCCTCTACTGTAGAGTCTGATTCTTCCTCCTTTAGCTCAAACTCTATCTTCTCAGGTTCCTTTGGTTGGACTTCATGTTTAGTAACATCTTTCACCTCTCCGAACACCACATCCCGACTGTACACAACCTTCCTTGTTACTAGGTTCCAAAGCTTATAACCCTTTAAACCATCCTTATACCCAATAAATATGCACTTTTCATATTTACTATCCAACTTGGTTCGTTTCTCCTTTGGAACATGTACATATGCATCACATCCAAATACCCTTAGATGTGAAAGAGAGGGTTTCTTACCAGTCCATACCTCTTGTGGAGTCTTATCCTCCAACGCTGATGAAGTTGACCTGTTGACCAGGTAACATGCAATATCCACCGCCTCTAGCCAGAATTCCTGTCCTAACCTAGCACCACTGAGCATGCTTCTTGCCCTTTCCATCAACGTCTTGTTCATTCTTTCTGCAATTCCATTTTGCTAAGGTGTATATGGAGTAGTTTTCTGCCGTGATATACCACACTTCTTACAAAATTCTTCAAATTCCTTGCTGCAAAACTCTCCACCATTATCTATCCTCATCACCTTTATCTTCTTCTCTGTCTAGTTTTCCACCAGAGCCTTAAATTCTTTAAACCTGTCAAAGACTCCAGATTTCTTCTTAAGGAAATATATCCATGTATTCCTTGAGAAGTCATAGATAAATGATAAATAGTACATAGACTTACCCAGTGATGGAACATTCATAGGTCCAAACACATAACTGTGCACAAGCTCTAATATCTGTTTCGCCCTCTTACCACCAGAGGGGAAACTCACCCGATTCTGCTTCCCATATACACAATTTTCACAGAAATCAAAATCTAGAGAGCTATTACTCATACCTTCTACCATACCTTTACCATGAAGTATTCGAAGGCCCTTCTCTCCAATATGTCCAAGCCTTTGATGCCACAGCATGGTCTTCTCTCCAGAGACCACTAGATTTTCTGCTCCACTTTCAGGAACCATATAACTATTGCACCCATCAATAACAGTGCTACCTTACAGCTTGTACAGAGTTCCAATCCGAACTCCTTGCATCAATACCAGTGCTCCCCGAACCATTTTGCAAGTATCTTTCTCGAACACTGTCTTTACACCTGCATCATCCAGCTTGCTTACAGAAATCAAATTTCTAGCTAATGCAGGAATATGTAGAACACCCGGAAGTGTTCTAACCCTTCCACCTTGCAACTTCAACTTTACTTTTCCGCGACCAATGATTCTAGCCTTCCTATCATCCCCCAAGAAGACATCACCACCATCATATTTCTCATACTCGCAGAACCACTCTCTATGGGGAGTGAAGTGAAAGGATGCACCTGAGTCAATCAACCATGCCTCGTGATCTACATGTGTACTTGAAGAAGCTAAGTACACATCCCCACCTTCATCTGAGGTGGTTTTCGCCTCTGCAGAAGGAGCCTCATTAGATCCCTTTCCTTTGTCAGGAGCTTTAGATTTACAGTCCCTTTTGAAGTGACCTTCCTTTCCGCATTTCCAGCACACCACCTTTACAGGTTTTCCTGGAGATTTAGATCTCCCTCTAGATCTAGATCTCCCACTCGATGACTTATTTTTGTTTCTGTTCTGGGACCGTCCTCGTACAGACAAGGCATCACCATTCTGGCTCTCCATATTTTTCTGTCTCATCTCCTCCATCAGCAAGGCTGAGACTATTTCATCAAACTGCAAGGCAGTTGCATTGCTACCTATTGCAATAACCAGACTATCTCACGAATCTGGTAGAGAACACAACAAACTGATGCACTTATCTTCATCTGAAATTTTAATACCAATAGATGCTAACTGACTTACCACAATTGTTATATACCTAGGGGGGATAATATGGGGTACCAAGGGAGGTACCCAAGGTAATAATGTAATAATGGTATGGGCCATAGTAATAAATAAGGTGTTTAAACCATGTCATGTAAGGGACCACAAGTAGTTAATAATAATGTAATGGGCCCATGGTATTAGTTGATGGTATGAGGAAACCATGGTAATGATGCATGGTATTGTATGTATGAGGCCTATATAGAGGCTAGAGACTCCACATGGAGAGATATAAAGAGAAGTATTATTGTATGAACAGGCATATGGCTTGTGGAGTGCTCTCCTTCCTTAAGGAGTGAATGTATGGTGTTGCCCTACCTTAAGGGTTTTGATAATAAAGAAGCATTTCTATCTATTTTGATCTTGTTATTCTTGGGTTATTTCTGTTATCATAATATTCATGGATTAGATCTACAACAATTGGTATCGGAGCTACAACAATTGGTATCAGAGCTACAACAATTGGTATCAGAGCACTTTCTTGGGCAAACCGTGGAGAATTTTTTTTTATTTTTTTTTTGCAGGGATTTTTGGGTGGCGAAATTGCAGATCAGATCTGTACATTTTGGTGCCAGATCTGCAGAATCTAATTACAGATCTGTATTCCTTGTGAAAAAATACCCAAATTCAAAAAAAAAATCAGTTAAATCGGAGTCCGGATGAAGAAGATATCGCTGATTTAAAAATCAGTGGGGTTGCGGACAATTTTCAGGGCAGCGATTTTGCAGCGCAGATCTAGAAGTTCTGGTGCAAGATCTACCAGATCTAATTGTAGATCTGGAATCTTTGTGAAAAAACACATAATTTCAAAAAAAAAATCAATCGAATCGGAGTCCGGATGAGGGAGATATCGCTGATTTAAAATCAGCTCTTTTTGCAGAACTTTTGGTGACGGCGGGAGAGTAGCAGCACAGATCTAAAATTTCAAGTGTCTGGATCAAGATTTCTATCACATGGGTAGATGCAAAAGGATTGCGCCATTTCTAAAAACAGGTTATAATACGAATTCTGAGCAATATTGACGGAATTGTGACCATTTCAAATTTTCACCTTCTTTTTTTTATGGCGGCCCTAGGTCAGAATTTCAGGGACTTGTATAAATTTGATGGCTCTCATCCAGCCAAATGGCTAGCACAAATGGAGAAATATTTTATATTGAATTACATCATGGATGATGAGACTCAGTTGGGTGTGGGAATAATGTACTTGGACAATGAAAGACAGCAATGGTGGCAATGGCATCAACGTTGCTATCGAAGGCCCTTGACTTGGGACACATTCACAAAAGATCTTATGGACCACTTTGACCGTAAAGCTAATCTTGTGGATAAGCTCACACAGATAGACACACAGCCTAGCAAAGTTTTTGTAGAAAAGAAGGAAACCAAGGAACCTAAAGGGTTATTTTCTTCTGGTATCTCCTTATTGCAGGTTCATGGATTGATTCAAAAGGAGAAAGTCATTGTGTCTATAAATCCGAGTTGCAAACAAAATCTCATAAATGTCAACTTGGCAAAAAAATTGCAAATTCCAGCAAAACACGTGGAAAACACACAAGTGGATGATGAGGATGTTCAAGTGTACAAGGATTTGAAGATTTCTATGGATAAGTATGTGTTGCATGGTGATTTTTATACTTCCGAGATGGATAATATGGATGTTGTTTTGGGATATCCTTGGATGGAATCTGCGGGTACTATCAATATTAATGTGCAGAAGAAATTCCTGAAGCTCTGGTATAAAAAGAAGAAAATTACATTACAGGATATTTCCATCAATAAACAGGTAGAGTACATGGAGGTTGAAGCAGAAGATGTTCCAGGGACTGACATATCAGATGATGAGCCTTTGATGATCGACAAT
Organism: Pinus tabuliformis; assembly: GCA_031772625.1. Taxonomy (NCBI): domain Eukaryota; kingdom Viridiplantae; phylum Streptophyta; class Pinopsida; order Pinales; family Pinaceae; genus Pinus; species Pinus tabuliformis. The sequence continues at coordinate 437,836,539 of CM062819.1, forward strand.
CAAACACAAACAGAGGCTGAAGCAGAAAAGGTTACAGGTACATCAGATGAGGGCTCAGTGGTTGAAGTCATATTGGAAAAGAAGACACCACAACAGGCACCACAACAGGGTGAATTAAAGAAAAAACCATCGTGGGTTAAAACTTCAACATATCATCACCCACATCACCCCGCAAGACAACAACCAACAAGATGGCAACCAATTAGCCACAAGGACAACAACCCCCGTATGACGGATAGCGATGAACGACAATCCACCTACTACACACAGAAGAGCTGCCACGGTCAACTTCCATCTCAAGCGAGCGAGGCACCAGTGAGATCGAGGGTTCACCTTTCTCTTGGATGGCTAGATGCACGTGCATGGTACCAGTGGACTACTCTTTTGAGTAGATCTTATTATTTATGTTCTTCCCATGTTTCGGGGACGAAACATGCTTAGGGGGGTGGAATGTTATATACCTAGGGGGGATAATATGGGGTACCAAGGGAGGTACCCAAGGTAATAATGTAATAATGGTATGGGCCATAGTAATAAATAAGGTGGTTAACCCATGTCATGTAAGGGACCACAAGTAGTTAATAATAATGTAATGGGCCCATGGTATTAGTTGATGGTATGAGGAAACCATGGTAATGATGCATGGTATTGTATGTATGAGGCCTATATAGAGGCTAGAGACTCCACATGGAGAGATATGAAGAGAAGTATTATTGTATGAACAGGCATATGGCTTGTGAAGTGCTCTCATTCCTTAAGGAGTGAATGTATGGTGTTGCCCTACCTTAAGGGTTTTGATAATAAAGAAGCATTTCTATCTATTTTGATCTTGTTATTCTTGGGTTATTTCTGTTATCATAATATTCATGGATTAGATCTACAACAATTGGTATCGGAGCTACAACAACAATATTAAATGTGTTCAGGTGCTTTGTCATCGAGTCTCCATCTTTCATCCTTAGGTTATACAACTTTTTCCACAGGAACAGTTTATTCACCAAAGACTTAGATTGGTACAAAGTCCCTAACTTGTCCCGCAAAGCCTTCGCCGTAGCTTCCCCTGATACATTCAACAATACTGAATCTGAGATACACAATCGTATTGTTCTCTTTGCCTTCCAATCCAACTTCTTCCATTCTTCATCGGACACTCCCGTTGGTTTAGTACCTGGATCTACTGCTATCCACTGATCTTTATCCACCAACAGATCCTCCATCTTAAGTTTCCACAACTAAAAACTCTGACCATTAACTTTCTCGCTCTCCATCTTTCCACTACTCGCCATCTTCTTTCACCACTAGAATTGATCTCGCAGATCTCCCATTGAACAGGGTCTACCATAGGCCCGAGCGAAACCCCTCAGCAACAAAGGCGTCCCCTTGAAGCCAAATCTGCTCTGATACCAAATGTAGGTTTTAACCCCGTACAGAAATTACCTGCATACGAATTCTAAAACAGAGGAAATAAATAATGCGAGAGCAGAACACATAAAACACATATACACAGAGATTTTCCCTTGGATCCCAAAATCGGGACTACCAGCTTGATTTTTCATTATTTTCCTTTCAATGTTATAATACATATTTATACATGCCAAAGCATCCAATACCACGGACTGAAAACCATCACATCCAAAAAACATGTGCGAAAATCATGCACAAAACCATAGGTGGGTCCGCCCAACCTAACATAGGGTCCAAAACCAAAATTTTCTGGGGCGCTACCCCGGACCCCATAAAGTGGGGTTACGGGTGCCCCTCAAACCCCCTGTTAACTATGTGGAAAGAATATAACACAACCCAACATCTTGCCACCCTGAATTCATTCTCCAGTGACTTAGTTTCCCAAACGTGAACCTCATTTTGGTTGTTATCCTCTAAAGTCTCTATGAAGATGTAAATCAGATGCTCCCCTAGAATATCATTTACCTTTGATATTAAATCTTTGGAAGTCCTCAATGTGCTCTGCAATTGAACCCTTTTCTTTTAGATTTATCAATTGGCTAAAGAAGGTATTGCTCGAGAACAAAGCCATTGATACCACAAAAATTGATTGGGTTCTAAATATAAATATGCAATGCATGACTTTTATGTGTGTTTCACGTCGTGTAGATTAAAGAACCGCTCCATCTATAGTATTCATGTTACGTGGTCCTTGTTATCAAACTTCCTCATATTGATCTTTGGAATGTAGTGGGTCTTCAACCCAAATTTGGAGTCCCTAAAATCATGATTCACATTCCTTTTGTTCTCATCATGAGTTTCATGGAAAACCTTATCACCACTAGGAATAATTTCTTGTAACAACTTTGTCAAACCTTCTATTTTTTACTTTAAACCATCCTTTAAACCTTCCATTTTTGCTTTTAAACCGTCATTCAAACCTTCCATGTCCCCTTTTATTTTTGCTTCTAAACCATCCATCTTAACATTCATCATCGTTTCCAATTCATTTTTGGTTTCTCTTTGTGAGGGTGAAAATTGTTGCACTTTTTCCCGTAATTTGGATATATCATGTTGCATCTCTTCCTCTTGTTCATGTGTCATAGTAGAGCTTTCTGTGGGCTTAATGGGTGTATCATTTTTATGTTTATGAGTCATTTTCGAATCAAATAATGATATCTATGTTTTTTATGCCCTTTGAATCACTTCAAACTAATTTTTCAAACAAAAGTTATTCAAATTTATAAATACACACCTTTTAGGAGCTTGATTTTGAGCTTGATGATCTGGCTGACCTTGTAACTATTGGATATATGTGATATTGGTCTCCCAATGCCTCAAATTTCATCTTGAGGTAGCTCTCTCTACCTTCTTTCCAACGGTACAAGTCAGATCAAGATTGGATTCTTCAAGATAAAGTTGTGCCAAATCTCCCATGATGGCTTTATTATGGACTAGTTCAATAAATAAAATTTGTATGGGATGTCGCATGTCACTATTTCAACCTTCAGCGTTGAATATCATACCTGAAAAACTACATTCCGTTCAATTTCAGAAACTTTTGATGGAATTAAAATCTGATGCTCGAAGGAAAAGTTATGATGATTTTCCCCGGGACACCTATTTGAGACTGAATTTTGGAGCATACAAAAACCTTAACTTCCTGCGACCATATCTCCAAGAATATAGTGAACCAAGGTCTGAAATTTTAGCCATATGTTCATCAATATTTTTCCTCCATGTGGTAACATTTATAAGGTTTGAAGCTTCACATAAAAAAAAATTATAGCAAAAATTCCACTATGGCCCATTTGAAGCAACAAAACCCTAGGATAATGTAAGGGCACAATAATAATAATGTAAGGGCGCAACAATAACAATATGGGAGCTAAACTAGTATTATATGGGCCTAAGATTTTTGCTATGTAATATTGCTTTTAAATGGTCCCCGATAGTATTTTAGGTCCCATATAGTCGACTCTGAACATTCAACTCCACATTGTAGATAAAGTCACCTAACGTGCACAATGTTGTTCGAGTTTGGCCTCATTCGGGCTTCGCATAATGCTTTTCGGCCCCACACAGTTAGATATATTACAATTATATTCAAGCCCACTTATGCGGAAGGTGATTGGAGATGTATAAGTGTGGAGATGCAAAAGTGCGGACACCCCCTCCCCCCTGCCCCACCTTCTCTCCGCCCCCACCCTTGCTTACGTAAAAGACCTAGGAACAACACTAGCATTATCAAGATAATAGTGTCAGTGTCAGCGTCTATGTTAGGCTAACAATGTTAGTGTCAGTGTCAAAGTGTTCATTGATGGAATGATCATCTAGAAAATTAACATTTTTTTCATTTTAAAATTATCTGTCAGACACTAACAAAACCGAAAATAAATTTCCCTCCACTAGGGGAATTATGTCACATTAAAGCTCACTCAGCCAATGGAAAATTAGACATAAGGTTTTCAAAAATTAGAAAAATATTTTTCAATTTACAAGAAGATACAAACACTCAACATTTTCTGAAAACTTTGGCTAAATTTACTAAAAATCCATAATAACTCGGAAAACTAATCGAGAGTCAAGGGACTTTGATTGCAAGGTGATTTTTATAGTCCATAGAAAAGGCAAGGACTAATAAAACTTGTTAAGATATAAATTATCAATAATAACACGATTACTCAAATCTTGAAGCAATATTTTTGAAATTCTTTGAAAAATAATTATGTTGAACATGTTTCTTCATGGCAAATGTAACTTCATGAACTAGTGTGCATAAATCAACTTTCTTTATGGTGAGGGGCATAACCTCAAGATTTTTCGTCCCTGAAACGATTTGCATAAATCGTCAACGTGAAAATATTTGTAATCCATTCCATGTCTCATTGTATATCTAAACCACGTGGAAAGCGTGAATGCAAGGGTTTCTTCATCCCATTATTGGGTTTCTTTTATAGATGAGAGCTCGCACAGAGTAACCACTTCCACTACTTAGATATTGATGCTTCTCCTAGGTTTACTGCTACTGAAGGGCTTAGCCCTGCTCTCAGATGGTTGATTTTTCATTCATGAGTCATAGAGGGAGATTTTGCTAGTGAAGTTTCAAGGTTGGGATCCACAAATTATGTATGTGTAGGGTCCTTCATAATATTTTATTACAATGTGAATCTGATCGATCCACATAAATAAATTGTGCCTATCAATACATAAAATTATATAGAACTTAATCTTTAATTAAAAAGACATTAAAAAGTCAATCACGAGTATAAGGCATCCACATATATTTCTTTTCTTTTATCAAATATACAACAATATGCCACAATATTTTAATTAGTGTTTTTGTCCCACTACTATAAAGTTTCTTCTATGTCATCAGATATGGAAAAGACTTGTTCGCAGGAGTAGCAACATGACCATACTCATTTATAGAAAATGAAGTTGCTTTTTTAAGATATCATTTTACGCTTGGCATTTGCACTTGGCTTCCACCCCAACCAAATAAAATTCGTTGTAGTTTTATACTTAAATAAACTACATTACAAAAGAATACCATGAGAAAAACCATGTGTTAAGAATACCATGGGAAAAACTATGGTTTGTAAAAACAGAGTCCAAAAATGGCTAATGTTTATGTAACATGACATGACATTACAATATCTCTTCCATAACATTACAACATTTCTTCCATACTGCACCTGAAAGCGCCTCTTCGCGCAACCAAACACCGAAAGGGATCAAATCTCTTGGGGTGCAAACCTCTTTTAGAGTGATAGTAGATTTGATCCTTCTTGGTGCTTGGTAGATTTGGAGTTAAGATGGATCTAGATTGGTTTTATTGCATTGAAAAATGCTCTCCAACCTAGTATAGAAGAGATGTTCTTATGTCATGTCCTATCCTGTCCAAACATTTTGACTTGTCAAATTTCATTAAAAAATACTAATACTAATAATTATAATTATTAATAAAACCGAATGAATCAATCAAATTACATTACAAATAAAAAAATTAAATTAAATTAATAATTATATTTAATTATAATTAATAATTATATTTAATTATAATTAATAATTAAACTAGCCTAGATCCATCTTAACTCTAAATCTACCCCCAAGCTCCGAGAGGGATCAAATCTCTTGAGTTACAAAACTCTTTTAGAGTGAAAAAAGATTTGATCCCTCTGGATGCTTAGTAGATCTAGAATTAAGATGAATCCAAGATGATATTTATTACTTTCTTTTTTACTTAACTTCAAAAGTAAAATACAAAATAATTATAATTTTAAGGACACTAACATAGAAAAAACTAGTAATTTTTTCAACTATTTTAATAAAATATATAATAAATTTTTAAGCTAAGAAAAAAATTTTGACGCATTTCGAACTAGCTAGGGTGGTTCATCATATGGTCGTGATGATGAACCATACTAACTAGCTAGTAACGAGTTGGCAAAATTTTCTCCTATGTAATTTTTAACAAAAAGAGTCTTTTTAATATAATATAGATCACAATTCATAAATTCTTAAAAAATTCTTAAATTATTTTAATAAAATATAAATAAATATAATAAAAATAATTTAGAAAAAATAATTAATAAAAATATATTTGAATTAGAAAAACCTATAATATAATAATATATTTTAACATTTCTAGAGATTTAAACTAAATAATGTGTTTCTTAAAATGAAAAAGGTTTCTCTCTCACCTCTATATATATAACACAACTTATAACATATACTTCGCAATGACGATACAAAATATTTATTCCAATGACGAGGAATCTATCAACTTGCTCCCACTGAGAACAAAGCATTGCTTATGATGGCATTTGCAGGTTCAACACCACCGTGTTGGGACCATTGGAACTTTGCAAAATAAGCAATCTAATAGCACTTACATCCATAGAAAAGAATATTAAAAAGGAGAAATATTATTGTATTGATGTGAGGGAGGGGTGGGGTGCAAGGTGGATTAAGAGTAGTCTATAGTGGAAATTCCTACTGCACAAATTTTAGGAAATCTGCCTAAATAGTGATAATTTCTCCATGATTTTGGCAAAAATCTGATTTTAGGAAATCTAAGTTATAGTGGTCTAAGAGTTTGGGTGCTCAATAATAATATTTTTTTTGATAATCGAACCACCATTAAACACTCCAGTACTCAGATTCAGATGATTTTTTCGAAAGAAAGTTAACTTTCCTATTTTTTTTCTCTCCCTCCCCTGGTGAACAATGAAATCCCAGACAGAAAAACTCTGCTACTGGCATGGCTGATACTATTTCTCCTTCCTCTCGCGCTGTTCCCATGGTGAACAGTGAAACCCTAGTAGGAAATCTGTGCTCCTTCGGCTCTACATATGGTTTTCCTATTTAACACTCTCGGACATTATAATCGACCGTATGTTCTTTAATTCTCTAGCCCTGCTGCATATACATTGAACATATATATTCCTTATATATATATCTTATCTAAGATTATGTATAATGGAGATAGATTATTTACTGAATGTTTCAGCTAATTCGAGGCACAAGAACAGTGGAGAGCTTTTGAGAATAGCTCGAGCTTTCAACGAGGAAGGATTGTGATAGATATGAAATTGTGTCAATTCCTGAGACTCACTTATTCGAGGTGGTCTTTTATCATTTTATTAGGACATGCCAGCTCCTGAGGCAGAAGAAGGGTCACGTTGGTCAGAATAATGCCCGGGCATGAGGTCACGACGTTATGAAGATCGGTCGGCTAGAGGACTTGATTGAAGGCCTTCATTGTTGTGGGCGATGGCAATGGCCACGTTAGGGTTAGGATCAAGTGCAATAAGGAGCTGGCCACAACCAATCTCTGGAGCTATTATTTTGGCCAATCTTTCAGTTATTCTCGAGGAGAGGTTACCGGAGTAACAAGAACAGGAAACCCCATACTGTGCCAGTTAAATCCACTGGTAAATGTGGCCTCATAATGGTACAGATGTAGCTAGGCCTTAGCCATACCCAGTAGGTTCCTGCATGGTCAAATGCTCCTACTTTTATCTTGAGATATTTAGTGATGGACTAGTTGTGCGATTTGCTCAAGTGAAGGATTGACAGTGGATTAAAAAATCCTGTTAATTCTACTGAAGAGCAGAAGGATCTAACTAAGTTGATGCGTCATCTATAATTCTACAACCTAGAGGTAATATTCCTACCATTTTTGTTGTTTATGCAACTTGAGTTCTCTCATTAAAAATTTTGTTGCAGTTTTGTATGTTAAGAGTCTTAGTGTTAACATGAGCTAAAACTCAGGCCTATTGAATCCTATTTATGATATTCTTTTGTGGAATTAATATACATGATATTGTCATAAAATGCACATCCTTGATATGTTTGATAATATTCTAGTCCTGAAGCTTTCTTTGAGGATTTTCGAAGCCCAAAGAATATAAGTTGCTATTTTTTTGATATAATGATGAATTGATTCAACTTGGGTAGGTTTAATAAATGGTTTATAATAAAAATCTTGCAAGTCTCATACAATAACAAATTTAACTGTAAATATATGTGAGGTTGTTATTCACATCCAGATTAATCAGATTCCTTTTTTAATGAAATCTAATATACAGTGACATTTCTATCTAATGCGTGGATGCCAGAACCCTTTCAAAGATCAGGGTCTTCCACTTTTGATGCAAACATGTCCATGTAGTGTAATTTATCACGCTGGAAACTAATAGCCATCTTTTTATCCATAGTGTTGCCGCAATCATGCTTTTGGTTTAAATGTTCTACAATTTCTAACTTCATTTTGATAAGCAAAGGACTAAATTTACCTTTTATTTAATAGTCAATTAATACCGCTGAAAAAATGCATTCTTACCTAAGGTCTGGATGTTGTATCTTATACCCTCGACTTCGTCCTACTACTCTGTACATTTCGACACCCTTTTTGATGCAAAAATCCCAATGGAGTGTAACTTATCATTCTGGAAACTGATAGCTATTTTGATAAGCTATTCCAAAATTCCAAAATATTCCAAAATTTCAACCTCATTTTGATAAGCAAAGGATTGACTTTGCCTTTTATGTGACATATAATTAATATGACTAAAATAATGCATTCTTACATAAAGTCTTGACTTTTGATGTTGTATCTCATACCATCCTACCTCTATCTACTGCCTTCTACAATTAATTAGAACTGCAAATAACAGTGGGGCTAGTATTCGAATCCAGATTGATTGGTTTCTTTTTATATTAAATAAAGAATAAAGTGATGCTTCTAGCTAATACATAGGTGCAAGAAGCGTTTTGAAGGTCAGGGTCTTCCTTTTTAATGCAAAACTATCCTGGGTCCTTGGAGTGTCACTAATCATTCTAGAAATAATAACCCTTTCTATCCATAGTATTTCTTCAATCATACTTCTGATGTTTAAATCTTCTACAGTTTCTAACCTCATCATTTTGATAAGCAAAGGAAATTTTGTCGAGTTGCGTTAAAAGAACTTGTAATGATTGTTGTTCTGTTTTTATTCCTTATTGTCAATATATATTTCTTGATAATGATGCAAGATCTCATTATCATAAGAATGCAATAGAGATAATCCTTATGAACGTATAAATACTAGGGTGCCAGCAAGGCACGTGCACATGTAAAAGTTCTAGCATGGAAAATATGCATACACATCCCCACTTTAAAAACACACATACATAGACACATACATACAAAGGTGTCAGATCATTTCTACCCTCACTCAACAAGTTTACCGGGTGTTAGATCATCCCTACCCTCACTCAGTAGGTTCATCAACATGCCCATTAGGCAAACACAGTAGCCAGAATAACAATAATTGCATTTAGTCATTTATGTAACAATTTTACTAATGAAAACGGAAATCACGAGTTAAAAATCTCCAAGTGTGTGTTGGCATCTGTCTTCCCTGTTCATTACCTTCAATAACATGTTTTGAGAGTGCCCATGGAAACGAGAACAATCTTGTACAATGTTGATATTGAGATACTCCAAAGAATACAACTTTGTCATATCCTCCTTGCATATGGAAGCAAGACTCATAGACTCTATAATGTTAACCTCAACTGATTAGAGGCCCCTATACCTTGAAGAATTCATATATCATGTGATGAGAAACTATTTTTTTTTAAATTCACTTGGTGGATTCTTATTCCTTCTTTTGAAAATCAAACAACCAGCTAGCCCAATACTCATACAGATATTGCAATCAGCGTTTACCACCCCTAAATGGCCTCTACTTGCCACAACATAAGGCTTAAAGCTTAATCGGGAGCCTTCTTGGTCGAAGAAGTGGTCCACTAGGGCTGCATGCACTTCTTCTTCCAAAACCATTCTGTTTGTAGAAACTTTCAAGGTAGTCATCACATATTCAAGTTGAATAGAAGTTTATCCCAGTTATTAATCAAGCTTGGGGTCTTTTGTATCTACAAGATAGGCATTCATAGTGCTCAATGTGTTCAACACTTGCATGAGTAATCTACTGTTGCCATCAAACCATATTTCATTCATATCAAAATTGATCTAGGTCTCGTGAGGCAAAAGTTTTCACAAGTTGCACAAAATGCATCATTGTGCTAATTGGCTCCCTCTAATATATGCCATCATATTTAAGTGGTGTAAACTTTATCGCTTTGTCTGATATTCAGATGTTTGCTGCATTATACCAATCTTGTTATTGCTGCTGCCATTATTAGTTACAATAGATTTTTCTTTTCATTTCGTTTCTAATAGCTCCAATAATAACCCTACAGGTAGTTGGGAGATCATCGATGATGTTGAAAAGTCGTTCCTATCATTCTTGTCTAACCCAAGTCTTGTACCAAAGTATAATGCAAAAACAAGAAGCCTTCAAGCCATGCATCACTATGAATGGTAGCCAAAGATGGCCAATCTCTTTTCTTGTAAGATATCCTTTGAAAAGTTAATTCCGGAAAAATGAATATGTCAATCCAGGAAAAGTAGGATGAACCTATGGAAAACCATTATCCTGGTGCTATGATAACCTACTACAACTGTGGTTGATTTAGTGAGTGAATGAACTACAGTTGGTGTTTGTTAACACCCAGGTTGTTCCCTATGACTCCCAAGGGAATACGGCCGGGGTAACCACTAACCAATCTTTGGATCACAGTTTCTAGCCAAACTGTAATCAGAGAGGGCTCTCTCTTTATGATTTGTCTCTGTTATGATGGTGTTTTAGGCTAGCTATTATGCTCAGGTTTTGGTTTATGTTTTGGTTGAAGGATTTCTTTCAGGTCTTATGATATAGTGTTTAGAGAGTAAAATATCATTGGGCAATGGAGTCTGGATTTGTGAAATGCTTTAGAAATGAAAGATTGGTGGTGCTCAAACTGCAGGGCCAATTTTGTATTTCAGACAAACAAATTTAGCTTAAATGGTGATGTATGTCAACCAACAGAAAGCAATTAAGAATTTTCTATTGAGCTGATGAGGTGAAAGTGAAACACGCTGCACAGGAGCAAACTTGAATTCCTATGACAAAGGCCACTGTGAAAGATGTATTCTGAAAGTGCAGCAATTAAGAATTACACTTATCAAGATTGCATCTGAAGAAAACATTGATTAACAACACAGATTGAACTCAGGGTATTCATTGAATAAATCCTGAAAGTTATTCTTTTTCCTTGTTGCTAAATATGTAAAGTTAGATAACACATGGATTTTAACAAACAAAATACATAACAGAGAGAGTTACAGAGACTTATTGTATGATGAAATACACAGGAATCCAGCAGTTTCCAACAGACACCAGGACGCATTTAACACTTCAGAAATCCGAGAAATTCCATCACTTTCTTTATTAACTTCTGAAAGGACTACAGCATAAGAACTTCTTCAGGAGAAATCAACAACAACCCTTGCAAGCTTCTGCGAAGGGGACTTTATAGGAATGCTTATACAAAATATCTCAGGCATTGAGTCATCTGAGAGAGAAAATATCTTCATAAATTCGTATAGAAAGTAGAAAAGAAGTTATTACAACTTTGAATGCAGCATAAATGCTCTTTATGTCTGTCAGAGGATAATTTGACCTTTGGAGGTCATTGAGTCGGTTGAGTCGTTTTCTTTAACGCTGAATAATGTGTCTTTATTTCTTGCTGCGCTGTATTTTCTCGGCCCTGCCACCTGTAGTTTTCTATTTCTGCTTTGTTGGCCGATACATCTGCTGAGTTGGCTCAGCTTTAATCCACAATGCATGCTGATTTTTGTTAAACTGTGCTCTGCATGACAACTGATACTTTTTAAGAAACAAAAATTGGTGAGTGGCTCCCTGTCTACAAAATCTTCTGTATTGCATTTGTCCACCAGTCTTGCGTAGGGAGTTGATGCCTGAGAATGGCATCCATTGTCTCCTCTGCCTCTGTATACTTGTAGAAATTGGGAGCCACCCTAAACAGGTGATTGATCTCATTCATTATAAAAAATAGATTCTCTACTCTGTTATAGAGATTCTGTCCCGTGGCTGGCCCTGTTTCCTCTGAGGTGCTGGGCTTCTCATTGATCTAACTAGTGGCAAATGTGTTGACCCTTTTGGCATATTGGTCATGTGTGAACAATCTCCCTGCGCTGTTCAGTAAGCCAGGGAGCCCTCTGTTTTCTAACACCTGAAACTTTTCCAAAAACCTGTTCACCTCAGTCTGCATATCCTGGGTTCTTCTTTCCAATGTCTGCACTAAGTTTCTCAGTGTGAGAACCCTTTTGACCATTTGGATAGTCTCAGTTCTGTTTGTAATTCCCATGGTAGCTAACTGAGAACTTGTTTTATGGTTAAGTACATTGATCATTCTGGTGGCCACTTCAGGCATATTGCTCAATAAAGCTCTTGATCTGTGAACCTCCTTCTGTGCCTTTGGGATGAGCTCTAGTTGCTCATGGATAGTTTCAATATATTGCCATTGCTCATTGATAGATTGACCAATGTTAGCCCACAACACTATTTTAAGTTCAGCCACCACCTTATCTAACTTGAGCTCATTCTCTAGCTCTTTTATTCTGTTTTTGAGGGCTTTCACCTCCCTGTCCTTCTCTGCCACAGTTTGTTTGGACTTATCATACCTATCATTGACTTTGGCTAACTTTTCCCTGGTCTCTTTTAACTCTGTCATTTGAGCTTCCAGAACAAGCTGTTTATAAATGGCAATCAACAAATCTGTGGTAGCCTGCTCATGCCTTTGTTGGGCTACCTCATCTGTCTGAGGGTGAATGGTAGCTGGGAGTTTGATTTTCTTCCTCAAGGCAGCCATGTCAGCATCCCTCAACTTCAAGATTTCCTGTATTCCTGAAATATCTTTGGGATCATGCCCAATTTCAATGATTATGTCTTCCAAGGACCTTATTTTGTTGTCCTTCGCCTGGGATGATGCCCTCTCCAATTCTAGCTGAGAGGCTGTGGCATTAAGGCTGCTCTCCAGCTTGTAATTTTCTAATGTTTTGTCTGCCAAGGAGGCATACACCATCTCACCAGTCTGTTTGTGCAGTTCAATTTTATCCATTGGGTGTATGTCTTTGGCCAGGACCTCCAGGTTGGTCCTGAGGTAATCTGAGGCAGATTGGGGATGCAGTGCTGTGGGCATAAAATGACTCATGATCATTTTGCCTTCACTTACATCAAAGGCAGACATGAGTCTTTGCTGATTGGTGGGAGCCATGTTTAACAGATGATTGTACAGCTGTATCTTGATAGGATCACTCCTCCTTTTGATGTCTATAAATTGTTGTTTGATACTGAGTCCACCTTCTTTCTACTGGCCGGAGGAGCTGACTTCTCCTCCCATTGTTCTCTCTTGTTCCTGCTGGAAGGAACTTGTTGAAGCTTCTCTGCTGGGTGGGCCCATGCCTAATGCTTGTCTTATTGCTATGTCATCCTCCGAAAAGTCATTCAATCTTTGTCTTTTCTCTCCCTGGTTGATAGATGAAGTCAGAGGAGTTTCTCTATCCCTTTTTCTGCTTAAGTCCTCCTTATGTGGAGTTTGGAGGACCGAGGCATCAGTGGTGACTTCTGGCCTAAGAGGCACTATGTTCTGAGCCTGTTGCTCAGTGGAAGTTGGAGTATCAATTACTCTTTCCTGCTGTAAGGGCTGTTGTTTGTCATGTTGCCCTTTTTCTTGCTGCAATCCTTGTTGCTGTTGTTGCTCTGCCTGCTCTTGAGTCACTGGAGGTGACTGCTCCTTTTCTTGATGTCGTTGCTCTGTCTCCATTTCCTTTTCTTTGCCTTTGCTGGATATATTTTCAGTGGCCTTGGTAGTTTGCTGTTTGGCAGTTGAGGAGGATGCAGCTGCTCCCGCTTGTGTGCTTGGAAGTGTGAATACCTGTGAACAAAGTTCAAGGTCAGCCATCTTCCTTAGATTTCTTAGTGCCCTCTGGTTTAGCTCTTCTTGTGACATGGGCTCTGCTAAGGTCCCTCTTCTCCATTTGTCTTGGTTTGCATATTTTTCAATGTGAGGGATACTATGGTGATCATAGGCAGATAACTTATATTTGAGCCTCCTCATAGTTATGAAATGATTAGGGTCATAGGGTGCCCATAGGAAACTGGTTTGCAGGCGAAGGGACTCAAGCATTCTCTCTGCTTCCCTCCATCCCTGCTCCCTCTCGTTATAGATAAAATGGCCAAGTTGGCTTTTCACCTTCAACTGTGTTTTTTTGCTTTTTCCTGAGAAGTGAAGCACATCAACTCTGCCAAATTGCCTAAAGTACTCTAGGGCAAATAGCCTCATAGGCACATACTTAGGTAATCTGAATGGAGGTAGATCACACCCATATATCCTAATGACAGTGTGGTTTTGGTAGAAGTACCAATCCCCAATGCTGTAAGCTTTGGATAGCTGAAGAATTCTCTGCATGTCATCAGTGAGTCTCGGAGGAGGTGAGCTCATCAGCATTGCCATAGCTGGATGGATGAACTGATCCATGAATTCACAGTAAGTGTATGGAGACTCAGGTATAGTGTGGAAAACAGAAGACCAATAGACCACTGATCTGGGATTGCCTTGGGCATCCATTCTTTTGATTGAAAAATGAAATTTCTCATGTTGATGGTACAAGATCAAATGGTAGATGTAGGAGGTGTATCTGAACATCCTATCTCTCCTCAAATTCATCAATTGCTCATGAATCTTGTCTGATATGTAGGTGGCATAGTCATAGCAGATTGGTGACTTGCCAGGAGCAAACATAAGCATCATTACCAGCACAGTTGCATCAATATGCTCAATTAAACTATATCCCAAGATGGGACAAATCATATCTGCAAGGTCTCTGCCCAACTCATTGAGATATACATGACAAATTGGAGGGTACATCACACTGTCAGAGTTAATGTATAATTGATTAAGTTTGATAATTTGAGCATCTATCAGTTTATCCCCTTGTTTTATCAGGTTCACTAGAGACAAAGGGACCAACTTCTTCTGAGGGGTGAAGCAAAGCATGTCTCTGATAGCTTGAGGGGTAACATAGAAAAGTACTGAACCAGATGGGTCAACAACAGCCCTCTGAGAAACATCATATTGTTCAGCACACAGGTGGATTAGTTCAGGGAACTGGTTGACCTGAGGGAGCTTGAAAATAGGGAGGAAAGAGTCCCATATGCCCAATATATCTGTCCCATTTTCATGCTTGGCTTTCAACTCTTTCAACAGATGAATGTGGAATTTGCTGCTCATAAACATTTCTTCTGTAATTTGGTAATCCATATCTGCCAAGGCTTGCCATTTCAAGTTCCTTTGAGGGGCATTCAGAGGCTGAACATTTAGTACTACAGGTGTCTCCATTGCAAAAGAGGATTTTGAATTGAGTGCAAAGTGGTTTTAATTGAGCAGGACAGTATAGAGGAATGTCTCTTTACCAGGGAGGTGAATTTATCAGGAACAGAGAGTAGTTCTAGTAAATAGCAATTGAAATACTATTTGCAGTGCAAAATAGGACAAATGTTTGGCCTCACTCTGTCTCTCTCAGTAGTTAAATTCGGTTTGAATGAGTCTGCCGCGATTGCGCAGACAGAGCTTGGTTTTTCAATGAAAATGCAGGTAAACAAGGCTCGGCTAGTATTGTTCGAGTTCACAACTGTCAAAGGGGCAGGTGCAAGGATTTCTGCCGGTGAATTCAAGAGTTTTTTCTGTTATGAGCTCTTTTGAGGGAAATAACAGACAAAGCAGGTACGTGAAGGATTTATAGCGGAAAATACCTGGTGAGGAGTAGGCAATGGTCACGGATGACTGTGGAATGGCGCGCCGCCGGTCTCCTGGTCAGGTTCTGCAGGTTGGCGGACTTTGGACGTGAAAATCGCATGCAGGCGCAACAAAGTCTATTGTGAGAAAATGGAAAAAACACGAAATTTCACCATAATATTGGTTTTTTGGACTTTGGCGCGTTTTTCTG
Source organism: Pinus tabuliformis (assembly GCA_031772625.1). NCBI lineage: Eukaryota > Viridiplantae > Streptophyta > Pinopsida > Pinales > Pinaceae > Pinus > Pinus tabuliformis. The sequence goes on from CM062819.1 coordinate 437,852,386, forward strand.
CTGACGTCAGCATGATGTCATAGGTGGGGTCAGGGCCGGCTGACGTCATAGGTGAGGTGGCGGGCTCTGATTGGTCCACGGGGATGGTGAAGTGGCAGGACAGATCGGCAGATGGTCGGGCGCAACGGTTGACGTGACGGCATGGTGGCAGTGACGTGGGATGATGTGGAGGTGACGTAGTATAGGCGGAATAGCCGAAACCGGAAACAGCCAGCGGTTTCATATCGCACCGCTCATGGTACGGGGGGGAATCTGTCAGACGTACCTCCGACGAGCTGTGGCGGGGACGCGTGGCTGCCGAGTGACGTAACCTTTTTACGGACATCGGACGATATCCGTCGGATGTGAGACCCGCTCCGATATCAACGATGACCGTCGGATCTGGAGGGCCCGATCCAACGGCTGTCGGGGGAGTGATGTGATCGGTAGATATGGCGGGTAAACAACGGACGTCGGAGCCGCTCCGATGTGATAAGAGCCGTTGGATGTTCAAGCTCCGATCGGACGGCGGTCGGGTCGATGACATGCATAGTGGATATGGCAAAGGCGCGGCATTATTTAATGGTTATTTTCGGGATGCGCGCTTAGGCGGAGGGTCATCGGGGTATAGTGTTTTAGTAAGTTTTTCAATGTATTTTGAAAAAACAAATATATGCGCCGAGACTTTGGTTTAAGCGGCAGAAGTGGGTTTTTTGGATCTTTTTATGATTTCAAAGGGGTTATGGGTAAAAAGGGCTTGTATAGGGTTTTTCTTTGCAAATAATGGTTTAATGAGTGGAATGACTTGCAGCAAGGGGGGGAGATGAGGTATAGGTTCATCCAAGTGGCCAGATGTCACTTTGATCCCTGACATAGGACTTATTGGCTATAATGCCAAGGGGAGGGGTATTTATACAAAATTTGGGGTTTATACACCATGGTGTTTAATATTAGTAGGGGAAAGGTGATATAGGGGATTTATATAGTAAAGTTAGAGTTAATATGGATGGGGGGTGGATGAAGGGGGAAAACACTAAGTTTGTTTGTGAAACACTTGGCTTAAAGAGTAGATCAAAATGAAAAGATTTTTACACAAGAAATGTGGCTTTTGAATGAACAAGAACCACCATGAAACCATAATCTTCTTCCATGAATCTCAGCTGATGAGGGGATGTTAGTAATGAAATGGAAGGGGGAAGGAGGGAGGTTAGTCATGCTTCCTGCTGCAACTTGATGAAGAAGAACACCTTGTCAATTGATTGACTTTGCTTTGGTAAACACAGTTAACACATCTGCAATGGTAAAGATAACCTTTCTGCAACCCCAACTACTTACCCAGCTACTTGCCTAGCATTTTTTTTTTATTTCTTCTTGGAGGGTGCACTTGGACTTGCAGACCCTTACTTGCCTTTTCTTTTCTTTGGCTTTTCTTTTGTTTTTTCTATCTACTTCTACCCTTATTTCTTCCAAGGTCCCAGATTAAGCTGTTGGGAGCCTTTTTTCTCTACCTAGACTACTTGTCTGCCAAGATTAAACAGTTTGGACAGACTTTCTTCTCTAATCTACAACTGCAAATTTAAACCATGGAATGATCCAGATTAGACTGTTGGACCATCCATCAAAATTTTAAGTCCATACCAAGCTATAAGCATAGATTGGATTCTCTTGGAAATATGTGATCTTTGAGTCATCAAAGCAGAGCATATTTGGCCCTTTCATAGCCAATCATGAAATATGAAACCTATTGGTATAGGTAGCTAACAGTGGCTCCACATGGGGATGGTTTTTCTTTTGAAAGACCAAGAACAGCAGGTCAGATTGCCTTGGCCTTTGACTGTTTTTATGAATTTGAAGTTTGCTGCCTTGAAATGCCAAAATTGTGTGCTTCTCTTCTTGGTAGACCTCTGATTCTTTTCACCTTTTGCTGATAACCAATAACACTTGAGAAACTGCATTTTACAATTTAACAGAAAGTAATATATACAGTTGGGTATGTACAATGGACGCTCATGCTGTACTTATGGGTGGTATTCAAAATAGTGCTTCAGCATCCTGCCATTCACAGGACCTTCATCCAAGTCAGTTTCAGTTAGACTTTTGAGAAAATAGGTATTGTTACCTTGCACTGCTTGGACAGCAAATGGTCCTCTCCATAAGGAATCAAATTTTCCATGCTTTCCTTTGTCTTCTCTTCTTGCATCCCACTTGAGGACTTTGTCACCAATGTTAAAATCTTCTGCCTTAGTTCTTCTATCAAAGGCCTTCTTTAATTTCTCTTGTAGAACTTGAACTCTGCTGAAAACTTGATCTCTGGTTTGCTGCAGACATATGATTTGATTGATTCTTCTTTGCATATCATTTGGTTCAGCTTGGCTTTCTTGAAGAAGCTTCATAACAGGCACTCCTAAGGATGAGGGGAATTTGGCCTCTAATCCATAAACCAACTCATATGGGCTGGTCCCAATTGATCTTTTGGTTGTTAGTCTATCTGCCCATAGGGCATTCACAAGCTTCTTATGCCAATTCTTTTTGTTTTCTTCCAGTACTTTCTTTATAATGTTTACAAGGCTTTTGTTTGATGATTCAGCAAGGCCATTTCCTTGGGGATAGTATGTAGTAGAATGGCCCAAAGTAATATGAAATTTGTGGCAGAAGTTCACCATTTTCTTGGATCTGAAAGCAGCAGCATTGTCTGTTATTATTTTGTCAGGACAGCCAAATCTAGCCAGTATGTTGTTCTCCAAGAACTGAATGATTACTGAATCATTTGCTTGTCTACATGGGGCAGCTTCAATCCACTTGGTGAAATAGTCTGTTGCTGTTAGAATCCATCTGTGCTGTCCTGAGGATGAGGGATGAATTTCCCCAATGAAGTCCAAACCCCATTGTTGAAAAGGTCTCTCTGTTGCAATAGGCCTTAAAGGAAGTGGCAGCAATTGCCTCTTTCCCTCAAACACTTGGCATTTATGACATGATGTGATGAATTTCTTGACATCAGAGAACATGGTGGGCCAGTAGTACCCAGCCCTTAGTATTTTATCCACAGTGGACTTCCAGTACAAGTGTCCACCACAGTCTCCTGCATGAAATTCTTTTATAATATTGTCAGTTTCATTTTCAATTAAACAGTGCAGCAATATACCTTCATGGTTTTTCCAAAGCAAATTGCCATCCATCACACAAAATCTTGATGTTTTCATTTTTAAGAACCTACACTTAGTTTTGGACAGTCCTAGGGGAGCACACAGGTTTTGTAACACATAACAGATATCAGAGTACCAGGGGGATTGTTCAAAGGCTACATTGATCTTTGGAGTCGCCAGCTCCGGTTCACTGTCCAGCTGATTGATGTCTAAGGCTTGAAAATTTGTATCTGTCATTAATTTGGCCAAGCCTTGCCCTTTTATTAGTTTTGTAGGTTTTATCTCAATGTCAAATTCCAAAATGTTGGCAATCCATTTTCCTCTTCTGCCTTCTAAATTTTATTGGGTGAGAATGTCTTTGACAATAGGACTTGGCACATATGCTATAACATGGGAATAAAGGATATAAATCCTAAAGTCTTTAATGGATTTGACTAAAGCATAAGCTTGCTTTTCCATGATTTGATATCTTAAAGGTGCATCTCTGAGGGCTTTGCTAAAGAAAGCAATTGGCTTCTCATTTCCTTGGTCATCTTTTTGTAATAGAACAGCAGCAATAGTGTGTTGGGAGGCAAAAGAGAAAATGATAAATTCTCTGTCAAACTGAGGATTGGTCAAGACAAGGGTTTGGGTAAGGCCCAATTTTATACCTTCAAAGGCTTGATGGGCTTCAACAGTCCATTTGACTTTTGAATCCTTTTTTAGCATGTTATTCAATAATCTGATCAGTTCTGCTAGGTTTGGGATAAACCTTCTTAAGAAATTGATTTTTCCCAAGAATCCTTGCAACTCTTTGACATTTCTTGGGTGAGGCATTTGTAGGATAGCTTGTATCCTATCTGGGTCAATTCTAATGCCATCTTTAGAAATGATGTGGCCCAATAGCTTGCCTTCTTCTAAACCAAAGAGGGACTTCTTAGGATTCAAGGAGATTCCATATTTTCTGCATTTTAGGAAGATCTGTCTCAGATGTTTTATATGTTCCTGGTCTGATTTTGAGAAAGGTGTAAGGTCATCTAGGTAAATGACTAAAAAGTCATGAATCTCCTTTGCAAAAGCAATGTCCATTGCTCTTTGAAATGTTGCCCCTGCATTTTTCAATCCAAAAGGCATCTTTACATATTTGAAAGTTCTCCATGGGGTTGTAAATGCTGTTTTGTGCTGATCATCAGGGTGAACTAGGATTTGATTGAAGCCTGAAAATCCATCCAGTAATGAGATTCTTGAGGCCCCTACCACCCTTTGAAGAATGTGATCCATCTTGGGTAAGGGGTAGTTGTCTTTTAAGGATACTTGGTTCAGATTCCTTAAGTCCACACACAGCCTAATTTCACCGGTCTTCTTTCTTGTAGGGACTAGGTTGGAGATCCATTCAGAGAATCTGATTGGTGCTATGATGCCTGCCTTGAACATTTTTTGTACCTCTTGTTCCATTGCTAGGAGAAGCATAGGATTGATTCTCCTCAGTTTTTGTTTAAAGGGCTTTTGATCAGGTTTAAGAGGGATAGTGTGTTGGATTACAGAGGTGTCATAGGACTTTAGGTCCTCATAGCTCCATGCAAAAACATCCTGGAACTCTTTAAAGAGGTCAATGTATTTTGGCTTTTGGTCAGGAGGTAAGGACGAAGATAATTTAATTATCTTGGGCTTCTCACTTGTACCTATGTTGCATTCTTCAATGGCTGCATTCAAGGGCTGCATTTTTGGTTTTCTGGGAATATCATTTGAATCAAAGATGTCCTCTAGTGGAGTTAGGCATGTTGGTAAAAAATTGTCTTTCAGCTCAATGATTTCAGTTTCAGCATTGGACATTTCCTCTTCATAGTTAACTTGTTGAATTTGCTGGATGTTTTCTATATTGAAAATAGTTGGATTCAGCATTTGTTTTGCAGTTCTAGGTGATATTGGCTGAGTAGTCTGTTGAAACTGTATTTGTGATGGACTTGCTCCATCAAGTATTTGTGATTGACTTGCTGTCTCAAGTATTTGTGATTGACTTGTTGTCTCATTGTCAATATTTAATCCTGCAAATTCTTGCTGCAGAGTTAAAAAATGGTTTATTTGCTTGTCATCCTCAAATACTTGCCAATCATTAACATTGTTTGGAATAGAGGGTCTGTGTTTTACCTCAGCTGTAAAACAATGATGGGGCTCAAAGGGCAACTTGCAGGTACTTGCAAAGGTGGCTAAACTATGAGCATGTAGATTGTGGGTTCTGGGAATCTTCGTAATTTGGAACTCAGAGAAAAAGTTTAGTATCTCAGCAACAGCAGACCTATAAGTCCTTAGTCTTTTGTCATTGGTGACAAAGTTTCCTTTCACTTGTTGGATAACTAAATCTGAATCACCCATGATTGAAACCCTGGCAGCTTGTAAGAATTTTGCCAACTTGAGTCCTAGTAAAAGAGCTTCATATTCTGCCATGTTATTAGTACATCTGAAATTAAATCTATAGGCTCTGCCTTCTGCGTGACTATTTTCTTTATTGTGTACCCAAACTCCAGCTCCTGCCCCTAATTTGTTAACAGAGCCATCAAATTCAAGGAACCATAGAATATCTTGTTGGGAAGGAGATTTTATGATCTGTTCATGGGCTGGTAATGTGAGTAACAGTTGTGGTTTTTTCTCTAGCTTGTCTTCTAGGACAGTCTCATCGTTTGATTGGCTATTCTTGACAACCAGGGCAATAGCAACATTTAGTGTTAGATTGACTGTTGTTTCATGGGTGATACTACTTTCATTTGAATCTTCCTCTTGTATGAATATCTTGGTTTCAACCTCACCTTTTGAGGGAGTAGTGGTGTCATTGAAGAGAATGTATGAGTCTATGTCTGAATGGACAGCATATATAGGAAAATTTTGAGGCTTTTCTTCACTGCTGACCATGTACTTCATTAGTGTTTCTCTGTACAGTCTTTTTGGTTGCCCAAAAACAGAGATGGTGGCATATGACATGTCTAATTGCAGGGAACCTTGGAGTTTAGCTCCCCATGATCTTGATAACAGCATCCCATACTTAGGTGGGATATCAGCAACTACCACATCCATTAGGATTGTCTTGTTTGGGTATTGAACCAGAGACACACATAAGTCTTTTATGAGACCTAGGCACTTGACTTGGCTGGAGTCAAAGGAAAACAGATCCTTGTATGGTCTTGTTATGTCTAAATTCAATCTCTCCATGACTGCTTTTGGCATGAGATTGTGAGAGGCACCTGAGTCAAACATTGCATTATGTAATATTTTATCATGAATATGCAAACTGACATAGAAAGGCAGGACCCCTGTGACTACTGTTTTTCCATCCACTTCTGGGCCAAACAGGAGTTCTGGGGTATCATCCAGCACATTGACATCATCTTTGTTGCTAGTGAGTTGAAGGGACCTTTTGATTTGCAGTTTATAGATGTCATGCTTGGCTAATTCCAAGAGAGGAATGGCTATCTTTATTTTGCCAATTTCAGTTTCTAAGTCAAAGGGTTTTTCAGATTGGGCCTTGGGGTTGTAGGTGACAGTCCTTTCTTTGTTCATTAAATCTCCTTCTAGATTTTTATCTTGACTTTGAGATTTATCCTTTTTACTCATCTCTTGAGGAGTAACATTTAAATTAGGATGAGAAGATGAAGTGGCCAGAGACTGCTGTCTTAAGGACAGTGGCTCAGTGATCTCTTCAACAATCACTTCTTCTGTAGGTGAATTTAGTTTGTCATTAGGTTCTGTGACTATAACTCTTTCAGGCTGCTGATTATCCTTTTTCTTTTCAGGCTGGCTGACATTCACAGTTCTGCTCCTTAGCTTGTATTGTTTATGGACTTCATAAACAGCAGTGTCATAGCCTTGTTTAAAGTCAAATGATTCACCTGATTTAGTTTGGAACAGTTTGATTTCCTCATCCTCATGATCTTCTTGTGTTAAGAAAACTTGACTTTCACCATCTAGACCTATTAAATTAATCTCCGGATCTTCATTGGGCTCTGCTGAAGTGGAAGTTTCTGCATAATTTTCTTGAAAAGGGGGTCTTATGTCTTGATCAGTACTGGTTTTGCCAATACCTGGGTTTTGAGTTCTCCTAAAATTTGGATTCCTAGGAGGGTTGTTTTGTGTTGCTTCCCATGATGATTTTCTTTCAACCGATTCCACTCTATCACCTAATCTTTTCATTCCATTTAGTATGGCATCAAGCTTTTGATCAAAGGCAGAGGGTTCTTCTTTGAAAACAGTCCTCTTTTCCAACCTTGCCCTGTTTCTTTTGGCAATCAGGTTGGCTTCCACTGTGACAGCAACCCTTTGGGCCTCTTCCAGGGATTTACAGTCTCTTTCCTTCAACTGATAGGCCATGTCAGGGTCAAAACCATCAGGGAATTTGTACAAGGCTAAATCAGGAGGAGGCCTTAAATTCTGTGGAATTGAGTTGTATACATTGTTAAATCTTGCACAATACTCCAAAACAGTCTCCTGGGGACCTCTTTTGATAGTGTCATATTCCCCAAGTATGTGCAGAGGATCTTTCTTCTTCTCCCATCTACTAGTAAAGGCTTGGTACAGTTCAGCAGGAGTTGTAATGGAGTTTGCATTCAGGGATCTAAACCAAGTTCTTACATCCCCAGTTAGGCTTTGAACAAACATCCTCATTCTAACACTATCATCATCTATTTCATAGGTCTTAAAATGGTCTTGCATCCTCTTGGCATGCTGGGCAGCTATCAGAGGGCCATTGGAGTCAAAATATGAAATTTTGGTTTGGTAATCTTGGGGTAGAGCCGCAGCATTAGCTGGTATCTGCAAGGGTGCATATCTGTTGGCCATATTTACAGGGTTTAGAGGATTGACAGGGGCAGCTGGGATAATAGGAACAGTGGGTATCACAGGGGTAACAAGTAGGGGTGAACCTAGAAGGTTGGTCAAGGGGATATGTGCAGTGGATGAAGATATGAGAGGGGGACTTTGAGATGTAGACGGTGAGCTAGGGGAACTAGGGTTAGACCGGAAAAGGACCTTGCATGGAGTAGGTATAAGGCTAGGATGATCTGGCTCTGAAGTCAAATCAGCAGGCTGCTCCTGCTTTTGCTGCCTCCTGATGTTTCTTGGGATGGTATTAGGATTATCAATAATGATAGGTGGATTAGGGTCAGGATTTGCCCTAGTATGCCGTGGATTTTTCTTAGGAGCCAGCTTCTAACTGTGTTTTTTTAGGATTTTGTAGAAAATTTTTATATCTGCAAGGACTGGATGAAGATTTTGGAATGGCTATATATTCTCAGAGCTAAGATGAAGATTCCCTAAACAAGCTCCTCCTTAAAGCTGTTAATGTGATACAGAGACAGATTAAAGGCCTCTTGACTGATTTCAGGCTTGATAGTAGCTATGGAAAATATATAGTAATTGAAAAATCTCAAGCATCCCCAGTGGAGTCGCCAATTATGTTAACACCCAGGTTGTTCCCTATGACTCCCAAGGGAATACGGTTGGGGTAACCACTAACCAATCTTTGGATCACAGTTTCTAGCCAAACTGTAATCAGAGAGGGCTCTCTCTTTATGATTTGTCTCTGTTATGATGGTGTTTTAGGCTAGCTATTATGCTCAGGTTTTGGTTTATGTTTTGGTTGAAGGATTTCTTTCAGGTCTTATGATATAGTGTTTAGAGAGTAAAATATCATTGGGCAATGGAGTCTGGATTTGTGAAATGCTTTAGAAATGAAAGATTGGTGGTGCTCAAACTGCAGGACCAATTTTGTATTTCAGACAAACAAATTTAGCTTAAATGGTGATGTATGTCAACCAACAGAAAGCAATTAAGAATTTTCTATTGAGCTGATGAGGTGAAAGTGAAACACGCTGCACAGGAGCAAACTTGAATTCCTGTGACAAAGGCCACTGTGAAAGATGTATTCTGAAAGTGCAGCAATTAAGAATTACACTTATCAAGATTGCATCTGAAGAAAACATTGATTAACAACACAGATTGAACTCAGGGTATTCATTGAATAAATCCTGAAAGTTATTCTTTTTCCTTGTTGCTAAATATGTAAAGTTAGATAACACATGGATTTTAACAAACAAAATACATAACAAAGAGAGTTACAGAGACTTATTGTATGATGAAATACACAGGAATCCAGCAGTTTCCAACAGACACCAGGACGCATTTAACACTTCAGAAATCCGAGAAATTCCATCACTTTCTTTATTAACTTCTGAAAGGACTACAGCATAAGAACTTCTTCAGGAGAAATCAACAACAACCCTTGCAAGCTTCTGCGAAGGGGACTTTATAGGAATGCTTATACAAAATATCTCAGGCATTGAGTCATCTGAGAGAGAAAATATCTTCATAAATTCGTATAGAAAGTAGAAAAGAAGTTATTACAACTTTGAATGCAGCATAAATGCTCTTTATGTCTGTCAGAGGATAATTTGACCTTTGGAGGTCATTGAGTCGGTTGAGTCATTTGCTTTAACGCTGAATAATGTGTCTTTATTTCTTGCTGCGCTGTATTTTCTCGGCCCTGCCACCTGTAGTTTTCTATTTCTGCTTTGTTGGCCGATACATCTGCTGAGTTGGCTCAGCTTTAATCCACAATGCATGCTAATTTTTGTTAAACTGTGCTCTGCATGACAACTGATACTTTTTAAGAAACAAAAATTGGTGAGTGGCTCCCTGTCTACAAAATCTTCTGTATTGCATTTGTCCACCAGTCTTGCGTAGGGAGTTGATGCCTGAGAATGGCATCCATTGTCTCCTCTGCCTCTGTATACTTGTAGAAATTGGGAGCCACCCCAAACAGGTGATTGATCTCATTCATTATAAAAAATAGATTCTCTACTCTGTTATAGAGAGTCTGTCCCGTGGCTGGCCCTGTTTCCTCTGAGGTGCTGGGCTTCTCATTGATCTGACTAGTGGCAAATGTGTTGACCCTTTTGGCATACTGGTCATGTGTGAACAATCTCCCTGCGTTGTTCAGTAAGCCAGAGAGCCCTCTGTTTTCTAACACCTGAAAATTTTCCAAAAACCTGTTCACCTCAGTCTGCATATCCTGGGTTCTTCTTTCCAATGTCTGCACTAAGTTTCTCAGTGTGAGAACCCTTTTGACCATTTGGATAGTCTCAGTTTTGTTTGTAATTCCCATGGTAGCTAACTGAGAACTTGTTTTATGGTTAAGTACATTGATCATTCTGGTGGCCACTTCAGGCATATTGCTCAATAAAGCTCTTGATCTGTGAACCTCCTTCTCTGCCTTTGGGATGAGCTCTAGTTGCTCATGGATAGTTTCAATATATTGCCATTGCTCATTGATAGATTGACCAATGTTAGCCCATAGCACTATTTTAAGTTCAGCCACCACCTTATCTAACTTGAGCTCATTCTCTAGCTCTTTTATTCTGTTTTTGAGGGCTTTCACCTCCCTGTCCTTCTCTGCCACAGTTTGTTTGGACTTATCATACCTATCATTGACTTTGGCTAACTTTTCCCTGGTCTCTTTTAACTCTGTCATTTGAGCTTCCAGAACAAGCTGTTTATAAATGGCAATCAACAAATCTGTGGTATCCTGCTCATGCCTTTGTTGGGCTACCTCATCTGTCTGAGGGTGAATGGTAGCTGGGAGTTTAATTTTCTTCCTCAAGGCAGCCATGTCAGCATCCCTCAACTTCAAGATTTCCTGTATTCCTGAAATATCTTTGGGATCATGCCCAATTTCAATGATTATGTCTTCCAAGGACCTTATTCTGTTGTCCTTCGCCTGGGATGATGCCCTCTCCAATTCCAGCTGAGAGGCTGTGGCATTAAGGCTGCTCTCCAGCTTGTAATTTTCTAATGTTTTGTCTGCCAAGGAGGCATACACCATCTCACCAGTCTGTTTGTGCAGTTCAATTTTATCCATTGGGTGTATGTCTTTGGCCAGGACCTCCAGGTTGGTCCTGAGGTAATCTGAGGCAGATTGGGGATGCAGTGCTGTGGGCATAAAATGACTCATGATCATTTTGCCTTCACTTACATCAAAGGCAGACATGAGTCTTTGCTGATTGGTGGGAGCCATGTTTAACAGATGATTGTACAGCTGTATCTTGATAGGATCACTCCTCCTTTTGATGTCTATAAATTGTTGTTTGATACTGAGTCCACCTTCTTTCTACTGGCCGGAGGAGCTGACTTCTCCTCCCATTGTTCTCTCTTGTTCCTGCTGGAAGGAACTTGTTGAAGCTTCTCTGCTGGGTGGGCCCATGCCTAATGCTTGTCTTATTGCTATGTCATCCTCCGAAAAGTCATTCAATCTTTGTCTTTTCTCTCCCTGGTTGATAGATGAAGTCAGAGGAGTTTCTCTATCCCTTTTTCTGCTTAAGTCCTCCTTCTGTGGAGTTTGGAGGAACGAGGCATCAGTGGTGACTTCTGGCCTAGGAGGCACTATGTTCTGAGCCTGTTGCTCAGTGGAAGTTGGAGTATCAATTACTCTTTCCTGCTGTAAGGGCTGCTGTTTGTCATGTTGCCCTTTTTCTTGCTGCAATCCTTGTTGCTGTTGTTGCTCTGCCTGCTCTTGAGTCACTGGAGGTGACTGCTCCTTTTCTTGATGTCGTTGCTCTGTCTCCATTTCCTTTTCTTTGCCTTTGCTGGATATATTTTCAGTGGCCTTGGTAGTTTGCTGTTTGGCAGTTGAGGAGGATGCAGCTGCTCCCGCTTATGTGCTTGGAAGTGTGAATACCTGTGAACAAAGTTCAAGGTTAGCCATCTTCCTTAGATTTCTTAGTGCCCTCTGGTTTAGCTCTTCTTGTGACATGGGCTCTTCTAAGGTCCCTCTTCTCCATTTGTCTTGGTTTGCATATTTTTCAATGTGAGGGATACTATGGTGATCATAGGCAGATAACTTATATTTGAGCCTCCTCATAGTTATGAAATGATTAGGGTCATAGGGTGCCCATAGGAAACTGGTTTGCAGGCGAAGGGACTCAAGCATTCTCTCTGCTTCCCTCCATCCCTGCTCCCTCTCGTTATAGATAAAATGGCCAAGTTGGCTTTTCACCTTCAACTGTGCTTTTTTTCTTTTTCCTGAGAAGTGAAGCACATCAACTCTGCCAAATTGCCTAAAGTACTCTAGGGCAAATAGCCTCATAGGCACATACTTAGGTAATCTGAATGGAGGTAGATCACACCCATATATCCTGATGACAGTGTGGTTTTGGTAGAAGTACCAATCCCCAATGCTGTAAGCTTTGGATAGCTGAAGAATTCTTTGCATGTCATCAGTGAGTCTCGGAGGAGGTGAGCTCATCAGCATTGCCATAGCTGGATGGATGAACTGATCCATGAATTCACAGTAAGTGTATGGAGACTCAGGTATAGTGTGGAAAACAGAAGACCAATAGACCACTGATCTGGGATTGCCTTGGGCATCCATTCTTTTGATTGAAAAATGAAATTTCTCATGTTGATGGTACAAGATCAAATGGTAGATGTAGGAGGTGTATCTGAACATCCTATCTCTCCTCAAATTCATCAATTGCTCATGAATCTTGTCTGATATGTAGGTGGCATAGTCATAGCAGATTGGTGACTTGCCAGGAGCAAACATAAGCATCATTACCAGCACAGTTGCATCAATATGCTCAATTGAACTATATCCCAAGATGGGACAAATCATATCTGCAAGGTCTCTGCCCAGCTCATTGAGATATACATGACAAATTGGAGGGTACATCACACTGTCAGAGTTAATGTATAATTGATTAAGTTTGATAATTTGAGCATCTGTCAGTTTATCCCCTTGTTTTATCAGGTTCACTAGTGACAAAGGGACCAACTTCTTCTGAGGGGTGAAGCAAAGCATGTCTCTGATAGCTTGAGGGGTAACATAGAAAAGTACTGAACCAGATGGGTCAACAACAGCCCTCTGAGAAACATCATATTGTTCAGCACACAGGTGGATTAGTTCAGGGAACTGGTTGACCTGAGGGAGCTTGAAAATAGGGAGGAAAGAGTCCCATATGCCCAATATATCTGTCCCATTTTCATGCTTGGCTTTCAACTCTTTCAACAGATGAATGTGAAATTTGCTGCTCATAAACATTTCTTCTGTAATTTGGTAATCCATATCTGCCAAGGCTTGCCATTTCAAGTTCCTTTGAGGGGCATTCAGAGGCTGAACATTTAGTACTACAGGTGTTTCCATTGCAAAAGAGGATTTTGGATTGAGTGCAAAGTGGTTTAATTGAGAAGGACAGTACAAAGGAATGTCTCTTTACCAGGGAGGTGAATTTATTAGGAACAGAGAGTAGTTCTAGTAAATAGCAATTGAAATACTATTTGCAGTGCAAAATAGGACAAATGTTTGGCCTCACTCTGTCTCTCTCAGCAGTTAAATTTGGTTTGAATGAGTCCGCCGCGATTGCGCAGACAGAGCTTGGTTTTTCAATGAAAATGCAGGTAAACAAGGCTCGTCTAGTATTGTTCGAGTTCACAACTGTCAAAGGGGCAGGTGTAAGGATTTCTGCCGGCGAATTCAAGAGTTTTTTCTGTTATGAGCTCTTTTGAGGGAAATAACAGACAAAGCAGGTACGTGAAGGATTTATAGCGGAAAGTACCTAGTGAGGAGTAGGCAATGGTCACGGATGACTGTGGAATGGCGCGCCGCCGGTCTCCTGGTCAGGTTCTGCAGGTTGGCGGACTTTGGACGTGAAAATCGCATGCAGGCGCAACAAAGTCTATTGTGAGAAAATGGAAAAAACGCGAAATTTCACCATAATATTGGTTTTTTGGACTTTGGCGCATTTTTCTGCTGACGTCTGCATGATGTCATAGGTGGGGTCAGGGCCGACTGACGTCACAGGTGAGGTGGCGGGCTCTGATTGGTCCACGGGGATGGTGAAGTGGCAGGACAGATCGGCAGATGGTCAGGCGCAACGGTTGACGTGACGGCATGGTGGCAGTGACGTGGGATGATGTGGAGGTGACGTAGTATAGGCGGAGTAGCCGAAACCGGAAACAGCCAGCGGTTTCATATCGCACCGCTCATGGTACGGAGGGGAATCTGTCAGACGTACCTCCGACGAGTTGTAGCGGGGACGCGTGGCTGCCGAGTGACGTAACCTTTTTACGGACATCGGACGATATCCGTCGGATGTGAGACCCGCTCCGATATTAACGATGACCGTCGGATCTGGAGGGCCCGATCCAACGACTGTCGGGGGAGTGATGTGATCGGTAGATATGGCGGGTAAACAACGGACATCGGAGCCGCTCCGATGTGATAAGAGCCGTTAGATGTTCAAGCTCCGATCGGACGGCGGTCAGGTCGATGACATGCATAGTGGATATGGCAAAGGCGTGGCATTATTTAATGGTTATTTTCAGGATGCGCGCTTAGGTGGAGGGTCATCGGGGTATAGTGTTTTAGTAAGGTTTTCAATGTATTTTGAAAAAACAAATATATGCGCCGAGACTTTGGTTTAAGCGGCAGAAGTGGGTTTTTTGGATCTTTTTATGATTTCAAAGGGGTTATGGGTAAAAAGGGCTTGTATAGGGTTTTTCTTTGCAAATAATGGTTTAATGAGTGGAATGACTTGCAGCAAGGGGGGGAGATGAGGTATAGGTTCATCCAAGTGGCCAGATGTCACTTTGATCCCTGACATAGGACTTATTGGCTATAATGCCAAGGGGAGGGGTATTTATACAAAATTTGGGGTTTATACACCATGGTGTTTAATATTAGTAGGGGAAAGGTGATATAGGGGATTTATATAGTAAAGTTAGAGTTAATATGGATGGGGGGGTGGATGAAGGGGGAAAACACTAAGTTTGTTTGTGAAACACTTGGCTTAAAGAGTAGATCAAAATGAAAATATTTTTACACAAGAAAGGTGGCTTTTGAATGAACAAGAACCACCATGAAACCATAATCTTCTTCCATGAATCTCAGCTGATGAGGGGATGTTAGTAATGAAAATGGAAGGGGGAAGGAGGGAGGTTAGTCATGCTTCCTGCTGTAACTTGATGAAGAAGAACACCTTGTCAATTGATTGACTTTGCTTTGGTAAACACAGTTAACACATCTGCGATGGTAAAGATAACCTTTCTGCAACCCCAGCTATTTACCCAGCTACTTGCCTAGCATTTTTTTTTTTTTATTTCTTCTTGGAGGGTGCACTTGGACTTGCAGACCCTTACTTGCCTTTTCTTTTCTTTGGCTTTTCTTTTGTTTTTTCTATCTACTTCTACCCTTATTTCTTCCAAGGTCCCAGATTAAGCTGTTGGGAGCCTTTTTTCTCTACCTAGACTACTTGTCTGCCAAGATTAAACAGTTTGG
Organism: Pinus tabuliformis; assembly: GCA_031772625.1. NCBI lineage: Eukaryota > Viridiplantae > Streptophyta > Pinopsida > Pinales > Pinaceae > Pinus > Pinus tabuliformis. The sequence continues at coordinate 437,867,803 of CM062819.1, forward strand.
ACAGACTTTCTTCTCTAATCTACAACTGCAAATTTAAACCATGGAATGATCCAGATTAGACTGTTGGACTATCCATCAAAATTTTAAGTCCATACCAAGCTATAAGCATAGATTGGATTCTCTTGGAAATATGTGATCTTTGAGTCATCAAAGCAGAGCATATTTGGCCCTTTCATAGCCAATCATGAAATATGAAACCTATTGGTATAGGTAGCTAACAGTGTTGAGATGATTTTTTGCTTTCTCTTGATTGGAAAGAATCAGATGTTGATGTAAATTGAACACAGATATTGATTGGTGATTTATCCATGTTCAAGTTGGTTTGGTAATTAATGTCCAATGGTAATGCACCATCAACTTGCTTGGTAGAGTGAATGTGTGCCCTCCGCTGGCCATATTTCCATCGGATACACAACTGTAGCAAGTCTCCTAGACATTTTACTGTGCAGCTGCAAATATATGTTAATTAGAATATATGCTATTACTTCTCTTTCCTATATTCTTGTATGTCAATTATAAAAAACCTGTCAGCAAAGTTATTCCTTCTCTTTCCTATATTTTTGAATTTGTAAGAACATAAAAGTCAATGCATTTCATTCTTCCATATTTGAGTTTATTATCTGTAAGGAAAATTTACAACAAAAATACTCTAGTAGCAATCTCATTTCACATGCATAGAAGTACACAAAAGTGGTGCCTTGTATATAAGAAGCACAAAATACTTCTGTAGCATTTCACATGCATACAAGTAAACAAAAATGGTACCTTGCATATAAGAAGTGCTCAGCATTTTTGCATATCAGAACACATGATCCATAGACTCCATGTTACAACATGTGAATTATAACCCAGTGACTAGATAAACCTCTCACCTCCTAAAATACCCTAAATGTGTGACAGCAATGAAGAAGATCTAAAGCCATTCAAGTAGCTGTGGGAATGCATTAAGAATTAGAAAGCACAAAAAGATCAGCAATATTAAACTCAAACAAAACAGAAAAGAAGCAAGGCCAAGTAAAGACACATTGTAAACAAGTGTAGACTATAAAGGAGGCAAAAAAGCAAAGAAGGACCCCAAGAATAAAAAAAAAAGTTCACCTAAAGTCATGGCATGGCCCTACCTCTTTCTAAACAAGAATTATAAAAATGCAAAGGATTCCTTTGCAAACATTTTTCTATAATCGCAGTTGTTCTAAAAGACACTCTTCGAAACATTTTTCAATAATTGCAAGTTAATACTGCAAAAAACTTTTGGCACCCTATATCTGACTGTACTCGATCAATTGCTTGGAAAGTTATAGATGGTTTAAGCTGTCTATGCATTAGATGGAAAGAGAAAACCCAAATATACTTCAACATTTATTGCAACGGTGGATTATTACTTTTTCAAAAAGATAAAAAGCTACACTAACTTGAATTTCCTGAGTCAAAAAATATCATAGCTTAATTTTAGACTATGGGATAACACGTAGTTACCCATTAAACAGTTTAACCACATGTTACAGATTATAACAGCATGCACTAAATGTGTAGTCCTCATTTATAGAGGTCAGAGCAATATATTCCTTAACAAACAAGTTTGAGCAAATAAATAGAAAGAATGGCAATCGGAGTAATAAAAGTGATCGCAAGCATAAACTATGGCCTTTTTTCAAAAGGAAACTAGGTTAACAAACATGAAGGTTCAGTCATTTGTATGTTTGGGAAGCGATAGAGGAGACATGGTTGCAAGAGATTAAGATACGTCAGCATAAAATACTTTATCTTCGTAAAAAAGCCTTTAATAGTAAAAATACACAATTTTTCGAAAAGCAATAATAGAGATAGAAACAAGGTTGTTGTTTCTCTAGTGATTAGCCTCTTGTTACATCGCATATTGCTTGTGGATAATAGAAAAGAATAGAGCAAAATAAAAGGGGTTTCATCATGACTTTCCCAATGAAATCCAATCCTAGTTTTTAAAATAATTAATCCAAAATTGCTAGGGTATTCAATCTCCAAGGATGTTTACAAATAATAAACTGGTGTAACTTGTGACCGCTTGAACAATCTATAGTTGCTACACGTGTTTTCATAAAGGAAGTTGATACCATGGTGCAATCAATTAATATAACTTGGTTCTCTTTTCAGTTAGAATTCAAGTGTAGGAAGTAGAATCACTGACTTTAAGATGACTTACTTCGGGCTTTCTTCTAAACCACACTTTCTCTGGGATGTTATGTGTCACTACTATTGTGGGAGATCTATTTAGCAAGTATGCTATTGTGAACATTGCCTCAACACAAAACTTGTTTGGAACAGACCTATTATGCAACATACACATGGTCATCTCTGCGATGATGTGGTTTCACCTCTCAACCACTCCATTTTGCTTTGGAGTGTAGGGTGTGATATATTGTCTTTGGATCCCATGTTTAGTATAGAAGTTATTGAATTCTTTAAAAATAAATCTCCAGCATTATCAGATATACAAAAGGTAATTTCAAAACTTGATTCTTTTTCTACTAACGCTTTGAAATTTTGAAATTCATTAAACACTTCAAATTTTAGTTTCAAAAAATATACCCACATTTTCGTACTAGAATCATCAGCAAACAAAAGGAAATACGTAGCATTGGTGATTAATGCCATGTTTATTGGTCCACAAATGTTTACGTGAACAAATTGAAGGACTCTTTGCACTCTCCAAGCTTGTCCTTCGTCAAATGGCAAGTGATGTTGCTTCCCTACTTTGCAAGCTCCGCAAACTCCTTATATATGTTGTTAAATGTTTGGAATTCCATCTACCAATTTCTTTTGTGTCAACTGAGAGAGGTAGGCCAAGTTGAGGTGCCCATACCTCTGATGCCATAAGGTACTGATGTCAAATGCACTCTTAGTAGCTAGTGCATACTCTTTGAAGTTTCCAATATCCACTAATCTGAACAATCCTTGGTCCTCCACACCAAGAGAAATAGTCTTGTCAGCCTCCCTGTTAACTATGTAGCATTTATGATTACTAAAGTTGAATTCAAGATGGAGGCAATGCCTCATAATTTGACTAACTGAAAGAAGATTAAGATCCATACTTGGCACATAGTACACACTAAGAAACATCAACATAGTACATTTACTTCACCAACAATTGTATACTCTTCCCCACTATCAAAGATAATTGGATCCTTGGATGAATAAGGCTTGTACTCTATGAATTAATCCTTTTTGTTGGTGAAATGATGTGATGCACTTGAATCAATGAACCAAGCAGATGAGATGGGTTGATTTACTTGTGCCATTGCTTTGAATGCATAACAAGTTGATGCCTTCTTCTCTATTTGCTCTACAATATGACCTGACTGCTAAGGACCCCCATGGTTGGTCTTTTGGTCATCCAACCTCCTTTTGCAATTCTTCCTCATATGGCCTACCTTGCCACAATAATGACAAGTAATGGTGTTTTGACCCTTGTTGTTTTCTTCACCACTACTCTAGCCTTTCTTCTCAGTCCCTTTTACTTTTCATTTAAAATTGGCAACAAAGGCATGCTCAAAACCCTTTGTCCCACTATTGCTACTAGACCATTTCATCAATTTGTTTAGTTGTAAGAGCTTATTGCAAAGCTCCCCAAATTTCAGGTCAACATCTTGTTGAAGAATGTAACTAGCTTCAACCTTTATAAATATACTTGTCAAAAGAAAATTTACTATTAAAGAAAAATGACCTATTAAAGCATGGGTTTCATGCTTGGGTCAATGTGATCCGGACTTAAACAGGGTTGCAACAAATTATAGATATAACCATAAATACAAAGTTGCAATAGAAATAATACTTCATTTCATTAATATCAAACACTGAAATATGCTTACAAACAGAATGGAAATAAGATTAGCTCGAGCAATGGTAGCTTATCTCTGAGAAGAGATGTGGCGGCTACATGCCTCTGAACTGTGTTACAATGAGGCTCCAAGGCCTATTTATTATTAAGAAACAATGGAAAACCCTAAACATCCAAAAACCTAACCCTAGTAGATGAAGCACCAAACTATGGACCCTGTTTGGGTAAATTGGTACATCAACTTCCCGGGTCGTAACTTTGGCATACGATCTCTGCTTGATGCGCACAATACTTCGTTAGAAAAATCTTTCCAAGGATTACAACTTTTGAGTGAGAAACATTGGTTTATGACTCATGTTGCTCCCAGTTTTCCCAAAAAACTTTGTTTAAGGCCTCAAAATGACTCTAGAAGTTCAGGACCCGAAAAAATGCCAAAAATAGTCAATTGTGTTACAAATAAGGAAACTAAAAAACTGAAAGAAACAATGGTGGGGGTCCAAGTGGAATATGTGGGTGGCCACCAATATCCACCTGGATCATTCCTCCCCACTTAAGAAGCAATGGTCCCCATTGCGTTGAGTTCCTCCATGAGATGAGAAAACTTCTGTTGAACTTGGTCCCTGGTGAGCCACTTGCCCTAGTGAAGGAGTTGGCCTGCTTTGACAACTCGATATAGTTTGATCCTTTGTTGTCGGGTGTTCTTGATCTATGTGTCCATGATCCAATTATTTGTGGCTTGTTCCATGCATTCTGGATTTAACTCTGTAGGTGTGAGCTGTTCTACAATGTCTAATGTGTCTAACAATGGTGGGAAGTATGGTCGAAGGCGGTCCACATTGAACACTGGGTGCAGGCCAAGGAATGGGGGAATGCTGAGCTCAAATGCATTGTCTCCCACAACCTTGGTAATGGCATAAGGACCATATTGGAGTGGTCTGAGTTTCTGATAGGCTCTGGTAAGGCGTTCCTTTTGCAAATGCAACCAGACTTTGTCACCCACCTGAAACTTGTGTGGCACCTGATGTTGATCATGTTACTACTTGTACTTGGTATTTCATTTCTCCAGAATGTTGTGGACCTGCTAGTAGATATGTTGGATGTGCTCAATGAAGTTGTTTTCCTTATCAGTTTCAAACTGGACATGAGCCAAATCTGCCGAAGTAGCTGCAAACGACATGGCCACATCAATGGGACATATTGGTTGGAATCCCAAGCTCACTTGAAAAGGGTTGTGGCTAGACGAGCTGTGGAGAGCCAGCTTATAGCTGTGTTGGACATAGGGGAGGTTCTCATCCCATGTGTGTGGATGCTTTGAGTTGTACATGTGTCGAATGTGTACGATCATCCTATTAATGACCTCTCTCTGGTCATTAGTTTGGGGATGGAAAGCTGTGGACTTAGTGAGCTTGGTGTCCAGTATCGACCAAAGACTTGACCAAAATGTACTGAGGAACCTACTTCCTGATCTAAGATGATAGACTGTGGGATCCCAAAGTGTACCCACACTCGTTCAAAGAAGAGTTTAGTGGTGGCTTCCGCTGTCATATTCTTCTTGCAAGCCGCCATAATGGCCATTTTCTAGAATTTGTCGACGACCACAAAAACACATTTGTTGCCATGCTTAGTAGAAGGAAGGCCTGACATATAATCCATGGAGATGGATTCCAAGGTCGACTAGGGGTAGGCAATGGAGTATAGAGGCCTTGCTTCTTGATGGTCAGTTTGGCAATGGCACAGGAAGTGCAGGATCTGATGTACTTCCCAACATCCTGTTGAAGATTCATCCAATAAAAATTATTCTGTAGTACTGCCACCATTTTCTCGACCCCGTAATGCCCAGCGACCTGACTGTAGTGTGCTTCCTAAATCATCTTGGCACGCTCACTTAAAGGAACACAAAGGTGTCCCAAGGTGGTATAATAGGGCATCCTGGAGGTGAAAATCTGGAACTTGTTGACCCTCCAAGAGCGTCTGGTATGTGTGGCCAAATTTTGGGTCGCTTTTGTAGAGAAGTGGCCAATCAGAAGTCTTGTGCCCACAAGAGTTGAGCATGGTGGTTAACGCCATGATCGGTGGTCGGCTAAGGAAATTTGCAACGTTATTGGTGCTTCCCTTCTTATACTTGATATTCAAATGGAATTGTTGCAGGTATGTGGACCACTTTTGATGGTGATCATTCTGCAACTTCTCTTGTGTTTATATGAACTGCAGGGGCCAGTGGTTTGCTTGGATGACCATTTCCTTCCTCAAAATGTAATGCTTCCATTGTCGGTAGGCCTGCACAATGGAATACATCTCTTTGTCATAAGTGGAATACTTCCGGACTGTGTCTGAAAGTGTCTCACTGTGATATGCCACTGGATGCCCCTGTTGAGTAAGGACTGCCCCAATAGCATAGTCAGAGGCATCTGTCTCGATTTCCGATCGTTGTTGCAAGTCTGGTAATGTGAGCACTGCTGCAGAGTAGAGGTGACGTTTCAACTCTGTGAATGCCTTTTGTTGAGATTCAGACCAAAAGAATTTTGCTTTCGCTCCTCCCTTGGTGACTTGACTCAAAGGCAAGTGATATGAGAGAATCCCAACATGAACCTGCGGTAGAAATTGGCAAGACCCAAAAAGTTGCGGAGCTCTGTCAAAGTGGTTGGAGATGGCCAATCCCGAATGACTTGGATCTTGGCTGGATCCACATGCACCCCCCATTTATCAATAATGTATCACAAATATTGAACCTGGGTCATGCCAAAAGTGCATTTCTCCAAATTGGCACATAGTTTGTGTCGCTGCAGTGTTTGGAGAAACTGTCGGATGTGGTGGAGGTGCTCTTCCCAACTCTGGCTGAAGATCAGGATGTCATCCAAGTATACCACTACAAATGAGTTGGTGAATGGCCACAAGATGTCATCCATCAGCCTCATGAAGGTTGCAGGAGCATTCGTCAACCCGAAAGGCATAACCAACCATTCGAAAAGGCCCTCCTTAGCTTTGAAGGCAGTCTTCCACACATCAGAGGGTTCGATTGGTACTTGGTGATATCCTGATTTCAAGTCGATCTTGCTGAAATATTTCCCCCCCTTCAGTTGGTCCAGAAGGTCATCAATCTGTGGGATCGGGTACCTATTCTGGACAGTGATCTTGTTCAGTGCCTGATAGTCAATACAGAGTCTCCAAGTCCCATCCTTCTTCTATACCAACACGATCGGGCTCCCACAGGGTGATGAACTCGGCCGGATGTGACCTTTCTGCAGCAACTCCTCAGTCTGCCTCTTGATTTCATCGTTCTCCAGAACGAAGTGTCGATAGATTGGTCCATTGGGCAGCAACACACCTAGGGTCGGATCGATGGAGTGCTTGACCTGATAGTGCCGAGGCACCCCTGCGAGGGAGGTGAAGATGTCCTTGTACTCCTCCACGGCCTTGTCCATATGTTGTTGTCGTACTAAGGGGCCTTGTCTGGAGGCCATGGCCACCATCTTCGTCTTTCCCTAAGGGCGTATCATCAGGAAAACGAATTTCTCGGTTTTGGAAATGAGCTTACTGCATTGTTTTGGCGGTAGGCGGTGTTACCTCCGGTATCATGTACAACTTATTTCCCAAAGTAACAATAACAACATGAGGCTTTGATTCATACATAGCATGTCGCTTCCATAAGTATGGTTGGCCTAATAATACATCACAAACATCAAGGGGAGCAACGTCACATAATACCTCATCCGTGAAGGGCTTGATGTTGTATGGAAGGCGACACTGCTGGCTCACGCGAAGATCTCATCCTTGGTGAAGCCACCCGATGGTGTAAGGTTGTGGATGCACTATGGTCGGTAAGCCTAGCCGCTTCACGACCTCTGCCGAAATGAGGTTCTTTTGGCTCCCGTTGTCGACAATGAACTATAGCGGGGAACTCTTTACCCACATCTAGGAGTGGAAGAGGCGCTCCTCCTCCTCTGGATCTTCGGGTTCCTCCTTCTGGATCTTCATGGTGGCAACAGTGGCATTGGGCTCTGCATTGATAATCTGCTTCCCTTTGTCATTCCCTTTGTCAAGTTCTGACTCAGAGTCAGAACATGCATCTGATTCTAAAGCCTTTAGCTTGGCCACCAGTGACTACTTGGCCCAACACTAACTTGTGTTGTGAGTGGAGATCTTATGGAACTCACACCACTTTCCTGTGTCCTTCTTCGGCTTCGCGGTCTTGTTCTTTGCTTGCAGCTTTGGCGGGTTGTCCTAAGCCCCCCCACCTTGGCTTTGTCCTTTGTTTTGCGATTTAGGGGCACCTTTCTCTTGCTTCAGATTCGCAGATCCAAAGTCTCGCTTCTTTTGTTTAAACTTTTTCTCGATCTTAACGGCATATCGGTATGTCATGTCGAGCGAGGAGATGTCCAGGAACTCCATCTCATCCTGGATGTACCTGTGTAGGCAGTCATAGTACTTGAGAACCAAATGCTTCTCAGAATCCTTGATACCCAACTTTGTGTGAAGGGTATGAAAAACATTGGTAAACTTTGGCACATCTTGGTCCCTTCCCTGTCGCAACATTGTCCACTTTATGTATTTATCCTCATAGCTCCCGACAGGGTAGTACTGCTCCTTGATGGCATCCCGGAACGAGTTCCAAGTGGGTGCGGTTGAAAACAGTGAGTTCGTACTTTCATCCCTTTGCTCACAGTAGGTTTCCCACCAGTACTTGACGTGGGGGGCTGCTTTGAGATGTGAAAAGTGATATTTTCCCAGTTGGAAAAATCATGAATAGAAAAATATCCTTCTAGCATATTTAACCATTTATCTCCAGCATGTGCATCTATCTAACCCTCAAATATGGGAATGTCAAAGTTAACTTGTACCTTAAAGGGTGTGGCGCTTCCAGAGTAGCTGCCAGAAGTAGATGCGTCACTCTTGGGTAGCTGCTGAAGGATCTAGGCAGAGTTGTCCATCATCGCGTTCCTTTGTCGCTCGAGGGCTTCTTCGAGCAAAATTTTGATACGATCTCCTGCCCCCTCATCTTTCTTTTCATCTGCCATGGGAGGCCGACGAGATTTGCGAGGTTGATCTTGCAAAGGTTCGACCAGTTCAAGTCCTAACTCCTTATATCCCGACCTCGTTGGGGACACGCAAAGAAAAACAAAGAAACAGCAGACCGCTCTGATACAACTGATCCGGATTTAAACATGAATGCAACAAATTACAGATATAACCATAAATACAAAGTTGCAGTAGAAATAACACTCCATTTCATTAATATCAAATACTGAAATATGCTTACAAACAGAATGGAAATAAGACTAGCTCGTGTGATGGTAGCTTATCTCTGAGAAGAGATGTCACGGCTACATGCCTCTGAACTATGTTACAATGAGGCTCCAAGGCCTATTTATTATTGAGAAACAATGGAAAACCCTAAACATCCAAAAACCTAACCCTAGGAGATGAAGCACCAAACTATGGGCCCCATTTGGGTAAATTGGTACATCAACTTTCCGGGGTCATAACTTTGGCATACGATCTCCGTTTGACGCGCACAATACCTCGTTAGAAAGATATATCTGAGGACTACAACTTTTGAGTAAACAACATTGATCGATGACCCATGTTGCTCCTAGTTTTCCCAGAAAATGTTGTTTAGGGCCTCAAAATGGCTCCGGAAGTTTAGGACCCGAAAAACTACCAAAAATAGTAAATTATGCTACAAATAAGGAAACTAAAAAAAATGAAAGAAACAATGGTGGGGGTCCAAGTGGAATAGGCGGGTGGCCACCAATATCCACCTAGATCACAATGTTTTCTTGGTCAAATTCCCCATTAAGAACTTCTAGGTTTTGTCTTGAGTCATTAGAGTCATTGTCATTATTATTAAACCCTTCTTGGGCTTCTGTAATGATGCAAAAAGAATTATTTTTGAGTCAAAAAGGTAATTTGTCACCTCCACACCAAATCAGTCCTGCCTTCAACAAGTCAGCCTGGATTAGGGCAATTCAACCTCACAAGAAACTTGTATATTGAGAAACTCGACTTCATTTGGAGAGCATCATCAACAAGTTCGATCTCTAAGAAGTAGTAGCTGGAAAAGAGTGTGAAGTTGCTGGAGAAGAAGGAGAGAAGCTCGGAAGTGTTAGAAAATCGAAAAGGCAGAAATATTTTCTTATACTTGATATTTACTTGTGATGTTCTTGATTTCTTATTATATTTCTTTATATCTTCTTTCTTTTAGTTCATCAAGCAATTACCAAAGAAATAGCACATAAAACAATGGACATTAGATGTAGGCACACATCCAGGGAAAAACCCCTCTCTAGGGGAAAACCCAATTAGTAATTCTGCCTTCAATAGTCTTCCGAAGATATTCCAAGACTCTTGACCTTGACACAAACTTTTCTCCTCACCAAGTCAACCTTCTTCCTTACTTGCAGATGATCCTTCTTGGCCTAGTAGCAACAACAACAGCAGTGGCAGCACTTTCTTCAACCCAACAAATTCGACCTTGCCTTAGATACTTTGATATTCACTAAAAGACTTTGATCTTCACCTAGAACCTTCAATCTTGGCCCAACACAACTTTTTGAGGTGACAACATCATAGGACAACTGGTTACGGCATCGTACAGTAACTGGCTATGACATCAATAAGAGATATTCAATCTTCCAAACTAGGGTATGAGAGAGAGAGATAGTTGCAGTAAAGGTTAAATTTTCCCTTTCTCCTTCTTCTACACTAAACTCGCACTTCCTTCTCCTCTTTCTTTTATTTCGCACTTTTTTTGACTTCAAGAGAGATCAAACTTGCTTGAGAGAGAGTGTGCTTCAATTGGAATTTGAATGGCTTCATTTATCGTCCTTTGGTGAGGTCGAATGGCCTCCTTTGAGGCCAACTTGGTGTGGAGACAACAAAATTCATATTTGGCTCAATACTTAACCTTTTTACACGATTCAAAAGCCCAAGAAGGGTCTCTTTAAAAGTACAATGACTATTGACTCAGAATAAATCTTAGAAGTCCTTAATGGGGACTTTGACCTAAAACATAATGACCCAAGCATGAAACCCATGCTTTAATAAATAATACTAATAATAATGATAATTATTATTATTATTATTATTTTCTTTATTCTTTTGACATATACATTACATGATGACTCAAATATATTAATGAAGACCAGACCTAGTTACATTTTCCAACACTCTTTCTTAACTAGGGAGGTATTCATCATATACAAGTACAAGGAAGATTTCAACTATATGAACCATGAAGAATTTTATGCACCGCAATGTCATGGACTAGATTCTTGACCAAGGCAATCTATCCATTGGTCTCTCAACAATTTAGGCATCACAATGCCACATACTAGATTCTTGCCCAGGCCAATCTATCCAAGTGGAATAAGATGGACTCAAGCTTTCAACCTCTCTAGGTACCATCAAGCTTACTTTCCAACCATCAACCCAGGGACCTAGGGGTGTATCAATGGTAAGAGCCCTATGACCCACACCACCCTCCCTACTTCGGGACCTAGACATAAACACAGAGTGTCGACCATATGTATTCCTAGGCAATGCTTCACTCACAAAGCCTCAACACTCCTTGATCTAGTAGATCAAGGATGACCAATCTCTCCCTATCAAACTGATTGGTAACCAAATTGCTATCAAAACCTTAGAGATATTTACCCATACAAACACAACTCCAATCAATAATATACTTTCATATGTACATAATCAAATACAAACCTCTGCGGTCTTTCAAACAACTTGATGTTGCTTCTCAACTTTTCATAGTAGGACTGTTAATCGAATCTTTGACAGAAGATTCTTCAATCATACACTTTCTTTTCCTACTTCTCATACAACAACATATCCTCTGAAATTCATTCTTCAATCAAAACCAAGCTATGCCCTCCCTCTCAACCAAGGATCATCTCTTTATCCCGACTCCCTCTTAATCTTAAGGAGATCAACTTCTTCTTTTCGTCATCGGAGAATCTTTCGTGGCTTCCAACCATTTCATCAGAGTTATCATCATCCCCATCATGCTTATCACATCAATGAACATCTTCACCATATTGAATATTATGTACCTGCACAACTTAGATAGCAAGTACAACCAAATCTATAGAAGCATGAAGTTAGCCATATCAGAATTACGGAAGCATTTCAACCTTACATATATCAGATACCTAAACTTAAATAAGAGACACATATTCTTCAACATCTTGCTAGGGACCTTGTCATAAGCCCTAGACTAATTTATAACAATTTTCATTCCATCTAGAGTTTTAATGTCTCTTTCATATGTGTAACATACCCTACTACAACATATAGCAAACCCTAGAAAAAATTCAAATAAATATAGATCTACAAGGCATCTAACAACTTTCAGAATTCATATGTTAGACTTTCCACTAGGGATTCATACAAATCCTAGATTTCATACAAAAGAATTAATCAAAACCAATCACAACTTAGTCATCAACATGACCAACTTACACTAGGGTTAGTTGCAAACCCTAGATTTTCAATCAAACATCAATCCCAACTAAAACTCAAATTTCAACAATCTTACACAAATCTCAAATCATCATATTATCATCATATATCAGAGATTTTTACTTCTACTAAGGTTAAACTCCACAACCCTAGAATTTCACAAATATTATCATCCTAGAAAGACAAACTTTGACTAGGGCTTAGTTCCGAACCCTAGGAACAGGTTAACTCATACATCTAGGACTTCATCATCATGCATAGGCATTTCATAACATGTGATGGTCAAACCTAACTTCACAAATATCAACAAACTAGGGTTTGATAAGACAAACACACATTCCAAGGAAATCATTTCTAAGACATTATAAGGGTCTTTCTTACACATTCCACCAAACCTTAATGAGTTAGGGTTTCAAAATAGGAACATAACAAACCGAAGATTACTAGTATTCCAAAGGTTCAGGATTTTAGACTTTATCATTCAACCCTAACAAGTTAGGTTTTCATGATCATACCAAAATCTTAAACATGACATCATCAATAAAAACTTCAAATAGCATTTCTTAATATCCCTAAGCAGTTTAGGGTTTCATACATTCACATTAGCATACGCTTAGGTTAGGGTTTTCCAGAGAACTTGTCTAGGGTTCTATAAAAACAATTAAGAATAAGCATGGGATAGATTTATCAAGTGATGAATCACCTAAAATAAGAATCAATATGATTCATTGTAGCTAGTCACAACAATGTTAGTAATAGATTGTTAAATGAATAAATATTTATTATAAATAAATCAATGTTTTAAATCATACTTTTGTTCCTTGACAAACCTTGTCTTGAGAGGTCCTCTTTCATACTCCTTGAGAATATAATAGATGTTTTCCTAATCAAGACAATAGAGGGAGAATGATGATTAATATTTAATATAATCAAAACTAAATGAGTACATGAAACCAAAAACTGAAAGGAAATGAGATACTCATCTTTTGGAGTTGTTGGGGACTCCCTCCAAAGCTTGAGGGATACCTACAAACTTATAAAACAAAAGAAAAAGGTTTTTTCCAAAAACATGTTAAAACCCATAAATTCTAAACATCAAAAATACGAAAATAGAATATATAGGACTAGAAACAAAGGACTTAATAGTGTAAGTCCCTTATATCAGATTCTTCAGGTTCAACTTTCTTTGGATCTTCTTCTTAAACAATGTTAGCATGATCTCTATCTCTCTTCTTATTCTTTGGATTGTCGGGACAATCACTCTTGTAGTGACCCTTCTTATGACATTGATAGCATTCTACTTTGGACATGTCTACCTTCCTCTTTATTCCTTTCGATTTCTTTCCTTTGTATTGAGCAGTGTAGGGATTTGAAACTTCTTTAGGGTTAACAACTAATGAGATCCTTAATTCTTCTTGACTGTAGGAAGTCCATAGCTCTTCAAAAGTGAGAGCTTCCTTCCAATTGTTAAGTCTTGCAACAAATGCACCCCAAATAGGTGGAAATCCTAATAGAGCGGTGATCGCGAGTTCTTTGTCTGGAAAAAATCAATGGCCAAAAGGTTATCTCTGATTCTTGCTATCTTTGCAAAGAAGGAGGCCACTGTATCTTCTTTAGTCATCTTTGTGGAGTTCATTCTTCAAGCTTGCCACTTAACCAATGTTCTTAATAGTGAGTAACTTTGACAAGGCTTCATACATTTCCTAAGCATAATTGATGTTGGCTATAAATGGGACAAGATTGTCCTTTATTCATTCTACCATTAAAGTCATGGCCACCAATTCTAGTTCTCTGAATTTCACTTTGTTAGCATCGCTGGAGTCATCTGTAGGCTTTTTTACTTTTCCCTTGACCAAGTCTAGTAACTTGTTCTTATCAAGGATGAGGTCAATCCTCTTCTTCCAAGACCTTTAGTTTGAGGTTCCTTCAAGTTTGTTCTCTCCCTTGATTGTGTTAAACATCTTCCTTGAATATAGTGGACCTGTTCCCTGAAATAACCCTTTTGAATGGTTCCCTGATCAAGTGCTTGACACTGTCTTTTTCTTTTTTCATCACCAAATCTCTGATACCATGTTAGAAAATCGGAAAGGAAGAAAGATTTTCTTATAGTTGATAATTACTTGTGATGTTCTTGATTTCTTATCAGATTTATTTTTATCTTCTTTCTTTTAGTTCATCAAGCAATTACCAAAGCAATAACACATCAAACAATGGACACCAGATGTAGGCTCACAGCCAGGGAAAAGTCCCTCTCTAGGGGAAAACCCAGTTAGTAATTCTTCCTTCAATAGTTTTCTGAAGATATTCCAAGACTCTTGACCTTGACACAAACTTTCCTCCACACCAAGTCAACCTTCTTCCTTACTTGCAAATGATCCTTCTTGACCTAGCAGCAACAACAACAATGGCAACACTTTCTTTGACCCAACAACTTTGACCTTGCCTTAGAGACTTCAATCTTCACTGAAAGACTTTGATCTTCAATTAGAACCTTCGATCTTGGCCCAATACAACTTCTTGAGGTGACAACATCACATGATAACTGGCTACGACATCAACATGACAACTAGTTATGAAATCATATGACAACTGGCTACGACATCAATAAGAGAACTTCAATATTCCAAACTAGGGAACGAGAGAGAGAGAGATTTTATTTTCCCTTTCTCCTTCTTCTATACCAAACTCGCACTTCCTTATGCTGCTTCTATTTCGCACTTCTTCCAGCTTCAAGAGAGATCGATCTTGCTTGAGAGAGTGTTCTTCAATTGGAATTCAAATGGCTTCATTTATAGCCCTTTGGTGAGTTCGAATAGCCTCCTTTGAGGCCGTCTTGATCATCTTAAGGCCGACTTGGTGTGGAGACAACAAAATTCATATTTGACTCAATACTTAACCTTTTTACATGATTCAAAAGCCAAGAAGGGTCTCTTTAAAAGTACAATAACTCTATTAACTCAGAATAAATCCTAGAAGTCCTCAATGGGGAATTTGACCTAAAACATGATGACCCAAGCATGAAACCCATGCTTTAATAAGTCATAATAATAATAATAATAATAATAATAATTCTTTTCTTTATTATTTTGACAAATACAATGAAGATTGAACCTAGTTACATTTTTGAACAGGAAGAATAAAATCCAATTTTTGGGCTACCTTTCTCTCACATGTGCGAAGATATTGGGCTAAAATTTTGTTTTTGTTGCATGGTCAAAGTTCTGAATCTAGGGGGCCGAAAATCTACTGCTGGGGCCGAAATTCTGATATGAAGTTGCACCTTGAAGCGTTGACACTTGGAAGGCTAAGAAAATGACATTTACAAGAAGCGCTAACTTGGTGGTTGGGGAAGGTATTTTTCTAGATCTAGAAGTTTGTAAGCATCTCATCTTGATTTGAATATACTAAAGGAAGAGTTCTTGACTGATTTTTCCCCTTATAAGGGTTTTTCCCTAACTGTGTACCTACATATTCTGTCTCTTGTTCTTGGGATATTCATACATAATTTGGTAATTGCTTGATGAAAGATAAACTAAATAAGAAGTAAAAGAATCCAACATAATTCACAAGTAATTATCAAGAAAGAGGAATCAAACCCTAAATCCTACTAGCATTGATTTCTCAACACATCTATACCAATGATGTTCATGGTGTTGATAAAGTTCTCATAAGCATGTGATAATCTTTTCAGTGTGATTAATACCATTTCTTCTTTTTCCATCTTCCAACCAATGCCTTCCAATTGTTCTTAGATGTCCTTGATCTTGAGTAAGTTCTCTGGTAAGGAAGGAAGCTCACTCATCGTGGTAAAAAATGATGCTTTCTTCGAAAAGAAGGCTCTTATTTTATCTGAAGCCTCATCTAGATCTTTCAAATGTTTCCAAATTGTTGCTAAAGTCTTCCTTGCTTAAACATCATGAAGCATTTTATTTATCACGGACAATTTGATCAACACTGTGACTTCTCTATCATGGCCATCAAAATTGTCATGGTCTTTACCCACAATAGTGGGTTGTACGTTCTTGTCGAGAATAATGTCTGACAAACACATGTACCAAAAAATGGCTACATACATTTCTTCCATGTATTGTAGTTCTTTCAAGAAAAAATTTGGTTGTCTTCTAGCATGATGTTGGATAATTAAGCCATAAATACAAGTCAAGGGTGCAGAAAAATAGATGGTTCTAAACAATTGTAGTATCCACATAATGCTAATAAACACACAAATTTGTAAGAAATCTACCCCAAATCAACCCAAAAAGACTTAAGTTGTAAACCTATAGCTTAAACTTTACAGATCTAGATAGATCTACCCTCAAACAACTCAAAAATAGTCAAATATGCTAATTACCAACATCAAACAACCAATTTCTCTTTAAATCTGTTGACAAATAATAAATCAACAACTAAAACTTCCAAATATGCAAATATGGGCATCTATGTTGAAGGAAACGACTCCCAAGATGAAGTACTCATACTAGAAATGTTGAAACACTCTCGAAGCACAACTAAAACACAACCAAAGGTTATGTATGGAATTTATTGATTTGGAAATGCTACTAGAATGTTTTAGCAACATTTCGACCCAAATCTACCCCATTTTTGTGGATATTTTTTCTTGTGCAGACTCACTCAAACACAGAAGTCTAAGGGTGTGGGGCACTTCTATGGGACAAATACAAAATAAAAAAAAATAAAAAGATCATGCCACTAAAATTTATCTCTAATCAATCCACGCTTTAGTTTTGCTAGACAAACACCTTATTCTATTTTTGTTAATGAGGATGAAGATTATTATGATATATAATTTGTACTTGTTTTTAGTTCATGTTTTATTTCATTTTCAACACATATAACCACGTATAAAGGATAATTTTGGGATTTTCATCATGTAATCATCTATGAGAGTTAATATAGGTTGGGTTTTGCTTCATAAATGTCATTTATGTGTCTCACTCTTTTCTTTTTTTGGGAAAAATAATGTGCTATTAACTTATTTGTAATAAAAAAAATCATGCATACATACAACATATATACATACATACATGTGTATGTTATGTGTTGTTGACGATATTGGATCCCGCCGACATACATGGGATCTCCCCGATATGAAGTCCTAATTAGACTTCACACTATTTAGTATAAGAGTCTCATCCGGAATTACAGTCTGATTGTCATTAACTTAAAGATTTGTCTTGCCTTGAGCGATTAGCATGAGAGAGTAGCGTGCATGTACTTTTGAATGAGAAAGAGAGTATGCCTTGTGAAATGCTCAATTGTAAATATATCAAGGTTCTTTCGCTACAGGGAACAAGAGTGAGTCTCTAAAAGAAAAGTGATAGTACTAATCTAGTAAAGATGCACACACATAAACAAGGAAGAATCGTTAGTCATCAAGCGAAATGTTTCACATAGATTCTACAATCATTATAACAATCACAACACATTTTTAACAAGTTAAGCACCAAATCCACCGAAATAGTTCAATTTATTTAGTACGTATAAAATCCAACATAAACCACAAACATTTGAAGAATAGTCTCGAAACATCTACAATCTATGTGTGAAATGTGTTGGCCAAATGGCATTAAGTATTAAGCAAAAATTCCAAGATACATAAGTACAACGAACACCACTAGATCTAATATTGGAGCATTAGAGCCACTACTTGATCTCCAAAAGAACTATCTCTCTCACTCTAATGCCTTGTGCGAGAAGCCAAGGTGAAAAGTACTTTGCTTGAGTAATGAGGCTTATTTTATAACTAGAGGCATGACCTTTCATATCCTCATGCCTCTTGAGTTTCTCATATGACTTTCCAACTTCTTATGACCTTTGGACTTCTATACAACTATTGTACTTCTAAATGACTTTTGAAATCCTTTATGACTTTTGGAATTACATGTGTTGTTTGGACTTCTTCATATGGATTTTTTGTTCATATACGACTCTTGGACTTCCACATTTTGTTTTTACAATGATTACATAGTTACATCATTGTTCCAACATCATCATAAGATGACAACATGACAAGTCAATAACATTGATTGTAGAAATTCCTGTAGATTCAAACTGCTAATTGTAATATGATAAAACAATAGACTTGAATCTACTCTATTCATCGGCATAAATAATTAAACGATGCTAAATCACGAAGCATATAAGAGAAAGAATTCAATCAACACATAACACAATGATTTCCTGAGGAAAACCACAACTAAAAAACCCTGCTATCTGTATATTGCATTAGTCAGAAAATATGAGAAGATTACAATGCTTTTCTCAGGCTCAAGCAACGTTTACACTATCTCTATCTGTCCCACTGCTTCCCAGACAAGCCTAGGCCAATACTTAGCCAATTTTATGCTTTCCTAAGTCTCTATTTCCTTGCATTGTTCCTGAATGAATTAACCACTATTTAATTGGGAAATTACTCAATGATGAATTGCACAATCCTCATAGGCCTTCCTATGACTGCATGCACTATTTGTTTAATTTGGATGATTTTACAGCTGATAGTACACCGTCCCTGAACTCCAATCTCAACTGGGTCTTTCTCTGATCTAACATGCATGAGTTAATTATGACTGAATCTTCAAATTATTGGTTGATCACTATAAGCAACACCACAATGTACTTCAGATAGCACCACATTGCACTTCAAGCAATACTCCATTGTATTTCAAGAAGCACCACAGTGCACTTTAGGAAACACCCCACTATACTTCAGGCAACACTACATTGCACTTTAGGTAACACCCCACATTACTTCAGGCAACACCACACTACTATACCTCCCACCTATTCCTCCATTGGTTGGAACTAATTTAACTGACTTTAACTCCGTTAGACTGAATTAATTAGTTACAACTCAAAGTAAACCCAATTAGTGTTCCTAATTGTAGGAGACACTCTACATGACTCTAGTTAGACCCTCAACTTGAATTAACTGAGCCAACTAAGTCAAATTAACATAGTTAACTAATACAAGTTGTCATGAGATGTGGAATTACAATTTTATTCCCAATTTAATTCAAGAACAAAATTAAATTAGGATTTTCTTGTTTCATTTTCAATGCTCCCTCTAAAAAATAAAGGGATTATTTGGTACCCCGATCCTGCCTCTGTGAAACTCGAATTTGCATATTCACAATGCTTTTGTCAAAATATCTGCATCCTGCTCCTCTGTAGGAATGTACTCCAACAACATGATTCTCCTCTACACACAATCTCGTAGATGGTGATATCGGATGTCAATATGCTTGGACCGATCATGAAAAACTGGATTCTCAGAGAGTTTGATACAACTTTGATTGTCACAGTAAATCACTGTAGGATCCATTTGCTGACCAAATAACCCAACAAGGATCTTCCTCATCCAAATAGCCTCACAAGATGCTTGACTAGAAACCATGTACTCTGCTTCTACTAAACTGAGTGCAACTGATCTTTGCTTCCTGTTGTACCAAGAAACTATTGTTGACCCAATACTGAAGATTCCCCTTGATGTGCTCTTCCTGTTAGATGGAGTCCTTGCCTAATCTGTACTTGTGAAGCCTTTAAGCTTCACCCCCT
The DNA here is from genome assembly GCA_031772625.1 of Pinus tabuliformis. NCBI lineage: Eukaryota > Viridiplantae > Streptophyta > Pinopsida > Pinales > Pinaceae > Pinus > Pinus tabuliformis. The sequence goes on from CM062819.1 coordinate 437,887,661, forward strand.
CTGTCTGTTTGTACGAAAGACCAAACTGAGTGGTGACTATGAGGTATCTCAACACATGTTTAGCTTCCTTCCAATAGAGTTTGGTTGGCTTAACCATTGCTTTATTAAGCTGGTTAACTGCAAAACATATGTTTGGTCGTGCATTCACCAAATACATAAGTGAACCCACAAGCTGTCTGTAAATAATAGCCTTCACTACTTCACCTGAAGTAGCATCTTCCTTCCTCCAACTACTTGTTAGAGGAGTCTCCATGGGTTTGCTTCTCTCCATATGGAACTTCTTCAGTATCTCATTGGAATACTTTCCTTGAGAGACAAACAATTCTGCATCTCCTTGCCATACTTCCATACCAAGGAAATAATGCATGAGCCCCAAGTCCTTCATCTCTAATTCTCTTGCAAGATCCTCTTTGTAAGACTTTATCAGCGTCTCATCCCCTGTTAGAATCAAATCATCGACATATAATACTCTAGTCAACAATTTACCTTCAACCACAATATTGTAAAGGTTCGCATCTATTTCACTTTTGGTGAAGCCCAACCCGGTGAAATAGTTGCCAATCCTAGTGTACCAAGAATGAGGTGCTTGTTTCAGTCCATACATTGCTCACTTGAGTCTGCACACATGCGACTCTCTGTTGAAGGTATCAAATCCTTCCACTGCTCAATATACACCTCTTCCTCAATCACACCGTTGAGGAATGTTGTCTTCACATCCATCTGATGTATCTTTCATCTCATCTGCGTTGAAAGTGCGAGAATAGATCTGATTGAAGAGTACCTTGCTACTACAACAAAGGTCTCCTTGTAATCAATTCACTCCACTTGAGAGAACCCTCTGGCCACAAATATGGCTTTGTGTTTCTCCACACTCCAATCTGTTGCTTGCTTTACCTTGTAAAGCCATATGGAACTCACCACTAACTTGTCTGTTGGACTTGGGACCGCTTCCCAAACACTGCTTCTGATAATGGATTCATACTCCTCAACCATGGTATCAACCCATATTGTATGTTGCACTGCCTCCTTGAACGAGGATGACTCAAACTCTACACTCTTTCTCATCAAATCCATGTAGCATGTGTATTGATCTGGTGACATCCTCTTCTTGTTTTGTGATGTGGGTGCTCCCACATTATTTTTAGCATCATGTATCAATTTTTTAGCCTCTCTGGTGCACTTCCTTCCATCTCTGGAAGTCTCTGCATGAGTGGGTGCTTCCACTCTCTGCTCTTATGCATGTGTATGCTTCACATCATCTTGAGGTTCTTCCTTAGGAGCTAAAAGCTCCTCTTCTCCATGCAACTGAAGATCCATCTCAAAGAAACATCTCATGGCCTTCTCTTCATCGAACTTCACATCTCTACAAACAATTGTCATCCTGTGAGATGGTAGGTACATCCGATAGTTGTGAGGTGTATCAGTGTACCCCACAAATATGCCCAACTTAGTTGTTGGCTCTAGATTTTTCTATGCATCCTTGGTAACATGGAAGTAGACTAATGAACCAAAGATCCTAAAGTGTGCCACATCTGGTTTCTTACCTGAAAAAGCTTCTTCTAGTGTACTCATCCTGAGAATTCAATGAGGACTTATGTTCTGCACATAAAAAATTGTGTTGCATGCTTCAACCCACAAGTGCAACGGTAGGCCCTGATCATGTAACATCAACCGTGTAGCTCCCACATGTTAATTTTTGCAACTAGGATAAAATTCCACATTGTACAACTTAGATGACCAAGATGATGCTTGCATTAAATTTCTCTTTTCAAGAGGATAAAAAATGACCCAAAGATCATCTAATTTGGTTAATTGGAAGTTGAGTTTTGAATTATTTTATTCATTCATTCATTATGGAACGAGTCGGTTCTAACCACTTGGGTAATTGCTTGGGTCAATATCAACCCCAAGTAAACCCTCAAGAAATCATATGAAAGGAATCTACCTCAAGTTCATTTCAACACACTTGATCAAGCCATTTTCTATTCTTCTATTTTGTTTTGGCATGCACAAGTTCATCGGAAAGAGTTTGCACAAGGTCTGAAATCACAAGCGAAGGTTCGCTCTGGGTTAGGGTTTTCTGGATCTCGGTCATTGGCACATAAAAAGATATTTTCATCCTTGGTCCCAGGAACAAAGTAGGCAAGAGAGCGACTCTGGCTCTCTAGTCGCAAGGAGACAGTTTAGTGAGAGCGACTCTGGCTCTCTAGTCACAAGGAGACAGTTTAGTGAGAGCGACTCTGGATTCATAGATATATTGGAAGGTTCAGGTCACCAGTTGCTTGCACAGAGTAGTCCTGGGAGCGACCAGGACATCTCGGTCTCTCTCACAACAACAATAAGGGAGAGACTTTGGGTTTTAGCTATATTGTTCCAAAGTCACATGCATAAAGACTTCCTGAGATCGACCCTGTAATCACAATCACTCGCATACAGTGACAGAGAAAGAGACCAAGGAGTTTCGGTCACAGATAGATAGTCGTGATGAGGGCGAACAAAGTTCAGATCTAAGGTTTGACATCTTAGATTCAGTTGAATTCAGTGATCTGGTAGATATGGGTTTCCCTATTTTGTTATACATATATCTAGATCTATAGATTTGATTTATTATTATCCACTGCAAATCATATGTATTGGGCTCATTGTACTCACTGCTGAAATATTTTTATGACGATCTACTAAAGAAGAAGATTTGAAAGGGTTCTCCCTTGTGGTGTTTTGTTGGAAAATACTAGGGGGGGGTTGAATCAGTATTCCTTAGCAATCAACACTTTTAAATCTTTTTAGAGCATTAGTTAATCTTCAATTATTATTAACGTTTATGCAGTAATAATAGTAAATAAAAGAACACAGGAGGCACAAAGATTTCAGGTGGAAAGCCCCCTCCAGGTCAAAAACTACCAAATGCTTTTCTAATAAATTCTTTAATCTTTAGCCCCAACTGAAATGAAAGCCACAACTTCCTAGAATTCTAGAAAAGCATTCTTCTCTAGCTCCCACTGGATGGATGCTCCAACGCCTGAGATTCTTCAATAGTCAATTGAACGGATGCCCCAACACCCATTGAGCTACAACTCACCCTAGCACCACTCTTCCACCCTGAATTTTTCACAAGCTTGAACCTATTGGTGACTTCATGCACCAGCCTAGCACCACCCTACCACCCTATAGAAGAATAAAAGACGAATGGACTCCCGTACCAAGGAAAATGGTCCACTTTGATATAAAATGATGTAGAAGAAGACGACACATTAGACCATAACCCCAACTATGACAAAACCAACTAATGATGATCCAAGACCTCCCAACACTGCCTCTTCAACTCTTGGCAAATAGACACTTGTAGAACTTTTACAAATATGCTTTTACAATGACTCTGTACAATGATACTTTTACAATGTCTGTATGCAGTGCTGCCCACTTGAAGACTTCATGTGGTGAACTTCTTGATGCTGTTTTGCACCTTGATTACTGCTCTTGTCATGCTACCATTTCCCAATCTTTAGAACATTATATTATGCATTGAGTCTTCTCTTGATGAATATATAATACCTGCAAAAAGTCTTCAAAGAAATACGCATGACATGATAATAGAAAAACTTACCTCATCCTGCAGAACATATGTCAGTGCTAAACAAAAACAACAAATTAGAATACAAAGAGACTAATGCAATTAAGAGATAAAAATGCATATACAGAAGATACTTACCTGTAGCTTACCTCTACTGCATCATTTTACTGCACCTTTCTCTTTGCTGCCCTAGAAAGTCTGGTCCTTTGCACCCCTTGACAACACTTGATCTAGTTTTTCTTGCATTCTAGGAGCATAATATTTAATCTGATGTATCTTTGCGATTTCAGATCCTCAACATGTGATCTTTGGTCCTGTAGAAGCCCTTTGAGTCTTATTTCCAATTCCACATGTCTGACCTGATTTGGACTCTTCAAGGAAAAGTTATGCCCAATCTCTCACAATGATCTAATTATGTACTAGTTCAGTAGAGTGAACTTTTACGACGTACCACGTGTCACTGTTTCCTCCTCCGGCTCTGAAATTAATACACAGAAAACTATAGTTTGTGCATTGTTTGCCACTTTTTACAGAATTCCAATCTTCTTCTTTGAGACAGAGTTATGACAATTTTCCCAAGGTCACTTCTTTCAGATGAAATTCAGTGGCCTGCAAAAACCCTAACTTCCACAGATCATATCTCCAAAAATATAGTGAAACAAGATTTGAAATTTGTTCACGATGTTCATCAGGATTTCAAATCAAATGGGTTTTAATTTCAGAATCTAAGACTTCACATAAATGAAGTTATAGCGAAAATTCCACGATCACTACTTTTGGAGGATATATGAGATCTATTTTTATAGAGTTGAGAGGGGCTTCTATAGAGAATGTTGGAGGGATTTTAAGAGATTAAAAAAGTTATTAATTATTTACTATTCAATGAACAAAACCAATTATGAGTGCCATGCCACAACCCCATAGGATTTTAACCCACTAACTGGGGTTACTAACTCCAAACATGAATATCTCTCAAACCGTGAAGAATTACTTGACGTGCCATATATCAACGGAAACATCTTGACGAGTAGAATCCATATAGAAGATCCTTGACTCAAAATAGAGTAATTTATCAAGTCAAAATTCCCTTGCAAGATCAGGGTAGCCCCTGGCACTGCTTGGGTTGACATCAATGACAACCTCAGATCATCTTTAGATCAACATGTTTTTCTCTAGTCTTGGACTAATCTGTTGACTATTATGGTGGTGTTGTTGTCTTCTTTATCATTGCATATATTTTTCTTTCTTTAGTTACACTTATGATTGATTATATTGCTAATAATTAGATGCATTGTTAATGAAAAGATAAATTGGGCTAAAGTAACTGATACGACATAGAACAATACATTTTTTTAGCATGGTATCAGAGCTAAGGTGAAAGACAAGCTCAAGAGAAGACAAGCTTGAAACCCTCTCTTTCAAAGAGAAAATTTCCTATTCAAGGTCAAGATGTCATCCTCTACCTTCAAGGAGCATGGAAGGTTGGGTGATGCATCAAATTTTGCTTCATGGAAAGTCAGATTGGAAATCATATCAGGCAACAATGATGTTCGAGAATACGTTCAAGGAAGGATGCCCAAGCCTCCAGAAAATTCTTTTTCTTCTCTCAAGAACAGGTACAAGAAAGGTGGGTCTAAATAAAATCAAATTATAGCTGATGGTTTAAAAGATCATTTACTTTCTTATGTTGGGAATTTAAGAAAGTCTAAAGATATGTATGACAAGATAACCGACATGTATGAATTCAACAACTTGAATGAGATCATCACCTTGAAATATCAACTCAAGGAAATTAAGATGAACAAAGGGGAAGTTGTCCAATATTACATTATGAGGATCTCTCGTCTTAGAGATCAATTGCAGAGGGTTGGAGAAAATGTACCTGACATGGAGCTAGTAGTTGTGACTCTTAGAGGTCTCCCCCCTATTTGGGAAACCTTCATTACTACTATCAACAACAACAATTTCCTTCTGTCATATGATGAGATCATTGGAAAACTCACTCAAGAAGAATCTAGGATGATAGCAAGAGGAAGGATTCAAAAGCATGAAGAGGGAGAGCCCGCTACATACATCACTCATGGTAAAATAAAGAAGACAAGAAGAGGTTCATCAAGGAAGCCTCCTTCTCAAAATACAAAAAGAAGGAATGATAGATCGACATCTCATGTTGAATGCTTCAATTGTCACAAGAAGGGTCATTATGCACGAGATTGTCCTGAGATAGGAAAGAGGCCATGCTACAACACTAGAGGCAACTACAATAACAAAAGAAGAAAATACAATCAAAGAAATAACCATGACAAAAAATATGATAGAAGAAAGGGAGACTCCTCAAGTGACCGTGAAGAAGATCATCCTCCTCAAAAGAAGTCAAGGGCTCCCAGGTATGAAAGTAATGTTGTAAATAAATCTAAATACATTCTCATTTCTGCTCTTACTAGTTCTTCTCCACCAAATTTGTGGGATAGTTGGCTAGTTGATAGTGGGGCCACTCATCATTTCTCTAGTTATAAGGAAGTCCTCTCTAATCTAGTAGAAAGGGAGACTAAGATAAAGATAATTTTTGGAGACAACTCTACTCATCCCGTGAAAGGCTTTGGGTCCGTCAAATTTCAGTTGAATTATGGGAAATCAGTTTTATTGCATGATGTTATGTATGTACCAGGATTAATGAAGAATCTGGTATCTATATCCGCTCTGGAAGATAAAGGGATGAGGGTTTCCTTCATTAAGTTAAAGTTCTAACTTGGCCTGTCGATTCACCTATGAGGGATGCCTTCACACTAGGATCAAGATTTGAAGGACTCTATAGGGTCACTGGAAGACCTCTCCTAGCACTAGTTCATAATACCAATCATTTGAGCGAATTATGGCACCACAGGCTGGCTCATCTTCACTATGATGCACTTCCAAAATTGAAGAAATTGGTCTCTAGTATTCCTGATGTTCAGGCTCATCATGATGGAGTTTTTCCAGGTTGTGCAAGTGGAAATAAAAAAAGGGGGCCATTTCTCTCTAGTAAGAAAAATATAAACGACATCCTCCATCTCATTTGTTCTGATATATGTGGTCTGACGCCTATACATTCTGTTGGTGGTCATCTATACTACATTACCTTTATTGACGACTTCTCAAGAAATACATGGATATACTATCTTAAGTACAAGGATGAAGCCTTTGAAACATTCAAGGAATTCAAAGCCTTAATAAAAAATCAATCAGGAAAAGAGAATCATAGTCTTCAGGTCTGACAATGGAGGATAATACATGTTAAAATAATTCATAGCATTTTGCAATAAAGATGGAATTCAAGGAGGAAATGGTTTTTCCATATACTCCTGAACAAAATGGTCTAGTCGAAAGAAAGAATAGGTCTATATTAGAAGTTGCCCGTGCTATGCTCCATGATAAAAAGGTGCCAAAATTCCTTTGGGCCGAAGCTACATCCACTATTGTATATGTTTAGAATAGGGTGCCTCATCAAGCATCAGAAAACAAGGCTCCTGAAGAAATATTCACAGGCATTAAGTCTGATATCAGCCATCTTCGTGTATTTGGATGCCCAATATACTTTCATGTGCCGAAAGACAAAAGGAACAAATTGGAAGCTACTAGTAGAAAATGTGCATTTGTGGGTTTTTGTGAAAATTCTAAAGCATATAGAATTTATATTCCTAATCAGAGGAAGGTCAAAATTATTAGGGATGTAACATTTGATGAAGATGCAACTCTTGGAAAAGAAAGAAATCTTCCTCCACCTCCTCCTCCCAAGGAAGAGAATGATGACTGGAATATTCTAGATGGTCCGTCTGTACTTGAGTCTGATATGGTTGATGATCCCATAGAGCCTATGGATCTGTTAGATCCTCCTCCAAGTGATCCTCTCTCTAAGAAGAGACTACTTTGGCTCTGCGATACTTTACAAGATATTGAAAGAAATGTCCCCATTTGCATATCATTCAGAGAAAGATTTGCCTCCCAGCATACCATTGCTGCTGTCTTATTGCAGAAAGATGATCAAGGGAATGAAAAACCTATTGCTTTCTTTAGTAGAGCCCTTAGAGATGCACCTCTGAAAGATCAGATCATGGAAAATCAAGCTTATGCTTTGGTCAAAGCCATCAAAGACTTCAGGATCTACATCCTATACTCTCATGTTATTGCTTATGTACCAAATCCCATTGTGAAAGACATACTGACTCAAGAAAATTTAGAAGGAAGAAGAGGAAAATGGATTACTAACATATTATAATTTGACATAGAAATAAGACCCACAAAGCTGATAAAAGGGCAAGGTTTGGCTAAATTGATGTCTGAAGCAAACTTCCAAGCCTTGGACATTAACCAACTGGACAATGAACCGGAGCTGGCGACTCCAAAGATCAATGTAGCCTTTGAACAATCCCCGTGGTATTCTGATATCTGTTATATATTGCAAAACCTGTGTGCTCCCCCAGGGTTGTCCAGAACCAAATCTAGATTTTTAAAAATGAAAGCTTCAAGATTTTGTGTTATAGATGGTAATTTACTATGGAAAAATCATGAAGGTATACTGTTGAATTGTTTGAATATGCATGAGATTAACAATGTTATAAAAGAATTCCATGCAGGTGATTGTGGTGGACATTTGTACTGGAAGTCCACTGTGGATAAGATATTGAGGGCAGGTTACTATTGGCCCACTCTCTTCTCTGATGTTAAAAAATTTACCACTTCATGTCACAAGTGTCAAGTGTTTGAGGGAAAAAGAAAGTTACTACCACTTCCCTTAAAGCCTATTGCAACAGAAAGGCCCTTTCAGCAATGGGGCTTGGACTTCATTGGGGAAATTCATCCTTCATCCTCAGGCCAACATAGATGGATTCTAACAGCCACAGATTACTTTACTAAATGGATTGAGGCTGTTCCATGTAGACAAGCAAATGATACTACTATCATTCAGTTCCTTGAAACTAATATTCTTTCCAGATTTGGTTGTCCTGACAAGATTATAACAAACAATGTTGCTGCTTTCAGATCCAAGAAGATGGTGAACTTTTGCCACAAATTCCACATTACTTTGGGCCATTCTACTGCATACTACCCTCAAGGCAACGGTTTAGCTGAATCATCTAACAAAAGTCTTATCAACATCATTAAGAAGATACTGGAAGAGAATAAGAAAAATTGGCATAAGAAGCTTGTAAATGCCTTGTGGGTAGACAGGATAACAACCAAAAGGTCTATTGGGGTCAGCCCATATGAGTTGGTTTATGGAATGGAAGCCAAATTCCCTTTATCATTAGGGATCCCTGTCATGAAGCTACTTCAAGAAAGTCAAGCTGAACCAAATGACATGCAAAGAAGAATCAATCAGATTATCTGTTTGCAGCAAACCAGAGATCAAGTCTATAGCATAGCTCAGGTCCTACAAGAGAAACTGAAGAAAGCCTTTGATAGAAGAACCAAGGCTGAAGATTTCCTTATTGATGATAAAGTACTTAAATGGGATTCAAGAAGAGAAGACAAGGGAAAGCATGGCAAATTTGACTCCCTTTGGAGGGGCCCTTTTGTTATTCAAGCAGTACAAGGAAATAACACTTATTTCTTGAAGAATTTGGATGGCACTGAAGCTGAAGAGGGCCCTGTAAATGGCCGGATGTTAAAACATTATTTTGACTACTTCCCATGTGTATAGCATGGCTTTCCCCTGTACATAGTCAGCTGTATATACTATTTTCTTTCAGCATATAAATAGTTCAGTTTAAGAAGTTTTGTAAATAAGCAGGAAAAAGCTTGTATTTCAGAAGTTCCACAATGGTGACAGATTCCAGTTTTGAGGTCCAAAGAGAAAGTTTGCAAGTTTTGAGAAGAAGTCAAAAGCCAAGGCAGTCTGACCTGCTGTTCTTGGTCTTTCAAGTAGAAAAACCATCCCCAAGTGGAGCCACTGTTAGCTACCTATACCAATAGGTTTCATTTTTCATGATTGGCTGGGGAAGTACCAATATGATCTACTTTGGTGATGCAAAGATCTCATATTCTACTGGAAAACACATATCTACAGTTGGTTGATGCTGTCCTACTTCTGAATGGGTGATCCAACAGTCTAAGCTGGGTCATGCCATATTTCAATTTATTGTTGTAGACTAGAGAAAGAAATATGTCCAAACTATTCAATCTTGGCAGATAAGTAGCTAGGTAGAGAATGAAGGTTCCCAACTGTTTAATCTGGGGCCTTAGAAGTAATAAGGCTAGCCTTAGATAGAAAATCAAAAGGAAAAGCCAAAGGAAAAGAAAAGGCACATGAGGGTTTGCAAGTCTAAGTGCACCCTTCTTGAAGTAACCAAAAATGCTAGGCAATAGAATGGGTAGGTAGATGGGGTTGCAGAAGCATGATTTCTTTCATATCACTGGCCTAAACAAAGGAAACACATAAGGGCCAGTGCAGATCTCTTATTTAGCAGTTTTGCAGCAACAAAATGAAGCATGTCTAACTTCCCAATCATCCCCCTTCACATTCCTTGCTAACATCCCAATACCACATTTGTTCATGAGAGAAAACAAACTCATTGATTGATCCTTGTTGCATAAAGAGCCACACTTCCTGTGTAAAAATCTTTTCATTTTGATCTACTCTCCAAAATAAGTTTGTTTCCTATAAAACTTAGTCTTTGCTTCCTCTTCTCCATATCTTCCATCCAATACTAACTACTAACTCTATCTATACTTAACTCCCTATGTTCCCCTTTCCCTATTACTATAGCACTATTGTGTATAAAATACCCAAGATGTATATATCCCTCCCCTTTGGCATTATAGCCATATGTTCGAATATTGGAAAACCATGCAGAAATAAAGTCTTGTTGTATATGGTTGCGTAAAGTCAGGGATTAAACTAACCCCTGGTTGGTTTAATAACCTAAACTCTACCCTTATCCCCTTACAACCCCTTTTGCAATGCTTTACCCGCGCTACTTACAGAAACATTGTAAAAACCCACTTTCGCTGCTTATCCAAAGTTTTGTTACAATGCTCATTTTTACAAAAAAAAAAAAAAAAAAAAAAAAGGAAATCATTAAAATAAGGTCGCCGGGTCCTGCCGTATTGTCTTATCAGCTTTGCAACCCGTCGCCCGTCGGATCTGGGCTTTCCCATCCGACGGCCCATATCAATATCGGGCCGCCCCCGATGTCCGGACGATAGCACCCGAAAAATGTCAGAGGGTGACGTCAGGGCTCGGCCACGCGTCGTTTCCAGGTCGTATCGGGAGGCCGCCTGCCAATACCGCCCCCGTACCATAAGCGGTCCGATGGAACCACTTACTGCCTTGGTTTACCGCCTGCCCACGTCATGCCAAGTCGGCCCCTCATCAGCGCTAAGTCTGCCATTGCTCCACTCTGTCTGCCACCTCACCAGTCCCCATGGACCACTCACAGGTCGCCACGTCACCTTTCCGTACCCGACCCCACCCGATGACATCATGCTGACGTCATCCAAAAAATGCGCCAAAAGCCAGATTTTCGCTATTTTGGCCCAAAAAGCCCATTTTTGGTGTTATTTGCATTTTTATGCACTATATTGCTGCATGAACAACCATGTCGTTCACCTGCCAACTTCGAAGACTGCTTCTGTGCTCCCGGCACCCCGAATCCATCTGCATTGCCACCATTGCCAGAATACACCAGGTATTTATCAAATCATCCCCTCTGCGCCTGGTTTTTACATAAATCACAGAAGAAACTAAGAAGAGAAGAAAAACACAGTAAATTCCAGAAATCCTCATGAACCAGTGCTTTTCCTCCACACTGTAAGCCCAATTTCACTTGTAGAAGTCCCCATTGTGTCCAATTTCCACGAATATACAGTCTGTTTGCGCATTCGCAAACTAAAAGCTCTGCTACACAAGTCCACCGGGAAAACAACTCTAAAATCCCAACATTTACTCATTGAACCTTTTTTAGGGGCATTTCAACTTGTTTTCACCCTAATTCACCCTGCTTCCCCTGCAAATTGCCTTGCTTCTGCAAAAAATACTGCTCTGTGTTGCTCTGCCCAGAGAAACAAGTTCAAATACAATTCAAAGCACCAATTGAACATGGAAACTCCAGTTGCATTGAATGTAACACCTCTAAATGCCCCACAAAGAGAGCTAGAGTGGCTGCCCTTGGCTGACAGAGATTACCAAATGGCAGAAGTACTCTCAATGGACACCAAATATAACATCCATGTACTCAATGACCTTAAAGCCAAACACCTCAGTGGGAATGATATCCTAGGGATTTGGGACTCCAATTTGCCCATTTTCAATCTCCCTCAAGTCAATATCCTCCCAGACTTGATACACAGATGCAGTGCCAACTATGACCCCTGTCAGAGAGCTGTCCTCAATTCCTCAGGCTCAGTTTTGTTCCATGTCACCCCTGAGGCCATAAATGAAATGCTACACTTTCATACTTCAAGGCCATTGACTCCCCTCTCCATCATGGATTTGATAAAGAAAGGAGGTAAGCTGTCCAGTACCCAAATTGTGAAGATCAATCAGTTATTCATTCAATCAAGATTTGAGACTGTGAGGAATCGCCCTATTGGAAATGTGTATCTAAATGAGCTGGGAAAAATGCTTGTCGATATGATCAGTTATGTCCTGGGATACAGAACATCTGAGGATGTTGATGAAACCATTCTGGCCATGATGTCCATCTTCTCCCTTGGAAGGCCTCCTGCTGTTTACTATGATTATGCTGCCTACATTGCCAATAAGATTCATGAGCAGTTGATGAATCTAGAGAGGGAGAGGATATTCAGATACACCTCTTATATCTATCATTTATTCCTATTCTATCAGCCTGATAGCTTCCCTATTACTCTCAAGAAGCTTGATGCCCAAGGGAACCCAAGGTCTGTAGTATTTTGGTCTTCTATCTTTCATCATACATCTTATTCACCATACAGCTACTGTGAATTCATAGACCTTTTTATCCATCCAACCATATCCTTGCTGTTGAGTGCCCCTCGTCCAAGATTGACAGATGAGATGCAAAGAATCCTCCAGCTCTCAAAGGCATACAGCATTGGGGATTGGTACTTTTACCAACACCATACAGTAATCAGAATATATGGTTGTGAGTTGGCCCCCTATAGGCTACCAAGATATGTCCCTATGAGACTCTTTGATTTAGAATACTTCAGACAATTTGGGAATGCAGACATGGTCCATTTCCACAGCAAAAATAAGAAGGTACAGCTCAAAGTCAGGAACTAGCTAGGCCCATTTATTTATAACAAAAGAGAAGAGGCATGGCAAGAAGCAGACAAGATCCTGAAGTGCCTTGAGTTGCAGACCAGTTTCCTCTGGATACCCTATGATCCCAATCATTTCATTAGCCTTAGAAGGGTCAAGTATAAGTTGGCTAGCTATGATCATGTCAGGCTACCTCATATTGAAAAATATGCAAATCTATTAAGATGGAAAGAAGGCACATTAGAAGACGCAAGTACTAGAGAGGAAATACTACAAAAAGAAGCAAAGAATCTTGAAAAGGAAGCTGACTTGGAAAATTGTGGGTAGGTTTCCTCGTCTTATCAAGTGAAACTTGGACCAGCTGCCTCATCCTCTACAGTCCCCCAACAGACAGCTCAAACTACTCCACAGGCTGCCAGCAAAGGTAAAGAAAAAGAGATGGAACAGGAATAGCCACCCCCTATAGCAGAACAGCAGAAAGAGCAGCCCAAATAGCAAGAGTAAATGATTGAGGCCCCAATATCTATAGAGAAACAGGCTCAAGAAAATGTGCCTCCAAGGCAGGAAACAACAGTGGATGCCTCAGTGCTCCAAACTCCACTAAATGAAGAGAGAACCAAGAAGAGGGATAGAGAGTAGGAAAATCCCCTCACCACATCAACAAATCAACAAGGGGAGAAAAGGCAAAGAATAAATCCCCTTTCTGAAGAAGAGATGCCTATTGGGCAATCCTTGGGTATGGGCCCCCCTAGCATGGAAGCATCTGCCAGTTCCTTCCAGCAGGAACAAGAAAGAACAATTGGAGGAGAGGTCAGCTCCTCAAGCCAAAAAAGGAGGGCAGAATCTAGCATAAAGCAGCAATACATTGATATCAAGAAGAGAAATGAGCCAGTCAGACTCCAGCTATACAATCACTTGCTCAAGATGGCTCCCACAAACCAGCAGAGGCTTATGTCAGCATATGACATAACAGAGGAGAAGATGACTATGAGTCATTTCATGCCCACTATGTTGCAGCCACAGTCAGTTGCAGATTACATAAGAACCAATCTTGAGGTACTTGCAAAAGACATCCACCCAATGGACCAGAGAGCTTCACAAGCAAACGGGTGAGATGATCTATTCCACTCTGGCAGACAAGACATTTCTTGCACACAAATTGCAAAACAGTCTTCATAATACAACTGCCCAACTTGAATTGGAGAAGGCCTCCTCTCAGGCCAAAGACAACAGGATCAGGTCTTTGGAAGATATTATTATAGAGCTTGGGCATGACCCCAAGGATCCCAAAGCTGTACAGGCACTACTAAAAGAAAAATAGGCAGATATAGCAGCTTTGAGGAAGATGGTCAAGATTCCAGCAACCCTTCACCCTCAAATAGAAGATGTTGCTCAGCAGAGGAAGGACCAAGATGTAGCAGCCATGCTGCTAACACTACACATACAGTTGGTACAAACAGAAGGGAAATTGGTAGAAACAGAGGCTGCACTACAGGAAGCCCTGAAGCAGAAAGAGGGAGGCCAGACATCTCAGCCCCCTCAGCCAGTGATCAACCTTGAGGAGCCCCCTCAAATTATCACTCCTCCCACAGGACAGACAACTGGAACAGGCCCATCAACATCAGCACCACCAACAACATCAGAACAGGCACCAAGCCTTGATATGCAGAAAATGATGAAGGAAATTCAAGTTCTAGAGGCCCAAATGGCAGAACTACATGAGGCCAAGGAAAATTTGGTTACAGTTAATGAAAAATATGATAAGTCAAAGCAAACTGTAGCTGAAAAAACCAGAGAGGTGAAGGCTCTTGAGAAAAGGATAAAAGAACTGGAGAAAGATCTCTCTCTTGACAAAGTGGTGGCTGAGATCAAGAAAGTCTTGTGGGTCAATATTGGCCAATCCATAACAGATCAATGGCAATATATAGAAACCATTCATGAGCACATAGATCTCATAGGAAGGGCTCACAAGGAAATTCAAAGAGCAAGGGCATCTCTAGGCACTATGCTTGAGATAGCCAATAGGATGATCAATGTCCCGAACAACCGCACAGGCCCTCAGCTGGCAGCAATAGGAATCACCAATAGAACTGACACCATCTTACTGATAAAGAGGGTCCTCACTTTAAGAAGTCTGGTGCAAACATTGGACAGGAGATGCCAGGAAATGCAAACAGAGGTGAACAAGTTCACAGAAAAATTCACAGCATTGCATAACAGAGGCCTTCCCAGCCTACTAAACAGTGCAGGTAGGTTGCTGTCCCATGAAAATTATGCCAAAAGGGTTAATACTTTTGCTACAAATTAGATCACTGCAGGATCAAGTACCCCAGAGGAAACAGGGCCTGCATCTGGGCAGAGCCTCTATGAGAAAATAGAAAAATTATTTTTTATCATGAATGAGATCAGACATCTGTTTGAAGTGCCTCCTAATTACTACAAATATACTGAGGCAGTTGAAACCTTAGGCACAATTTTGAGACATCAGTTGCCTACACAGGAATGGTGGACCAGCATGATACAGACATTACTATGAACAAACAGATTTTCATCAAGTTTTTTCATCAAAATATAAGTCATCATGTTCAGCAAATTGATGCATTCAGTATGACTGGAGAAGAGTGGACAGAGCCAACTTAGCAGACAGATTCGGCCACTAAAGCAACACCGACAGATGCAGATGACAAGGCCGAGAAAGCTACAGCACGACAGAACATTAAAGGCATATCATTCAGAATTAATGCAGAGCGCTCAACCGACTCAGTGGCCTCCAAAAGTCAAAAAGGTTTCTGACAGAACTAAAGAGTATTCATTGTATATTTAGAATAGCAATAACTCTCTTATCTGCTATTTCTGAAAGTTGGTGAACGCAGTTATTGAGCAAATGACTCAACGTTCAAATATTTTGTAAAAACCGATTGTATATATATCCCCTCGCATAAGCTTGCTGGGGTTGTTGATCTTCTCTTCTGGAGAACTTATGCTGTAAATTTCAGACTTTTAATACAGGGAGCTGATGGAATTTCGAAAGTTCTGAGTTGTTTTGATGTGTTGTGGTGCGATTGCTTACTGCTACAGGATTCCTGCATATTTCATGGCACAATAAGTTTCTTTAACCTTCTTGTTATGTATTTCATTCTACCATAATCCGCTCATGCTCTACATTTCACTGTTTAATAGCACAGAAAAAGAATAGTTCATGATTTATTCATTGAGTACCCTGGACTCAATCTATGCTATTATGAATGTTTTCCTCCAGTATTAGTTATGAAAGTGTAATTCTTAATTTGCTTCACCTTCAGACTGAAACTTCACAGTGAGTATTATTCAGGAATTCAAACCTTCTCCTGAGTGATATATCCCTTTCTCACATCACCAGCTTAGTGGAAGATTCTTAATTGCCTCTCACTGGCTAGACATATTTCATCTTCACAATTTTAAGTTTGTTTTATGATATATATATATGGCCCTGCAGCTTTAGCAATCTTACTCAATATCTCAAACAACCCAAAATCACAGACTCCATTGCCCAATGGACTGAAACTCTCTGAAAATCTCATCTTAACTACTGGAAGACATCACTCAACCAAAATTTTAAACAAAATCCTCACCTCATAGCTAGCCTAAGATCCTCAAAAACAAAGCTAAAACTAAAAGAGAGAGCCCTCTCTAATTGCAGGTAGGCTAGAACCTGCAATCCAAAGCTTGGTTAGTGGTTACCCCGGCCGTATTCCCTCAGGAGTCAAAGGGAACAACCTGGGTGTTAACATAAATGGCGACTCCGCTGGGGAGCTGAATGAACTTTGTAACCCCCTGTCGGATTCTTAATACTGCAGATAAATCCTGAGTGATAGCTAGACAACCTTGGAAACTGCCTCTGCTTTTCATTTGCAGGAGTATATAAAAGCTGCCTCAGTCAATCTTTATTCAGTCTTAAGTTCCATACAGTTGTGCTATACCTGATCAGTCCTTGTCAAATATCACTATCTCTTAGAAAATTCTCCTATAGAAAATCACAGAAACTAGCTCCTAAGAAGAAAACTCGCTATACTAAATCTAACCCAGATCTTGATCCATCACTTGAGTTCCAAAATCCAAACTTGATTTCAAGAATCCTTAAGAGACACAAATCAGAAGGGACTTTATCAGATTTAAGTTTAGAAGCAGCATCTCAAACCAATATTCCAACCCCTGCTAAGGTTTCTTTACATCCTCATACCACTGTTCCACAATCTACTAGTTCTTCATCCACTTCACAACGTATCCTTTCAGCCACTCCATCAACTACACAAACCCCTCTCATCCCCTTTCCTCCACTTGTCCCATTCGTTCATGTTATCCCTATTGCCTCACCAAACATGGCTAATAGATATGCTCCACTGCAGTTACCTGCCAATCCAGGGCCTATGCCTCAAGATTACCAAAGCAAGATTTCATATTTTGATGGTACTGGCTCTTATCCAGCCCTTCAACATACTAAGAAAATGCAGGACTACTTTGAAAATTATGAGATAGATGATGATGGGGTTAGGATGAAAATTTTTGTGCAAAGCCTAACAGGAGATGTAAGATCATGGTTTAGGTCACTCCCAGCAAACTCTATAGCTGACCCTGAAGCCCTGTATCAAACCTTTATCAACAGATGGGAGAAGAAAAAGGATCCACTTCATATTTTATCTGAATACAATACTATCAAAAGAGGTCCCCAAGAAACTATCTTGGATTATTGTGCTCGGTTCAACAATGTCTACAATGCTATTCCCCAAAATCTCAGACCCCCACCTGATCTAGCTCTTTACACCTTTCATGATGGGTTTGATTCAGATATGGCATACCAAGTGAGAGAAAGAGCTCCCCGAACTTTAGCTGAAATGCAAGACATAGCAGTGAGTGTAGAAGCCAACCTGATAGCTAGGAGAAATAGGACCAGAACTGAAAGGAAGACCACCTTCAAAGAAGAGCCTTCAGGCTGGGATCAAAAATTGGATGCAATAATCACTGGTATGCATAGGTTAGGTGATAGAGTAGAATCAGTGGAGAGAAAGTCATCATGGGAAGCACCACAGAATAATCCTATCAGGAATCCCAATTTTAGAAGAAATCAAAATCCTAATGTTGGCAAGGCCAGCCCTAAATCAGAAATTAGACCTCCATTCCAAGAAAACTATGCTGAAGCATCCACTTCTAATGAGCAGATAGATGATACCCACATCAATTTGATGGGCCCAATAATGATCAGCAAGTTTTGCTGAGTCAAGAAGATCATGAGGATGAAGACATCAAGCAGTTCCAAACCAAATCAGGTGAGTCATTTGATTTCAAACAAGGCTATGACACAGCTGTTTATGAAGTTCATAAACAATACAAATTAAGAAGCAGAACTATAAATGTGACACAGCCTGAGAAAACAAAAGATAGCCTACAGCCTAAGAAAGCCATCGTCTCAGAGCCTACTAACAAAACTGATTCAGTTACAGATGAAGTAACAGTTGAAGAGGTAACTGAACCGTTTCCCTCAAATCAACAACCAAGGGTTACACCTCCTTTACAGCACAATCAAGCAGCACTTTCCAAACGATGAGAAAAAAGGACAAGCCTCAAGATCAAAATGAGAGTCAAGAAGAAACCTCTAAGAACTCAATTGAGAGAGAAAAGGTTGTTAACCAGAACACCAAGATCCAATCAGAAAAACCTTTTGATTTAGAAGCTGAAATTGGTAAATTGAAGATAGCCATTCCTCTTTCAGAGCTAGCCAAGCATAACATTTACAAACAGCAAATCAAGAAGTCCCTTCAACTCACTCATAATAAAGATGATGTCAATGTATTGGATGACACCCCAGAACTACTTTTCGGTCCAGAGGTTGATGGAAAGGCAGCAGTTACTGGGATCCTACCTTTTTATGTCAGTTTGCATGTTCATGATAAGATATTACACAATGCAATGTTTGATTCAGGTGCCTCTCATAACCTGATGCCTAAGTCAGTTATGGAAAGATTGAATCTAGACATCACAAGACCATATAAAGACCTATTTTCATTTGACTCCAGCCAAGTTAAGTGTTTAGGCTTGATAAAAGATCTATGTGTGTCCCTTGTCCAGTACCCAAATAAAACAATCTTAATGGATGTGGTAGTTGCTGATATCCCACCCAAATATGGAATGTTGTTATCAAGATCATGGGGAGCTAAACTCCAAAGTTCCATACAATTGGACATGTCATATGCCACCATCTCTGTCTTTGGGCAACCCAAGAGGCTATACAGAGAGTCACTCATGAAATACATGGTGAGCAGTGAAGAAAAACCTCAAAATTTCCCTATTTATGCAGTCCATTCAGATATGGATTCTTTCATTCTGTTCAATGATGATATAAGTCCAATAAGTGATAACAAATCTGTCATACTTGAACAAGATATGCATGTGAGTGACCAATAAACTTCTCAAGAAATCAAGATTGAGAAATCAATTGATGAGGCAATTCTAGAAGACAAACCAGATGAAAGACAAGAACTCCAACTCATAATCCCAAGTCATAGAGAAAATGTTGAAAATCCCCTAAATCAAGAGATCCTTTGGTTTCTTGAGTTTGATGGGTCAGTCAACAAATCAGGGGCAGGAGCTGGAGTGTGGATTCATAACAAATAAAGCAATCATGCAGAAGGTCAAGCCTATAGGCTTAATTTCAGATGTACTAATAATATGGCAGAGTATGAGGCTCTTCTGCTAGGCCTCAAACTGGTAAAATCCTTACAGGCCACAAAAGTTTCAATCATGGGAGATTCAGACCTTATTATTCAACAAGTAAAAGGCAATTTTGTCACCAATGACAAAAGACTAAGATCATACAGCTCTGCTACTATGGAAATACTCAAAGCTTTCACTGAATTCCAAATGACCAAAATACCTAGGACCCACAACCTTCATGCACATAGTTTAGCTACATTTGCCAGTACATGCAAATTTCCTTTTGAACCCAACCATTGTTTTACAGCTGAGATAAAACACAAACCTTCTGTCCCAAACAATGTCAAAGATTGGCAAGTGTTTGAGGATGACACACAGATAAATAATTTCTTAACCTTGCAGCATGAATTTTCAGGTTTGAACGTTGATATTGATTCTGTGGAGGATACACAACCACTGAGTGAATAGGACCAAATAGCAATATCATTTAAAATAGCGAAACAAATACTCCGTCCAACAAATTTTGACAAGGAAAATATACAAGAACTTAAACAATTGCATTTCGATGAAATAACTGGTGTAGAGGCTGAGGTCATACAGCTAAAGGAAATTTTTTTACCAATAGGCCTAACTCCATTGGAGGACATTTTTGACTCAAATGATGTTCCTAGAAAACCAAAAATGCAACCCCTTAATGCTGCCATTGAAGAATGCAACATTGGAACTACTGAAAAACCCAAGATAATAAAACTGTCTGCATCTTTACCCCCTGACCAGAAGCCTAAATACATTGACCTCTTTAAAGAGTTCAAAGATGTGTTTGCATGGAGTTATGAGGATCTGAAATCCTATGACACCTCTGTTATTCAACACACTATCCCTCTCAAGCCTAATCAAAAGCCATTCAAGAAAAAATTGAGAAGAATTAATCCTATGCTTCTCCCTTCAATTGAGAAAGAGGTACAAAAAATGTTTAAAGCAAGTATCATAGCACCAATCAGGTTTTCAGATTGGATTTCAAACTTGGTCCCCACAAGAAAGAAAACTGGGGAGATTAGGCTTTGTGTTGATCTAAGGAATTTGAATCAAGTATCCCTTAAAGACAATTATCCCTTACCAAAAATGGATCACATTCTCCAAAGAGTGGTGGGGGCTTCAAGAATCTCATTACTTGATGGATTTTCAGGTTTCAATCAGATCCTAGTCCACCCTGATGATCAAGATAAAACAGCTTTCACAACCCCATGGGGAACTTTCAAATATGTTAAAATTCCTTTTGGGTTGAAAATTGCAGGAGCTACATTTCAGAGAGCAATGGATATTACTTTTGCTAAAGAGATTCGTGACTTCCTTGTGATTTACTTAGATGACTTAACACCTTTCTCAAAGTCTGACCAAGAACATCTAAAACACTTGAGACAAATATTCATAACATGTAGGAAATATGGAATTTCCTTAAATCCCAAAAAGTCTCTATTTGGTTTGGAAGAAGGTAAGTTGTTGGGTCATATCATTTCAAAGGATGGCATTAGAATTGACCCAGACAGAATACAGGCCATCTTACAAATGCCCCATCCAAGAAATATCAAAGAATTACAAGCCTTCTTGGGAAAGATCAATTTTTTAAGGAGATTCATCCCAAACTTAGCAGAATTGATCAGATTACTAAACAACATGCTGAAGAAGGATTCAAAAGTGAAGTGGACAGTAGAAGCAAATCAAGCTTTTGAAGGTATTAAATTGGCCCTTACCCAAACCCCAGTCTTAACAAATCCTCAATTTGACAGAGAATTTATCATTTTCTCTTTTGCCTCCCAGCATACCATTGTTGCTATCTTATTGCAGAAAGATGATCAAGGGAATGAAAAACCTATTGCTTTCTTGAATAGAGCCCTTAGAGATGCACCTCTGAAATATCAGATCATGGAAAAGCAAGCTTATGCTTTGGTCAAAGCCATCAAAGACTTCAGGATCTACATCCTATACTCTCATGTTATTGCTTATGTACCAAATCCCATTGTGAAAGACATACTGACTCAAGAAAATTTAGAAGGAAGAAGAGGAAAATGGATTGCTAACATATTAGAATTTGACATAGAAATAAGACCCACAAAGCTGATAAAAGGGCAAGGTTTGGCTAAATTGATGTCTGAAGCAAACTTCCAAGCCTTGGACATTAACCAACTGGACAATGAACCGGAGCTGGCGACTCCAAAGATCAATGTAGCCTTTGAACAATCCCCGTGGTATTCTGATATCTGTTATATATTGCAAAAACTGTGTGCTCCCCCAGGGTTGTCCAGAACCAAATCTAGATTTTTAAAAATGAAAGCTTCAAGATTTTGTGTTATAGATGGTAATTTACTATGGAAAAATCATGAAGGTATACTGCTGAATTGTTTAAATATGCATGAGATTAACAATGTTATAAAATAATTCCATGCAGGTGATTGTGGTGGACATTTGTACTAGAAGTCCACTGTGGATAAGATATTGAGGGCAAGTTACTATTGGCCCACTCTCTTCTCTGATGTTAAAAAATTTACCACTTCATGTCACAAGTGTCAAGTGTTTGAGGGAAAAAGAAAGTTACTACCACTTCCCTTGAAGCCTATTGCAACAGAAAGGCCCTTTCAGCAATGGGGCTTGGACTTCATTGGGGAAATTCATCCTTCATCCTCAGGCCAACATAGATGGATTCTAACAGCCACAGATTACTTTACTAAATGGATTGAGGTTGTTCCATGTAGACGAGCAAATGATACTACTATAATTCAGTTCCTTGAAACTAATATTCTTTCCAGATTTGGTTGTCCTGACAAGATTATAACAGACAATGCTGCTGCTTTCAGATCCAAGAAGATGGTGAACTTTTGCCACAAATTCCACATTACTTTGGGCCATTCTAATGCATACTACCCTCAAGGCAACGGTTTAGCTGAATCATCTAACAAAAGTCTTATCAACATCATTAAGAAGATACTGGAAGAGAATAAGAAAAATTGGCATAAGAAGCTTGTAAATGCCTTGTGGGTAGACAGGCTAACAATCAAAAGGTCTATTGGGGTCAGCCCATATGAGTTGGTTTATGGAATGGAAGCCAAATTCCCTTCATCATTAGGGATCCCTGTTATGAAGCTACTTCAAGAAAGTCAAGCTGAACCAAATGACATGCAAAGAAGAATCAATCAGATTATCTGTTTGCAGCAAACCAGAGATCAAGTCTATAGCAGAGCTCAGGTCCTACAAGAGAAACTGAAGAAAGCCTTTGATAGAAGAACCAAGGTTGAAGATTTCCTTATTGATGATAAAGTACTTAAATGGGATTCAAGAAGAGTAGACAAGGGAAAGCATGGCAAATTTGACTCCCTTTGGAGGGGGCCTTTTGTCATTCAAGCAGTACAAGGAAATAACACTTATTTCTTGAAGAATTTGGATGGCACTGAAGCTGAAGAGGGCCCTGTAAATGGCCGGATGTTAAAACATTATTTTGACTACTTCCCATGTGTATAGCATGGCTTTCCCCTATACATAGTCAGTTGTATATACTATTTTCTTTCAGCATATAAATAATCCAGTTTAAGAAGTTTTGTAAATAAGCAAGAAAAAGCTTGTATTTCAGAAGTTCCACAATGGTGACAGATTCCAGTTTTGAGGTCCAAAGAGAAAGTTTGCAATTTCTGAGAAGAAGTCAAAAGCCAAGGCAGTCTGACCTGTGTTCTTGGTCTTTCAAGTAGAAAAACCATCCCCAAGTGGAGCCACTGTTAGCTACCTATACCAATAGGTTTCATTTTTCATGATTGGCTGGGGAAGTACCAATATGATCTACTTTGGTGATGCAAAGATCTCATATTCTACTGGAAAACACATATCTACAGTTGGTTGATGCTGTCCTACTTCTGAATGGGTGATCCAACAGTCTAAGCTGGGTCATGACATATTTCAATTTATTGTTGTAGACTAGAGAAAGAAATCTGTCCAAACTGTTCAATCTTGGCAGATAAGTAGCTAGGTAGAGAATGAAGGTTCCCAACTGTTTAATCTGGGGCCTTGGAAGTAACAAGGCTAGCCTTAGATAGAAAATTAAAAGGAAAAGCCAAAGGAAAAGAAAAGGCACATGAGGGTTTGCAAGTCTAAGTGCACCCTTCTTGAAGTAACAAAAAATGCTAGGCAATAGAATGGGTAGATAGATGGGGTTGCAGAAGCATGATTTCTTTCATATCACTGGCGTAAACAAAGGAAACACATAAGGGCCAGTGCAGATCTCTTATTCAGCAGTTTTGCAGCAACAAAATGAAGCATGTCTAACTTCCCAATCATCCCCCTTCACATTCCTTGCTAACATCCCAATACCACCTTTGTTCATGAGAGAAAACAAACTCATTGATTGATCCTTGTTGCATAAAGAGCCACACTTCCTGTGTAAAAATCTTTTCATTTTGATCTACTCTCCAAACTAAGTTTGTTTCCTATAAAACTTAGTCTTTGCTTCCTCTTCTCCATATCTTCCATCCAATACTAACTACTAACTCTATCTATACTTAACTCCCTATGTTCCCCTTTCCCTATTACTATAGCACTATTGTGTATAAAATACCCAAGATGTATATATCCCTCCCCTTTGGCATTATAGCCATATGTTCGAATATTGGAAAACCATGCAGAAATAAAGTCTTGTTGTATATGGTTGTGTAAAGTCAGGGATTAAACTAACCCCTGGTTGGTTTAATAACCTAAACTCTACCCTTATCCCTTTACAATCCCTTTTGCAATGCTTTACCCGCGCTACTTACAGAAACATTGTAAAAACCCACTTTCGCCGCTTATCCAAAGTTTTGTTACAATGCGCATTTTTACCAAAAAAAAAAAAAACAAAGGAAATCATTAAAATAAGGCCGCCAGGTCCCGCCGTATTGTCCTATCAGCTTTGCAACCCGTCGCCTGTTGGATCTGGGCTTTCCCATCCGACGGCCCATATCAATATCGGGCTGCCTCCGATGTCTGGACGATAGCACCCGAAAAATGTCAGAGGGTGACGTCAGGGCTCGGCCACACGTCGCTTCCAGGTCGTATCGGGAGGCCGCCTGCCAATACCGCCCCCGTACCATAAGCGGTCCGATGGAACCACTTACCGCCTTGGTTTACCGCCTGCCCACGTCATGCCAAGTCGGCCCCGCATCAGCGCTAAGTCTGCCATTGCTCCACTCTGTCCGCCACCTCACCAGTCCCCGTGGACCACTCACAGGCTGCCACGTCACCTTTCTGTACCTGACCCCACCCGATGACGTCATGCTGACGTCATCCAAAAAACACGCCAAAAGCCAAATTTTCGCTATTTTGGCCCAAAAAACCCATTTTTTGTGTTATTTGCATTTTTATGCACTGTATTGCTGCATGAACAACCACGTCGTTCACCCGCCAACTTCGAAGACTGCTTCCGTGCTCCCGGCGCCCCGAATCCATCTGCATTGCCACCATTGCCAGAATATACCAGGTATTTATCAAATCATCCCCTCCGCGCCTGGTTTTTACATAAATCACAGAAGAAACTAAGAAGAGAAGAAAAACACAGTAAATTCCAGAAATCCTCATGAACCAGTGCTTTTCCTCCACACTGTAAGCCCAATTTCACTTGCAGAAGTCCCCATTGTGTCCAATTTCCACGAATATACAGTCTGTTTGCGCATTCGCAAACTAAAAGCTCTGCTACACAAGTCCACCGGGAAAACAACTCTAAAATCCCAGCATTTACTCATTGAACCTTTTTTCAGTGGCATTTCAACTTATTTTCACCCTAATTCACCCTGCTTCCCCTGCAAATTGCCTTGCTTCTGCAAAAAATACTGCTCTGTGTTGCTCTACCCAGAGAAACAAGTTCAAATACAATTCAAAGCACCAATTGAACATGGAAACTCCAGTTGCATTGAATGTAACGCCTCTAAATTCCCCACAAAGAGAGCTAGAGTCGCTGCCCTTGGCTGACAGAGATTACCAGATGGTAGAAGTACTCTCAATGGACACCAAATATAACATCCATGTACTCAATGACCTTAAAGCCAAACACCTAAGTGGGAATGACATCCTAGGGATTTGGGACTCCAATTTTCCCATTTTCAATCTCCCTCAAGTCAATATCCTCCCAGACTTCATACACAGATGCAGTGCCAACTATGACCCCTGTCAGAGAGCTGTCCTCAATTCCTCAGGCTCAGTTTTGTTCCATGTCACCCTTGAGGCCATAAATGAAATGATACACTTTCATACTTCAAGGCCATTGACTCCCCTCTCCATCATGGATTTGATAAAGAAAGGAGGTAAGTTGTCCAGTGCCCAAATTGTGAAGATCAATCAGTTATTCATTCAATCAGGATCTGAGACTGTGAGGACTCCCCCTATTGGAAATGTGTATCTAAATGAGCTGGGAAAAATGCTTGTGGATATGATCAGTTATGTCCTAGGATACAGAACATCTGAGGATGTTGATGAAACCATTCTGGCCATGATGTCCATCTTCTCCCTTGGAAGGCCTCCTACTGTTTACTATGATTATGCTGCCTACATTGCTAATAAGATTCATGAGCAGTTGATGAATCTAGAGAGGGAGAGGATATTCAGATACACCTCTTATATCTATCATTTGCTCCTATTCTATCAGCCTGATAGCTTCCCTATTACTCTCAAGAAGCTTGATGCCCAAGGGAACCCAAGGTCTGTAGTATTTTGGTCTTTTATCTTTCATCATACATCTTATTCACCATACAGCTACTGTGAATTCATAGACCTTTTTATCCATCCAACCATATCCTTGCTGTTGAGTGCCCCTCCTCCAAGATTGACAGATGAGATGCAAAGAATCCTCCAGCTCTCAAAGGCATACAGCATTGGGGATTGGTACTTTTACCAACACCATACAGTAATTAGAATATATGGTTGTGAGTTGGCCCCCTATAGGCTACCAAGATATGTCCCTATGAGACTCTTTGCTTTAGAATACTTCAGACAATTTGGGAATGCAGACATGGTCCATTTCCACAGCAAAAATAAGAAGGTACAGCTCAAAGTCAGGAACCAACTAGGCCCATTTATTTATAACAAAAGAGAAGAGGCATGGCAAGAAGTAGACAAGATCCTGAAGTGCCTCGAGTTGCAGACCAGTTTCCTCTGGATACCCTATGATCCCAATCATTTCATTAGCCTTAGAAGGGTCAAGTATAAGTTGGCTAGCTATGATCATGTCAGGCTACCTCATATTGAAAAATATGCAAATCTATTAGGATGGAAAGAAGGCACATTAGAAGACGCAAGTACTAGAGAGGAAATACTACAAAAAGAAGCAAAGAATCTTGAAAAGGAACCTGACTTGGAAAATTGTGGGCAGGTTTCCTCGTCTTATCAAGTGCAACTTGGACCAGCTGCCTCATCCTCTACATCCCCCAACAGACAGCTCAAACTACTCCACAGGCTGCCAGCAAAGGTAAAGAAAAAGAGATGGAACAGGAACAGCCACCTCCTACAGCAGAACAACTGAAAGAGCAGCCCAAACAGTAAGAGGAAATGGCTGAGGCCCCAATATCTATAGAGCAACAGGCTCAAGAAAATGTGCCTCCAAGGCAGGAAACAACAGTGGATGCCTCGGTGCTCCAAACTCCACTAAATGAAGAGAGAACCAGGAAGAGGGATAGAGAGCAGGAAACTCCCCTCACCACATCAACAAATCAACAAGGGGAGAAAAGGCAAAGAATAAATCCCCTTTTTGAAGAAGAGATGCCTATTGGGCAATCCTTGGGTATGGGCCCCCCTAGCATGGAAGCATCTGCCAGTTCCTTCCAGCAGGAACAAGAAAGAACAATTGGAGGAGAGGTCAGCTCCTCAAGCCAACAAAGGAGGGCAGAATCTGGCATAAAGCAGCAATTCATTGATATCAAGAAGAGAAATGAGCCAGTCAGACTCCAGCTATACAATCACTTGCTCATGATGGCTCCCACAAACCAGCAGAGGCTTATGTCAGCATCTGACATAACAGAGGGGAAGATGACTATGAGTCATTTCATGCCCACTATGCTGCAGCCACAGTCAGCTGCAGATTACATAAGAACCAATCTTGAGGTACTTGCAAAAGACATCCACCCAATGGACCAGATAGAGCTTCACAAGCAAACGGGTGAGATGGTCTATTCCACTCTGACAGACAAGACATTTCTTGCACACAAATTGCAAAACAGTCTTCATAATACAACTGCCCAACTTGAATTGGAGAAGGCCTCCTCTCAGGCCAAAGACAACAGGATCAGGTCTTTGGAAGATATTATTATAGAGCTTGGGCATGACCCCAAGGATCCCAAAGCTGTACAGGCACTACTAAAAGAAAAAGAGGCAGATATAGCAGCTTTGAGGAAGATGGTCAAGATTCCAGCAACCCTTCACCCTCAAATAGAAGATGTTGCTTAGCAGAGGAAGGACCAAGATGTAGCAGCCATGCTGCTAACACTACACAAACAGTTGGTACAAACAGAAGGGAAATTGGTAGAAACAGAGGCTGCACTACAGGAAGCCCTGAAGCGGAAAGAGGGAGGCCAGATATCTCAGCCCCCTCAGCCAGTGATCAACCTTGAGGAGCCCCCTCAAATTATCACTCCTCCCACAGGAAATACAGCTGGAATAGGCCCATCAACATCAGCACCAACAACAACATCAGAACAGGCACCAAGCCTTGATATGTAGAAAATGATGAAGGAAATTCAAGTTCTAGAGGCCCAAATAGCAGAACTACATGAGGCCAAGGAAAATTTGGTTACAGTTAATGAAAAATATGATAAGTCAAAGCAAACTGTAGCTGAAAAAACCAGAGAGGTGAAGGCTCTTGAGAAAAGGATAAAAGAACTGGAGAAAGAGCTCTCTCTTGACAAAGTGGTGGCTGAGATCAAGAAAGTCCTGTGGGCCAATATTGGCCAATCCATAACAGATCAATGGCAATATATAGAAACCATTCATGAGCACATAGATCTCATAGGCAGGGCTCACAAGGAAAGTCAAAGAGCAAGGGCATCTCTAGGCACTATGCCTGAGATAGCCAATAGGATGATCAATGTCCTGAACAACTGCACAGGCCCTCAGCTGGCAGCAATAGGAATCACCAATAGAACTGACACCATCTTACTGATAAAGAGGGTCCTCACTTTAAGAAGTCTTGCTCTTATCCAGCCCTTCAACATACTATGAAAATGAAGGACTACTTTCAAAATTATGAGATAGATGATGATGGGGTTAGGATGAAAATTTTTGTGCAAAGCCTAACAGGAGATGTAAGATCATGGTTTAGGTCACTCCCAGCAAACTCTATAGCTGACCCTGAAGCCCTGTATCAAACCTTTATCAACAGATGGGAGAAGAAAAAGGATCCACTTCATATTTTATTTGAATACAATACTATCAAAAGAGGTCCCCAAGAAACTGTCACTGATTATTGTGCTCGGTTCAACAATGTCTACAACGGTATTCCCCAAAATCTCAGACCCCCACCTGATCTAGCTCTTTACACCTTTCCTGATGGGTTTGATTCAGATATGGCATACCAATTGAGAGAAAGAGCTCCCCGAACTTTAGCTGAAATGCAAGACATAGCAGTGAGTGTAGAAGCTAACCTGATAGCTATGAGAAATAGGACCAGAACTGAAAGGAAGACCACCTTCAAAGAAGATCCTTCAGGCTGGGATCAAAAATTGGATGCAATAATCACGGGTATGCATAGGTTAGGTCATAGAGTAGAATCAGTGGAGAGAAAGTCATCATGGGAAGCACCACAGAATAATCCTATCAGGAATCCCAATTTTAGAATAAATCAAAATCCTAATGTTAGCAAGGCCAGCCCTGAATCAGAAATTAGACCTCCATTCCAAGAAAACTATGCTGAAGCATCCACTTCTAATGAGCAGATAGATGATATCCACATCAATTTGATGGGCCTCAACAATGTTCAGCAAGTTTTGCTGAGTCAAGAAGATCATGAGGATGAAGACATCAAGCAGTTCCAAACCAAATCAGGTGAGTCATTTGATTTCAAACAAGGCTATGACACAACTGTTTATGAAGTTCATAAACAATACAAATTAAGAAGCAGAACTATAAATGTGACACAGCCTGAGAAAACAAAAGATAGCCTACAGCCTAAGAAAGCCATTGTCTCAGAGCCTACTAACAAAATTGATTCAGTTACAGATGAAGTAACAGTTGAAGAGGTAACCGAAACGTTTCCCTCAAATCAACAACCAAGGGTTACACCTCCTTTATAGCACAATCCAAGCAGCACTTTCCAAACGATGAGCAAAAAGGACAAGCCTCAAGATCAAAATGAGAGTCAAGAAGAAACCTCTAAGAACTCAATTGAGAGAGAAAAGGTTGTTAACCAGAACACCAAGATCCAATCAGAAAAACCTTTTGATTTAGAAGATGAAATTGGTAAATTGAAGATAGCCATTCCTCTTTCAGAGCTAGCCAAGCATAACATTTACAAACAACAAATCAAGAATTCCCTTCAACTAACTCATAATAAAGATGATGTCAATGTATTGGATGACACCCCAGAACTACTTTTCGGTCCAGAGGTTGATGGAAAGGCAGCAGTTACTGGGATCCTACCTTTTTATGTCAGTTTGCATGTTCATGATAAGATATTACACAATGCAATGTTTGATTCAGGCGCCCCTCATAACCTGATGCCTAAGTTAGTTATGGAAAGATTGAATCTAGACATCATAAGACCATATAAGGACCTATTTTCATTTGACTCCAGCCAAGTTAAGTGTTTAGGCTTGATAAAAGATCTATGTGTGTCCCTTGTCCAGTACCCAAATAAAACAATCTTAATGGATGTGGTAGTTGCTGATATCCCACCCAAATATGGAATGCTGTTATCAAGATCATGGGGAGCTAAACTCCAAGGTTCCATACAATTGGACATGTCATATGCCACCATCTCTGTCTTTGGGCAACCCAAGAGGCTATACAGAGAGTCACTCATGAAATACATGGTGAGCAGTGAAGAAAAACCTCAAAATTTCCCTATTTATGCAGTCCATTCAGATATGGATTCTTTCATTCTGTTCAATGATGATATAAGTCCAATAAGTGATAACAAATCTGTCATACTTGAACAAGATATGCATGTGAGTGACCAATCAACTTCTCAAGAAATCAAGATTGAGAAATCAATTAGTGAGGCAATTCTAGAAGACAAACCAGATGAAAGACAAGAACTCCAACTCATAATCCCAAGTCATAGAGAAAATGTTGAAAATCCCCTAAATCAAGAGATCCTTTGGTTTCTTGAGTTTGATGGGTCAGTCAACAAATTAGGGGCAGGAGCTGGAGTGTGGATTCATAACAAACAAAGCAAGCATGCAGAAGGTCGAGCCTATAGGCTTAATTTCAGATGTACTAATAATATGGCAGAGTATGAGGCTCTTCTGTTAGGCCTCAAACTGGTAAAATCCTTACAGGCCACAAAAGTTTCAATCATGGGAGATTCAGACCTTATTATTCAACAAGTAAAAGGCAATTTTGTCACCAATGACAAAAGACTAAGATCATACAGGTATGCTACTATGGAAATACTCAAAGCTTTCACTGAATTCCAAATGACCAAAATACCTAGGACCCACAACCTTCATGCACATAGTTTAGCTACATTTGCCAGTACATGCAAATTGCCTTTTGAACCCAACCATTGTTTTACAGCTGAGATAAAACACAGACCTTCTGTCCCAAACAATGTCAAAGATTGGCAAGTGTTTGAGGATGACACACAGATAAATAATTTCTTAACCTTGCAGCATGAATTTTCAGGTTTGAACGTTGATATTGATTCTGTGGAGGATACACAACCACTGAGTGAACAGGACCAAATAGCAATATCATTTGAAACAGTGAAACAAATACTCCGTCCAACAAATTTTGACAAGGAAAATATACAAGAACTTAAACAATTGCATTTCGATGAAATAACTGGTGTTGAGGCTGATGTCATATAGCTAAAGGACAGTTTTTTACCAATAGGCCTAACTCCATTGGAGGACATTTTTGACTCAAATGATGTTCCTAGAAAACCAAAAATGCAACCCCTCAATCCGTTGAACAAGGGTTATTAACTGGAAACAATGGTACTAATCCGTTGAGTGTAGAAGATATTCTCATGATGTCAGGTACTATTCCTAATCCTCAACCTCAAGGTGGCCAGTTACTGCCTGGGGGGCAGCGTCAAAATTCTCATTTATCGCCTGGGGGGCAACCTCAAGGTGGCCAGTTACTGCCTGGGGGGCAGCGTCAAAATTCTCATTTATCGCCTGGGGGGAAACCTCAAGGTACCCAATTTGCGCTTGGGGGGCAACTTCAAGGACAGTACATACCTACGGGATAGTACATTCCTCAATGTCAACCCCAGACTCAATATGTACCTCAAGGTCAACCCCAGTATCAATATGTACCTTTGAGTCAACCCCAGTATCAGTACGTGCCTCAAGGGTATCAACCCCAAGGTCAGTACTCGAACCAAGGTTTCCAACCACCCTCCGGTCAATCATATGTTCATGGAAAGAGAAATGTACCTTTGAATTATCAACCCTACCCTCAACCCGGTTATGGTCCTCAATATTCTCAACATGTTATGGGTCCGTACCCCAGAATGAACGTAGTGTGGGATCCATCGCAAACTCAACAGGTCTTGCAACGGAACGTAGAGTTGTCATCTCAAACTGGACAACCCTTAGTTTCTGGTTCACCCCAGCAACCTGTCCAGTCTACTATTCAAACTTCTGTACCTTCGGTAGTTTCTCAGCCTGGGCCTAGTACGCCTCGTACTCCACCTCAAACGACTGCTGCAACATCTGTTCAATCTACCCCACCTACTTCTGGAGTATCGACAGCTCCGGTTTCTACTGTTCCTGTATCTACTCCTCAGACATCTTTACCTCAGTCTGGATCCACAATTCAAACTTCGATTCAGATGCCTGTAGGACAACCTGGTTCAAGTACGGTTGTCACAAGTCAACCACAATTTACTTATCAACCGTACCAGGGACAGTACCAATTCAGTCCTGCTGTGCAGCAGCCAGTCTATCAGTATCAACCGTACCCTGGGTATATATATCAATAACCTCAACAACCCCTGTATAGTCCGGTTAATCCTGGTTTTCCGGGAGGATACAATATCCCAAATGCAATTCCTATTCCTAGTTATCCTAGATATCCTCCTCCTGGGGCTGGTCTCATGACCTAGAGTTTTAGGGACCCTAATCGTTAGTTACCATTTATCGCAACTTTGGACTTGCCTGACTTGTCATGCCTAACGAATGATCCCACTAACTATCTTCCGTTTTGGCCGCCAATTCCGAATAAGTTGCCTAGTGATATTCCTAAGTTTGAAGGCAAATCAGGAGAGGACCCGTCGAACCATGTGATGACTTATCACCTCTGGTGTGCGTCTAATTCCATTTCAGATGATTCAATCCGTTTAAGGATTTTCCAACGCACTCTAATTGGTCTTGCGGCCAAGTGGTACATTGAGTTACCACGAGCCACTTTTTATAACTTTAGTGAGTTAGCTACCTCATTTTTAACTCATTTTCAGTTGCCAGTCAGATATGACAATGGCACGGAATTACTAACTTCATTAAAGCAGTCGACGTCCACTTACATTTCAGATCACATTCATGAATGGAGACGTCGACGACGTTTAGTGAAGGTTTTTATTCCGGATCAGATCTTAGCTGAATGGTTTGTAAAATATTTATTGCCAAAGATCACTGAGGATGTATCTAAGGCCGGAGTCGTTACTGAAGAGCAAGTAATTGCTTAAGCACAGTACCTTGACTTGGTTTATACTCAGTCAAGTACGTTACACGAGAAAATCCCCGATATTCCTAAGCAAAATCAAATCGTTGCAGCTCCTTCAGGGTCTCATGTCGCTGATGGTATGATTGGTACGGTTAACACCAAAAGTAAGAAGAAGTCTTCCAAGAATTCTTCTCCTATCATAACCTTGCCAGATTCCCCGACAGGAGATTCTTCCACGGAGATTTCCATCGATATTCATGTTGTAGAGTCATCTACAGCTAAATCAAAATCCGGTGGTAAGAAGAAAGGGAAGAAGAAAAATAAAACGGACAAAAATTCAAAATAGAAACCAAAAAAAGTGGAATCAAATGATGAGAAACGGAAACCTCTTTATCCTTGTCTAATTTGTGATGAAGAGCATTTTACAAGAGACTGTCGTCATCGTGCAGAGGTTGTGAAGATTTTCAAAGGTTCCCAAACGCCTGCTGTTTTGAAGGATCCTTTCCAAGTCAAAAAAGTAAGATGATAGGTTCTTCCTCGAATGCCAATGAAGAATCCATACTGATGATGTCCCATGTTAGGATTGCGACTTGATCGCATGATTATGGTAGTAAAAGTCCTGTTGATGGTAAAGAAGCAGAACCTTCTCATTCTAACCCATCAACCTCAGATCCCGGTTCCAATCCACTACATATCGAGAAACCTAATCTAGATTTAGTAATCAAACCGCCCGCCAAGGGTATACTTCGAAAGTTATCTTTCAATCCACATGCGAGAGCGGCTCAGAACTATAACATTGTTGAGGATTTAGTTGTTTCACCTTCAGCAATGTCGGCTTTGGAAGTGCTGCAATCATGTCCAGCACAGCGTAAATTACTTTTGTCGGCTATAGGAGCTGTTGACATTCAGGACTCGAACCTAATAATTTTCGATCTAGAAAATAGTACACCGCGCTTACCTCATCAAATGGCTTTCCAGATCCCAGTGATAGTAAAAAACAAGCCTATTCATAGGACTGTGATTGATGAGGGAGCCTCAACATGTATTATGTCGATACAGTGTTGGAGATCACTTGGTTCTCCTTCACTAAATCAATCCCCGACGATTCTAAAGGCCTTTGATGGCCGTGGGTTTCATCCTTTTGGCATTCTATAGGATTTACCTATAGGGGTTGAAGGAAAAACTGTTAATCTAGATGTGGAGGTGGTTGATGCCCCTCTAGATTACAACCTTCTCTTGGGTCGTAGTTGGTCTTACGCTATGACAACTGTTGTTTCATCGGTCTTTCGGGTTATAAAGTTTCCTCATAATGGAAATATCGTAACAATAGACCAGCTGGCTTACTTTTCGTCCGACCCAGCCTCTTCTGAAAGCATTCAGCATGTCGGTAAAACGACTATCCCGTATAAGGATGTTGGAGTAGGACTAGTTAAAGATGTCGGTTTACTGGGAACTTTTCCTTTTCCTCCGATCAACGCATCGTCTTCTTTTGCAACCATTCATATGATTTCGTCAGACACCATTTTTTATGATGATCCTTGGATCGTACCTTCTGAATCTGAGATAGACTCATTTGGTGATGTTATGCCTTTGAGTCCATATGAAATTGCGTATGAGGCCGTGCAATCGTTTTCCGACCCATCTTCAACCAAAATTGACTTAATGAATGTGGTCCGTGAGGAATCACTTTTCAAATCAAGCTCAGATGCAACAACATTTTCCGAACTTGTTCACTCTGATGAGAAAATTCGTGAAATCCTATGTGTAGATGATTTACCATGGGAAGATCTCCATCACAGATCTTCGTTCTTACCCGAGAATGATCATTTTGAAAATGATTTTTCATCAATTTTTACGACTGAATATGTCAAGGAACCTCAGAATCCAATGAAAAATCCTGATTCAGAGTTAAATTTGGGGAAAATCTCTCGAACTATTCCTATTGACATTTTGGTTAAGCCTGGAATTGTTGAAAACATTCATATAGGTGCCTCGTGTACAAAAGATGAAATTCAAATATATAAGGCCCTATTTCAAGAATTTCGCGACGTGTTTGCCTGGTCATATGAGGAAATGCCAGGAATTGACCTCGCAATTTTTGTTCATGAAATCAAGACTTACCCGGACGCTAAACCCGTCTGGCAACGTTTGCGTCAGATTCACCCAAGAAAAGCTGCAACTATTAAAGCAGAAGTTGAAAAATTACTCAAAGCAGGTTTCATTTATCCGATTCCGTTAACGGATTGGGTATCGAATATTGTTCCAGTTAACAAAAAGCAATGGACAATAAGAATATGTATCGATTATAGGGACATTAATCGAGCCTATCCAAAGGAAAATTACCCAACTCCCTATATCGATCAAATCATTGATGATTGTGCTGGCAGCGAAATATTCTCCTTCATGGATGGTTTTTCCGGATACAATCAAATCAATATTCTACCTACCGATCAACCAAAAATGGCTTTCATTTGTCCATGGCGACATTTTCTTATTGCAAATTACCATTTGGGCTCAAGAATGCCGGGGCAACTTTTCAAAGGGCCATGTCTTATGCGTTTCATGACATCAAGCACATTGTGCAACCCTATCTCGATGATTTGCCTACTCATTCGGGTTACATCGAGCTGATCATCTCATCAATTTACGACCAATCTTTATGAGGTGTAGGCATTACAGGATTAGGTTGAATCCACACAAGTGTGTTTTCTGTATAGAAACGGGTCGATTGTTGAGGTTTGTTGTTTCGAAAGCCGGCATTCGTGTCGATCCCTCGAAGGTTGAAGCTATTGTCAAATTGCCTCCTCTTTCGAGTCTTTGCCAACTCCAAAGTTTGCAAGGGAAAGCAAACTTTTTACGACGATTCATTCCTAACTACGCCGAGGTTACAAAGGGTTTTACCCGGTTGTTGAAACATAATACTCCATTCTATTGGGATGAGATAGCTCAAAAATATTTTGATGCACTAAAACACGCGTTGACCCATGCACCGTTATTGCATCCTCCCAACTACAACCAGGACTACTTCTTGTATCTCACCGCCTCTCATTCCACCATTGGAATGGTCTTAGTTCAAGAAGATGAATTCAGTACTGAACATGTGATATATTACCTTAGTCAAACTTTAAATCCAATTGAGCTAAAATACTCACATGTGGAAAAATTGGCATTGGCAGCTGTTCAAGCTGTCCAATGTTTTCGTCACTACATTTTACTACGTAAAACTACAGTAATTTCTTATTACAACCCTATGATCTACATTTTGACCAAACAATTGCTAGGGGGAAAGTACTCCAAATGGATTGTGATCCTGCAAGAGTTCGACTTGGAATTTGAAAAATCTAAGTCTAAGAAATCTTTAGTTTTTGCGGAGTTAATGTGTGACTTCCCGCGTGCTGACACGGAAACTGTGGCAGAGGAGCCCATTGCGGACGAATCCTTGTTTCTAATCAGCACTTTAGATCCATGGTATGGGGATATCATCATTTATATCTAGACCCAATCCTTTCGGTCAGAAATTTCAAGGTCAGAACGCAGAAAAATACGATTCCAGTCCCAACAATTCAGAATTATTGGAGATACGCTTTATCGTCGTGGGGCAGACTCTGTTTTTCAATGTTGTGTAACTCACGAGGAAGCTGAAAGGGTTCTAAATGACTGTCACTCTGGATCATGTGGTGGTCATATGTCTGGGTATGCCACAACCCAAAAGATATTGCGCGCTGGCTACTTCTGGCCGTCTTTGTTTAAATATTGTATTAACGCGGTCCGAAAATGCCACAACTGCCAAATTTTTGATCGAAAGATGCGCGCTCCACCTGCTCCTCTCCACCCTATAATTGCCGTTGGTCCTTTTTCCAAATGGGGTATCGATTTTATTACATGTAACCCTCACTCGGCTGGGGGGCATGCGTATATCATCCTTTCGGTAGATTATTTTACCAAGTGGGCCGAGGCGATGGCTAAATTTGAGGCAGACGGAAAAACAACTGCAATTTTCTTGTTCAATCATATAATTGCTAGGTTTGGTGTTCCACAAGCGATTATCACTGATCATGGGCGTCATTTTCAAAACGTTATGATGACCGAACTTATAGGCCAGCTTGGCTTGTGTCACGATAATTCAAGTCCTTATTATCCACAAGCTAATGGTCTGGTTGAATCCATCAACAAAGTTTTAGTCATCATGATCCGACGAATCATTGGGATTCATCGGTCGAATTGACATAACATGCTATTTTCAACGCTTTGAGCGTATCGAACCTCAGTAAAAACGTCAATAGGGTTCACTCCTTTCCAACTAGTTTATGGTCTGGAAGTTGTGTTACCCATTGAATGCGAAATCCCGTCATTGCAAATGGCCATTGAGTTACTTCCAACCACTTCCGAAGAGGAAAAACATTTGTTATACTTGGCTCAATTAGATGAGAATCGACGTGATGCTGCATTGGCGATCGAAACTCACACAAAACGTATTAAAGCTCAGTATGATCGAAATGTGACCCCTCGAAATTTTTTGGAAGGAGATCTATTCTTATTGTACGATCAAGCTAATGATAAATTAGGCTCTGGAAAATTCGTTCCTATGTGGCATGGTCCCTATGTTGTCAAGCGAAAGCTAGCAAAAGGGGCCTATGAATTGGTAAACTTTGACGGGGAATTTTTAGGTAAACCCATAAATGGTCTTTACCTGAAGAGGTATTATGCTTAAAGAATGGGTATGGAGATTTTTTTTAGTTCGGATAGTTTTCTTTCTAGCTGGTGTGTTTTAGTTTAAAAAGTGTGCTTAGCTTAGAGAGTGTTTTTCGTCATTATTCCTGCTTATCTTGGTTTTACTCTTGATATTGCAGATGTCGATGCCTCTCCAAACATACATTGGTTTCGCTGATGGTGCTTGTTGTAATACACAGAACATTTCTTCCGCAGCTTGGGTTATCTATTCGCCCTCTGACGAGTTGGTATCTATGCATGGGGTAAGCCTTGGTCAAACAACGAACAACATTGCCGAGTATAGTGCAGTGATTGAGTTATTATATGAATCTATTTCATTTGGGATTCGAAGTTTGATAGTGAGGTTAGATTCTGAATTCATTGTATTACAACTTAATAGAGTGTATGCCATTAGAAATCCAGTGTTATTAAGATTATTTTTGAGAGTGCATCTCTTGGAACGTGAATTTGTTTATATTGAATATCAGCATATTCCAAGATATTTAAATACATTAGCAGATGCAATTGCTTCTCGAATGTTAAGTATACATTTGCAATAATCATACATGTAAATTTAAAAGCATTCCATAACATGATTTACAAGATAAGCCGGTAATAGTGATATATATAGGAGTGTGTCAAAATATACATCGTCCTCGATCATAGGTTGAAAAACACCTTATGATCGTAAAAAACGATAAGTACAAAAAGCAAAAATGTCATGTGTGTCTACAATAGGCGATCATCCTATCACTGGTGATGATCTCGATAAGAAACCACTATACGGGCCACCTTGCAAAGGAATCTACTAAAAGGTCCTGGGACCCCAATCACATAGCGCTGTAGTTGACGAGGAATGTCATCTATGCCGGTCTCTGGAATGTCCCCTGTCAAGCGCTCTAGATGACTCTCCAACTCGGCCAAGGTCTCTGTTGATTCGTCCTGTGGGGTTGGCGCCGCTGCAGCTGGTTGTTTCCTCTCGTAAGGCCGGAGAGCGGCTGGTCGCTGTGGACCCACATCTGCATTAAAACTTTTACTATTAGTTTTGGGACGACATAAAAACAAAAAAAAAATTAAAATAGGAAAATGTTGAAAATGATTTTACCTGAATCATCCCATTGCTCTCCTGGTGGAAGAGCCATGTCTGGGTCACCGCGAAAATCTACCCCAGCATAAGGGAAGTCCTGAATAGCAAAAACCTGGTTTTCCAACCAATGGAAATACTCAGGTTTGAATCGAACGACCTCTGTCCCCTCGTCAGGATGACGGGCCATAACTGCAACCCATCGCATAAGTTTGGGCTCTCGAGGAAGCCCAACTCCAACAGTAAGGTGCTGCGGGACCAACATTTGGACCCTCTCCAGACCAAAGCTCACAACCAAAGCCCTATAACCAAAGGCCTTCAGTTGTCCGTTCTTGGCTCTGGTCAGTTGGCCTTTTATATTAGCCAACACATCATCGCACCAGTTGAAGATGGTGCCTCGAAAGCAGTCAACTGCCATCCGCATCTGGGATCCAGTGGCAATATGTAGTGCGACACTCCCGCAAAGTCTGGTAACAGTAA
Organism: Pinus tabuliformis; assembly: GCA_031772625.1. Classification (NCBI taxonomy): domain Eukaryota; kingdom Viridiplantae; phylum Streptophyta; class Pinopsida; order Pinales; family Pinaceae; genus Pinus; species Pinus tabuliformis. The sequence continues at coordinate 437,927,243 of CM062819.1, forward strand.
ATTCGATCACCATGAGTTCAGGACAGGATATGGTTTTAATGTCTATCCCTTTATCTCTAGCCTGGTTGTTGCAAAACTCTAGCCGAAGAATATCGACAGACTAGCCACCTGGCCTAGTCCCGAATAGAGTCAAGTCTTCGCCTTTCTTAGGCAAACCAGTCAAAAAGTATATGTCTGCCGACTCAAATTCGAGTTGGTGGCCACCAATGAAGAAGCACTGGTCCTGTATGCTCCACCTGTCTACCAGCCACTACAAGAAGTCCACTTGGGCCCTCATGCCAGGTATGGCCTAGAATTTGTACAAGCCGTAAGCCTTCAATGCATCGATTGAAGGTTGGTGATTCAACGTGGCAAGATCTACATCCTCATGCTCCCGTTCTTACCAATCAAGCATGATGTACACTCTACATCCAACAAAAAGGTAAATTAGAATGCAAGAAATTAAATTGTTTGGGTCAATTTTGAGAATTTTTGGGTTAAAAACCCTTGCTGCGGGGACCGCACCCTCTCTATTAGAGACAGTGTGTGGGTCCGCACCTTGCCTTCATGGAAGGTGCGGACCCCTGACTTTTTCCCCATTGAGAAAAAGTCGGGGTCCACGGGCTGCCAGTGTGGGTTTCTAGCCTAAAAACCCTCTAAAAATGAAATAAAGCCCTAAAACACAAATTGAAACGGTTGAAATTCAAAAGTAGGATGATGTGAATTATCTGGAGAAGACGACGTTCAATTCCGACGGATGGATTTTCCGCAATCTTCACAGGAAGTTTCTGAACGAAAGCACTATTTTCTCACCCAAATCTTCAACGGTAAAAATGAATTGACGAAAGCCCTTTTTATAAGTTTTTTGAATAAATGAATTGTAAATTTGTTTATGTTTCACTTTAGAAAGGTAATTTTTGCATCATTTTTATCCATCTCAAACAGGTATGAGTAATGTTTGCAATTTTTGTTCAGGATAACGAATTGTTCAGGCGAAATCGATCATTTTCGACGGAAAAACATTTAGAGTCACCTTTAAGCTCTTTTTTAACTCCTAAAACATGAATAGATCGTCGAGTTTTTCTTTTTAACTCATTAAAACGGAACTAAAAAGACGGTCCACTTACATCTCTTTTATGACCATAAAAACATGAAAAGATTGCTGGATTTTTGTCGTTTCAAATTCGATATTGGTTATAAAACGACGTGTCATTGATCGCTTTTTTACTTTTTCAGATCAGGGGCACTAATTACGAAAAGTACTCCTTGGTCATAAATATCAAGCAGTTTTCTCAAGTATTATTTTATACTTTTTCGGGCTTGGGAGACACAAATTTACGAAAAAGTCAACCCTGGAGTCTTCTTAAGTTTTTTCAGACTCTCTAAAATTGAAAAACGCCGAGTTTCTCCTATACTGGACTCGTTAAAATTTAACAGTAAAGGACCTGTTCAATTACAAACAGGAATGAACCACTCCTTCTTAGGGTTTGAATTTAAACTAAGTTGGACTCATCCAAAGGATGAGCTTATAATCAAGCAAATGTTATCCTCCTTAAGCTTGTCAAAAATAAAGAGGTACTTGCGAAAAATGGTGGGGGAAAAGAGAGAAAAATGAGCCTGTTTGTCATAATTTGTAACCACTCTTGAACACGACACTTTATTCACTTGGGTTGGGAAATCCTTTGCCTAACAGTTGATAAAACCACATTGAAAGTCTTCAGCCGGTTTCTGGGTATTAACTTTGGGTCAATTGTCACCAAACCATCTGTTGTGTCGTTATGTGTTCAAGAGGTCAGTGCCAATAAGCCATTCATCTGCAAAATATCTATCATCCATCTTGACCATCCCTGAGTCAGTCCTTGCAACTAAATTTCTTCAACTTGATCTATGATTTTGTGTTGTGGGCTTGCCTGCGACGGATCGCTTTCTATCGACTTCAGCTCATTATCTAGAAAGATGATCTAGAAATCGTCAGTACCTTGGGATCTGCATGCCTCAATGGCAGGTTTCTCGCCTTTGACGACAGGTTGCATCATTGACCTTCGATCAAAGGATTCCGTGACATGTTCAACATCAACACATCTATTCACATCTCATGGATTGTACTGGGTACTTTGAGAGCCATTGACATCACTGGTGGTTTCTCTCACACTTGTTAACAGTTTACATCATTGACTGGTAATCAAGTGGTTTCTACCATGTTCGACTTCAACACATTCATTCGCATGGATAGAATTGTACTGTTTCGGGAAGTAGAAATGAAGACCCTAGATCTAGTTTCCGCAATCCAGGCCGCGAGGAATTTTGTATTCATTATATTGTGGACTATTCATAAACAGATGGCTGCGTCCATACTGTTTCTACATGTGTCTATACTTGTGATGTATTACAAGATCATTCCTATATCAGAGCAGTAGTTAGTTTTCTAAGTCAATTTTGATTTGAGAATGGGAATGCCTACCTCAGCGATGATATGATCTCATATATATATTTTGCATTGAATGTTTTTTACAGGTTCCGACCGGGCTCTCCACAAGATGATCCTCGAAATGATAAAGTACTTCACTCTTCCTAAATGATAAATGAAATCCTCATCTACTACAGACTTCGCACTTTAGGGGGCAATCTGTTACACAAAAATATCGTCACCATGATTATTTGCAGTCAGTATGGGTCTATCATCACTTGTACTGTCCTCCTAAGCAAGTCTCATACCTTAGCTCTTCAAGTCAAGCTTTGAAAATGAGAGAAAGACATTGAAAATCAACAAAGCTTTGGTTCTGCACTTTCTCTCACTGTTCCCTGCGGTGCCGCACCTCCTGTTCACAAAAACTATGAACCTACCCGCTCTGTCCCTAAAGGAGTGGGTGCGGACCCCTGTGAAAGTCAAAAAGGCGCTAGTTTATTCTAAAAAACTCACTTTGGGTTAATTCTAGATGATTCTAGAAGGAATTTTGATGTGGATTGGTCGCTCTTAGGTGGTTCATGCATCCCAAAAGAGAAGGAGCTAATCCCTTGATGAGAGGAGCTATCCCTTTGAAGGAGGGCTTTATCCCTTTGAAGGAGGACCTAGTAACTTCCCTCCATTGCACTATAAATTAAGGCATTGGGCTGGTTGCTAGGGAGGTTAGGAGCTGAACATTTTTGAGGGTAAATGCTGGTGGAATTAATACTTCCTAGTTAAGCTTGAGAGGAGAGATCACATACCTTTTTGGCTTCATTGGGAAGAGAGTGAAACTTGTCAAAGTAGAGGAGACTCCTTGTTGGACCCTGGGAGAAGCTTGTACAACATCAAGGCATAGGTTGTAAAATTCTTCTTTGATTTGAATTAATACAATCAGATTCATTTTTCTCAACAAATTGTCTTATGTCATTTGTTTCATGAATTTCTTGATCATCATGTTAAGTATTCTTTATGATATTGGCTTTTTAGGTGCTATTTAATTTGTTTGCTTGTTTATGTTTGCAGATTCGCAACAAGGGAGCTCATTTGGATCAAAGGAGAGAGGCTTCCACAAACTTGCATTGGACCCAAGGTAGGCCTAAACACTTTTTTGCCTTTGTTTATAAATGCATATTTAGAGAAAGATAGTTTTTTATTGGCTTGCTTGTCACTAGATATCGTTAGATTCTAGGAAGGCCTATCTTGTCTGCAAGATCGACTCATTCCGTGTGACACTTATTGATCCGGTGTTTGACACATGAATCCTGTGCAAATTTCTTTTGCATTAATTCTTCATCCAGCCAGCCATACAAAAATTTGTCCAATAACACTTTATTCCAAAGTAATTAGTTATACAACAATGTCTAAGAATCCACACTCAATACTCCGAATGAGGGAGTATTTACACAAAAACTTTACAAAAAAAATATCTCATAACAAAGTGAGATATATTCTGAGATAATTAACTATAGGTTACATGAAAATAGAGACAGATGGTCTCATAGGTAACAAAGAGAGGCAAAGTGATGGTTCGTTGTCCCTATTCTTGAGAGTGTGCTGGAGTCAGGTCCTATAATTTGGCATCCTGTTGTCTTTGATGTCATCTTGTGCTGGCTATTCTGTTTTTCATCTTTTTACTGATAAACTTTATCCTTCTCTGATAATCTTTACCTGTTTGATCTCTGTTTATCCTCTTTACCATCACTGACTGTAGTAAATAACCAAAATTTACCTTTTACCAAGGATAAATTACAAAATTTCTAACATTTCTTCCCACCATTTTGGTTGTGGTATTCTAGTTTTTTTAAGTTTTCTGAGGGTCTCATCAGCTTCGGTGTACTTGAAAAAGGTAGGCTGAATTGGAAACAAGTGCTTTATTTCATGCTCAACATAGAATAGGTTCTCTAGGCTGTCATAGAGAACTCTGCTTGTAGGCAATGCTTTTGACGTTGATGCACTTGTTGATGAACTTGCCTGGTTGCTTGCATATTGATTCAATTTGTCTACATAATCTATATGCCTCATTAATTTGTCATTAATAACTAAAGGACTAAGCAACCCTTTACTCTGCAAAATACCAAATTTCTCCATAAAAGCATTAATTTCTTCCTGCATGTCATGGCATCTTCTTTCTAAATTTTGCATCAGAGTCCTTTTAGTTAAAACCCTTTTGTCTTCCAAAATTGTCCCTGTTCTATCTTGAATGCCCAATTCTTCAAGCTGGTACTTATTCTTGTTATTCAAAAAATTTATGAGCCTGGTGGCTTCCTCAGGCATCTTTCCTAATTCTGCTCTTGTCCTTTGAATCTCTTCTCGGGCTGCCTTTACCAAATCAATTTGCTCAAAAATTATTTGGATTGATGGCCAAACATCATTTATTGACTGAGTGATGTTGGCCCAAAGAATTTTTTTAATATCTGCCAAGGGCTTGTCAAATGTAAGGTCTTTTTCTAATGATTTTACCTTGTTTTCTAATCCTTTAATTTCCCTTGTCTTTTCTGCAACATTTATGTTTGAGATATCATACCTCTGTTCTAAGGTAACGTATTGTTCTTTTACCTTTTTCAGCTTTGAAACTTGGAGTTTCATCTCTTCCATTGATTTTATTAGCTCCTCTATGCTCAAATTTGAAGTATTCTCCTGTGTTGTTCCTCATGTTGCTGTACCTGTGACCACCTCTATTGTGGCTGCTGGAATGTTTGGCGCCAGAGTTGTTCCAAGGGTTGAAGGGACTGTAGTTGAGACAACAGGTATCACACTGGGAGGCTGAGAGGTTGACTCTCCCTGCTTGTCCTTCAATGATTTTTCTATTTCTTGCTCAGTCTCGTTTAGTCTTTCATTAAGCTTTAAGACTAAATCCATTAGCTCTTCTTTAGACTTTTGCTTTATGACCTCAGCAGTCAGTGGATGCCTTGAAGGAGGCAGTGTTAGCTGCTTCCTTAAGGCAGCAATATCTTCATATTTCTTTTTGATTAAGGCCTTTGCAGCCTTCACATCTTTCAGATCATGACCCAACCCAATAATCAATTCTTCTAAAGATTTTATTCTATTATCTTTAGCCTGCGAGGAGGCTTTTTCCAGCTGTAATTGGGCAATTGTATTATTCAAAGAATTTTCCAGCCTTTGGGCCATCATGGCCTTACCAGTTAATGTAGAATAGATAATTTCTCCTGTTTGTTTATGCAACTCAATTTGGTCCAAGGGATGGATGTCCTTTGCCATGACCTCAAAGATGATGTTATAGGTTGACATCAATCTATTTTGATTAGTGGGAGCTATTTTCAAATATTGGTTGCAAACCTAGAGCCTTAATGGATCCTTTCTAGCTTTTATTTCTATAAACTTCTTCTTGATATCTAAATTGTCTTTCCCTGGTGGCCTAAATGATGATACTTCTGAACTTTGTTGTCTCTTCAGCTCTTGTCTCTATGAGCTAATAGATGTCCCACCTACTTGGAAAGTTTGATGACTATCTACTCCTTCTTTCCTTTGACTATCAGTAGTCTCTTCAACAAATTCCTCCTCTAAAAGGGGATTTAGCCTATGCCTTTTAGCACCAGGCTGCTCTGAGGGTCCACTGGCAGGGGTAGCTACTTCCTTGTCTCTCTTTTTATTCTTTTCCTCATTCAGAGGGGTCTGCAGGATTGGAGGTTCTCCCACATTGCTTTGAGTTGGAGGAGTTTTCATTTGGGCCTATTCCTTAGAAGTTTCAAGCTGTTTAGACTATGTAGATTGCTCTGTGGCCTGAGTACTAGTCTCTGGCCCCTTTCCCTTGGATGTTCCTGTGAATGGTGTGCTGGTATCTTGTGAATGCTGCTGAGAGGTTTCAGCTATAGAAGCACTAATCCCTGACTTTTGTGAAGACTCAAATCGTATCTTCCCAATAGAATCCAGGTCAAGTGTTTTCTCAAGATCCCTCATAACATTTTCTATATTGACTTGTTCACTATCAGTTTCTATTATGGTCCCCTCCTCCATTCATCCATATTGGCAAATTGTTCAATATCTGGGATTCTATGGTATATGTAAGGTGACAGCCTGTGCTTCATTCTTCTATCACAGATAAATCTATTAAGATCATATGGCATCCACCCAAAACTCTTGTGTAATTTAAGGTGATCTTCAAAAATTATCTCTGCTTCTCTCCATGCTTCCCTAGTGTTGCAGACAAAAGAACCTAACAAATTTTTTATTCTGAGTTGAGCTTTCTTTTTGGCATTATAAAAATGAACCAAGTCTGAATTTATCATTTGTCTAAAATATTCCAATGCAAACATTCTCATTGGAACATATTTTGGTAACTTGAAAGGGCAGAGCTCACACCCATATATCCCGATTTCTGTATGGTTCTTATATAGGTACCAGTCACCTATTCTGTACTGCTTTGAGAGCTGTAGGATCCTTTTAATGTCACCATTGATCCTGGGAGGGGAAATCCCTGTCAATAAGGTGGTTGTTGGATGAACAAATTGATCAATGAACTCATTATATGAGTAAGGGGAATCTAAGGATGCAAGGAAGATGGGACTCCAAAAGATGACAGACCTTGGATTGCCTTTGGTATCAAGTTTCATGATAGGGAAAGGGAAATTTTCTAATTGATAATAAAACATGAGATGATATATGAAGATGGTATACTTGAAATTTCCTTTATTGTCCAGTCTCAAGAACTGGTCACGAATCTTATTAATAATATAGGAGGCATAATCATACTTAACAGCAGGGGGTTGTCCAGGAGTAAAAATTGACAACATCACTAGGGTTATCTCATCAACAAAGTCATTAGTGTTGAATCCAATAATTAAAGATATCATATCAACAATGAGTCTTCCAATATCTGTAAAGAAAGTTTGTAGATAAGGAGGTGCGCCATTAGGCTGATATTTCTGTAACATAAAAGTCTGACAGATGCGATTGATTTCTTATTGGGATAATTGAGTTGATTTCTCATGTAGATATCCCATGGAAATGGGAGTGGGAGCTTGACTGGGGTGGAATTGCAACATTTCATTGATGGATTCAACAGTTATTGGGAAGAGGACTGTTTGGCTGGGAGGCATAACTGCTCTGCGTTTAGGGTCATAATTGGCCTGGCATTGATGAATTATATCAGGGAAAACATGGACTGAGGGGAGAAATACATGGGAAGCTTAGATTCCCACAATCCTAGGACATCAGAGCCATTCAAGTAGTTATCTCTACTTTGACAAAAGCCTTTGAGGTGATCTTTATTAGTGGCTAAGTCTTTTATCTGGAAGTCTTTATCCGCAAGAGGCAGATAGTCTAAATCCTTATGAGGAGCATTCATGGGTGCAACATTCAAATATACAGAGATTTCCATTTCTAGTTCTTGTGGGTTCAAAAAGGGAATTTAGATTTTCTTTAAAAATGGGCAAACCAGAGGGTCTGGGAACTTATATGATGAAAACGAAGACTGATTTGTAATGAATTTGGGTCTTTTATGTCAAATTATAGTGGAAAATGAGAACTTGCAGGGTTCTATTGGGAATTTTGATAAATACCTGTGTTCAGGGGATGAACAGTGAAATTCGGGTATTGGTTGTGGCTAACAAACTCTAGGCTGCGTCAACTGCAAGTTTTGAGTAGGTTGGCGGCTGAAAACTTCAAACTGTTGACCTCGACGTTCTTTTGCATGGGAGCACAGGTTTACAGTACGAAGCAATGAAAATGACATTGTTTGTTTTATTTACAAAGTCAAGGGTTGGCGGGGTTTTTGGTTTCCGGACGGGTGACGTCAACGGGGAGTGATATGATAGTTTTTTCGTATGCGGGAAGGTGGTAAGTGGTTTCATATCGCACCGCTTTTGGGGATGGGCAGTAATGAGCCGGGAACCAACGATTCCACCGATCTTTTGGTGTGTAGCTGAGCACTATGCAAAAACCGCTTTGTGATTGCGCGCTAACGAGCGGTCACAAAAGGTCGCACGAAATTCATAAAGGCCGTCAAACCTAGAGGACCTGATCAGACGGTTGACGTAAGATGCGATATGAGGAAGTTTAATAAGGTGGGACCAATATGATTAAGGGTTAATTAAAACGTATCGGGAGTGGCAGGATAGGTGGGGGAAGGTTATTAGTTAACCATAAGGGTTAATTAATCCCATATTGATGCGATGGGGGTTTTATGGGCTGTTAATTAGTTATGGATTAACTAATTAATCCCAGTTATAAAATTTTTATGATTATATTTAATCAAAGGCGGGATATATAGAATTTAAAGGTTTTTTCATATTTACATAATACAGGAGAGGGTAAACGTTGTAAGGGATTTTATATAATATAAGTTAAAAATTAATATGACAATGAAATGAAAAGTGTCAAGTATAAAAACATTTGACATGTGTAGTTAAACTTAGGCTTTAGAGTGAAAAAGTGTTTATATGATAAATATTTGCAATTTTCCTAAGTAAAATAGGATTTTACTTAGGAAAAGAATTATGAAGGTGAATGAGTGATCTTATGAATGGTTTTAAGTGCTTTAGGCTTCATAAACTATTTGGCCGAGGGTCCGGTCCATCCAGAAGTCAGAGAAATGCTTTGAGCCCCTCTAATTTATCAAATGCCTTAGTACTTAGGGGAAATTAGTGAGAATTTAGGGAAAATGAAGGGGGAAGTTAAGTATTTGACCTTGCTTTACTTGAAATGCTTTTGATGTAATGTCTGCCTTGTACTTGTGATGAAAGTAAAGATTAACACATTTAGAGTCATTATTCATCACATGTAATTCTGCAACATCATCTACCTACCCTACCTACTTTAACCTAACATTTTTTTCTTTTTTATTTGGGTGCACTTAGACTGGCAAACTCTTATCAAAATTTTCTTTTTTTTTTTACATGCAGATATCTATCTAAGTCTAGCCTTATTATTTCCAAGGGCTCAGATTAAACTATTGAGCTCCTTTTATTCACTCTACCTATTTACTTATCTGCCAAGATTAAACGGTATGGTCAGATTTTATTCTTTATCTCTAAAACATAAAATTCAAATATGAACTAGCCAAGCTTACACCGTTTGACTGTTTATTAATTGTGGCATAAGTTAACAAGCTGCACACAATTGTTTATTGTACAAGAGTAAAAGTAGTGGCATTTGAACTTGCACACTTTTCTTGGTCTTTCTTTTTATTGGGGTTCATTTTCCTTCATGTTTTTGACCATCTTATTCTTTTTACCCTTTGATTTTTCTTTTAGGGTATACCCTCTTTACATTTTTTAAATATTTTTTATTTTTTGATTTTTTGAAAATATGGAAAACCTTTGCAACAAGGAAAGGTATGAACATATTACATAGCTCATCAAGTCAATCATGATATATGACACCTATTGGTATAGGATCATAACACTGGCTCCACTTGAGGATGGCTTTTCTTGGTGGAAAGTCAATAACAGCAGGTCAGATGGCCTCTGAATCATTTTGACTGTACTATGGAATCTTCTTCTGCTTGTTGTTTTATTGTATATATGATAGTGATACTCTTGAAGCTTAGGGCCTTCTCTTCAGGCTTCAAATCCAACAAGTTACTATCCAATCAAAACTGTGACAATACAAATGATATAGTATGTGCATGTTAATAATCAGGATACATTAATAAATAGGATCAAAGTAATGTTTCAACATCCGACCATTAACTGGTCCTTCTTTTGTTTCTGTGCCATCCAAGTTTTTCAGATAATATGTATTGTTTCCTTGTAAGGCCTAGATAATATAAGGTCCTTTCCATAAGAAGTCCAATTTCCCATGTTTCACTTTATCCTCTCTTCTGGAATCTCATATTAACACTTTTTCTCCAAGGTAGAAGTCATTTGCCTTGGTTTTTTTATCAAATATTTTCTTGAGCTTCTCCTAAAACACTTGGGATCTTTGGTACACCTCCTCTCTGGTCTGCTATAGATTTATGGTCTGGTTTATCCTTCTTTGAATATCATTAGGTTCCACCTGAGCTTCTTGAAGTAATTTCATTACTGGAACTCCTAATGATGAAGGGAATATAGCCTCCATGCCATAGACTAACTCATAAGGACTAGTACCAATATATTTTTTGGTGGTAAGTCTGTCTGCCCATAATGCATTTGTAAGTTTATTGTGCCAATTTTTCTTGTTCTCCTCCAATAATTTTTTAATGGTATTAATGAGGCTTTTGTTGGAAGACTCGGTCAGTCCATTCCTCCGAGGGTAATAAGCTATGGAATGGCCTAGGGTGATATGGTACTTGTTACATAAACTTATTATTTTCTTGGATTTGAAGGCAGCAGCATTATCAGTTATGATTTTATCAGGACAGCCAAATCTAGACAGTATGTTGGTTTCTAGGAATCCTATGATCACTGTATCATTGGCTTGTTTGGAGGGGATGGCCTCTATCCGTTTGGTGAAATAGTCTGTGGCAGTGAGAATCCATTTGTCTTGGCCAGAGTAGGGAGGATGGATTTCTCTAATGAAGTCGAGGCTCCATTGTTGGAAGGGTTTTTCAGTGGAAATTGGTTTAAGAGGTAAAGGTAATAGTTTTCTCTTGCCTTCAAAAATTTGACATTTATGGCAAGTGGTGACAAATTTCTTTACATCAGCGAACAAGCTTGGCCAATAGAATCTAGCCCTCAGGGTCTTGTTTGCAGTTGATTTCCAATAAAGGTGTCCACGACAGTCTCCTGCATGAAATTTTTGGAGAGCCTTGTCAGCTTCTTCCTTTAGTAAACAATTCAATAAAATTCCTTCATGATTTTTCCAAAAAAGAGCATTGTCTAAAATACAAAACTTTGAAGCTTTCATCTTTAAAAACATTTTCTTTGTTATGGATAACCCTGGAGGAGTCTATAGGTTTAGTAACACATTAATTACATCAGCATACCAAGGTGAGTCTAAGAAGGACTGGCTGATTTGTGGAGTCGCCATCTCCTCTTCGTTATCCAGTTCATTTATGTCCAAGGCTTGATAGTTTGTTTCTGTCATGATTTTGGCCAATCCCTGTCCTTTTATTAGCTTTGTAGGTTTTATTTCAATATCATATTCTAATATGGTAGCGATCCATTTACCTCTTTTGCCCTCAATTCCATCCTAGGTTAATATGTCTTTGACAACAACATTTGGTACATAGGCTATCACATGAGAGTATAATATATAGACTCTGAAGTCTTTAATGGCTTTTACTAGTGCAAAAGCTTGTTTCTCCATAATTTTGTATTTTAATGATGCATCTCTAAGCACTTTACTAAAAAGGCCATGGGTTTCTCACATCCTTGATCATCCTTTTGTAATAAAACAACAACGATAGTGTGTTCTGATGCGAATGAAAATATTATGAAGTCTTTATCCAATTGTGGACTAGTTAAGACTGGTGTTCTAGTTAGAGCCATTTCGATTTCTTCAAATGCTTGTTTGGCTTCTACTGTCCATTTGATACTTGAATCCTTTTTTAACATATCATTAAGCAATCTAATTAGGTTAGCTAAATTAGATATGAATCTTCTCAAAAAAATTATCTTTCCTAAGAAAGCTTGAAGTTCTTTGATATTTGTTGGATGAGGTATCTACAGAATAGCTTCTATTCTAGCAGGATCAATTCGAATGCCATCTTTGAAAATGATATGGCCCAAGAGTTTGCCTTCTTCTAGACCAAATAAGGACTTCTTTGGATTTAAAGAGATACCATATTTTTTTCATTTTAGGAATACTTGTCTGAGATGGTCCAAATGCTGCTGATCTGATTTAGAAAAAATAGTTAAGTCATCCAGATATATAACAAGAAAATCATGAATTTCTTTTGCAAATTTTATGTCCATTGCTCTTTGGAAGGTTGCCCCTACATTTTTAAGTCCAAATGGCATTTTGATGTACATGAATGTGCCCCATGGTGTTGTAAAAGCAGTTTTTTCCTGGTCGTCAGGATGAACCAGAATCTGGTTATACCCTGAGAACCCATCTAAAAGTGAAATCCTAGAAGAACCTACTACCCTTTGTAAAATATGATCCATCTTAGGTAAAGGGTAATTATCCTTCAAAGAAACCTTATTTACATTTCTCAAATCAACACATAATCTAATTTCCCTAGTTTTCTTCCTAGTAGGTACTAAATTAGACACCCACTCTGAAAATCTAATAGGGGCAATTATTCCTGCTTCATACATATGTTTAATTTCTTTTTCAATCAATGGTAACAGCACAGCGTTGATTCTTCTGAGTTTTTGTTTGAATGGTTTATGGTTTTCTTTCAGAGGTATTGTATGCTAAATTATGGAGGTGTCATATGATTTCAAATCCTCGTAACTCCAGGCAAAGACATCCTGGAATTCTCTCATTAGTTCAACATATTTAACTTTTGGTCAGGAGGCAGAGATTTGGATAGTTTATCATTTTTGGATTTTCTTAAGTCCCCAAGTTATATTCTTCAATGTTTGCTTTTAGTGGTTCCATCTTGGGTTTCTTTGGAATTTCATTAGAATCGAAAAGGTCTTCTAAAGGAGTTAATCCTTTTAGCAGATGATTGTCTTTCAGATCAATGACTTCTGATTCTCCTTCAATAATTTCATCAAGATCCATTTGTTTAATGTCCTGCACTTCTTTTTGGTAACTTTTGTGGGATGAAGCATTTGAATTGTAATTTCTTTTGAAATGTCTATTTCTACCTCATTTATTTGATCAAATTCAATAACTGTATCTACATCTATGTGACTGTTAGAAAATTCTTCATCTAAAATCAAGAAATTATCTATCTGCTCATCACTAGTAAACACTTGCCAATTCTTTACATTATCAGGTATGGCTAGTCGGCATCTAATCTCAGCTGTAAACTGATGATTAGGTTCGAAAGGTAATTTGCAGGTGCTGGCAAACATTGCCAGACTATGGGCTTGCAAGTTGTGTTTTCTTGGGATTTTAGCAAGTTGAGTTTCCAGAAAAGTATTAAGAATCTCTATAACTATTCCTTTGTAGTATCTTAATCTAGGATCATTAGTTAGATACTTCCCTTTGATCTATTGAATAATTAAATCAGAATTTCCTATGACAGATACTCTAATTGCTCCTAATATCTTAACAAGTTTGAGACCTAGCAAGAGAGCTTCATACTTTGCCATATTATTGGTGCACTTAAAATCTAACCTGTAGGCATGGCCTTCAACATGGTCATTTTCAAGATTGTACACCAAACTCCTACTCCTGCTCCTAATTTGTTGGTTGAGCCATCAAATTCTAAATGCCAAAGAATTTCATGTTCATAGTTGGTATCATGAGTATTGGGAATTTGTTTAATTGTGAGATCTGTTTTTTCATATTCTTCTGGTTTCCCTCGAGTGTCTGATATTTCATTGTTTTTAGAGATTTCCTGGATTTGAACACTAGATTTTTCTTTTTTAATTTCTTTTGGTTCTGCTACTAAAACTTCTAATTCATTGGAAGGATCAATTTCAGCATTGTAAAGAATGAATGAATCCATATCAGAGTGTATTGAGTAGATGGGGAAATTTTGTGGTTTTTCCTGACTACTTACTACATATTTCATTAAAGTTTCTCTGTATAGCTTCTTAGGTTGGCCGAAAACTAAGATAGTAGCATAGGACATGTCCAATTGAAGAGATCCCTGAAGCTTTGCACCCCAGGATCTGGACAATAACATGCCATATTTTGGTGGAATATCTGCTACCACTATATCCATTAAGATTGTCTTTGCAGGGTATTGAACTAGTGAAACACACAAGTCTTTTATCAATCCTAAACATCTCACCTGACTTGAATCAAAAGAAAAGAGGTCTTTGTATGGCCTAGTGATATCTAGGTCTATTTTTTCCATCACAGGCTTGGGCATTAGGGTGTGAGATGCCTCAGAATCAAACATGGCATTATGAAGTATTTTGTCATGTATATTTACACTTACATAGAAAGGAGGAATTCCTCCATCTAAGGTTTTTCCATTTACTTCAGGACCGAAGATCAATTTTGGTTGTCATCAGAAACATTGACTGAGTCTTCATTTCTAGTGATTCTGAGTGATCGATTGATTTGACTTCGATAAACATCATGTTTAGCTCATTCAGACAATGGAACGGCTATTTTTAGTTTTCCTACTTCAGTTTCCAGATTAAAAGGTTTTTTTGATTGAGGTCTTGTATTTCAAACAATGGGATTCTCTTTGTCTTCTGTATTTTCTGTATTTTTCTCCTTCTCAGGGGTGGGGTTATGAGTTGAAGTTGCTTCCAAATCAACTTTTGGAGGTTCTTCCACATTTCCTTCAATTATGGGATTTGCAGGATTAGGATCTAATCTAGAAAGAATATGTACAGGTGTAGTATTCATCTTGTCTTTGTTGGGTTGTTTTGTAGCTTTCTGTTTGTTGGTTTCAGGAACATCAATTCTTCTACTCCCCAGGTTATATTGCTTGTGGACTTCATAAATGGCTTTGTCAAATCCCTCCCTGAAGTCAAATGATTCACCTGACTGAGTTTGGAATTGTTTGAGAACATGAGCCTCTTGATCCTCCTAGGTCAAGAAAACTTGTTGTTCGTTATTGAGTCCCATTAAATTTATTTGATTATCTTCTATTGTAACATCGGAATTTGAGGCTTCAATATAATTTTCTTGGAATGGGGGCCTAATGTTTTGGTCAGGACCAGTCTTTCCAGTGCTCTGGTTTTGATTTTTCCTGAAATTTGGATTCCTCCCAGTATTAGTTGGCTGACCATCCCAAGCAGCTTTCCTTTCTATTGTTTCTACTCCATCCCCTAGCCTATCCATCCCTTTAAATATAACATCTAATTTTTGTTCAAAAGTTGAGGGTTCTTCTTTTAATGGTATTCTCCTTTCACTTCTAGCCTTGGCTCATTTAGATATCAGGTTAGCTTCAACACTGACAACTATACTTTGCATATCTTCTAAATTGCGGGGATCTCTTTCCTTAAGCTAGTAGGCCATGTTAGAATCAAATCCATCAGGGAATTTTATTAATGCTAAATCAGGAGGAGGTCAAAGGTTTTAAGGAATAGCATTGTAAACATTATTGAACCTAGTGCAATAGACTTGCATAGTTTCTTGTGTTCCTCTCTTCAGGTTTTCATATTCTGATAAGATTTGGAGAGGATCTTTCTTCTTTTCCCACCTGTTTAAGAATTGCCTATAGAGATTTTCTAGGTTGTTTATACTGTTTGCAGGTAGGGCTCTAAACCAGGTTCTAACTTCCCCAGTTAGACTTTGAACAAATATTCTCATTCTTACATCATCAGCATCCATTTCATATATTTCAAAGTAATCAATCATTTTTTTGGTATGTTGTTGAGCAGTGTAGGTACCAAAACCATCAAACGGAGTGATTTTAATTTGGTAGTCTTGGGGCATAGCCCCTAAATTGGCTGGTAATACCAAGGGAGTATATATGTTTGCCATTGCAGTAGGTATTGAAGAAACAATAGCTGTAGTTGGGATAACGATGGGTGTTGGTGTGGTAGATGGAAGGGTAGAAGGGGTGATTTGAGGTTGAGATGTATGAGGGAATGATGAGGAACTTGCAGAAGCAGCAGTTATTATAGAGGGATCAGGTGTTCCTTCAAAAGTAAGCTCAAATTGTATTGAACTTTGTAAATGTCTGTTAATTGAGGAACTAACAACTTCAAACTGTAACTCTTCAATAAATACTAGGTCTAGAACCAAGCAGACCAATTCAAAGTCAGAAAATGTTACAAACAAAGAAGTCTCAAATTGCTCATCAAAGGGTTCGTCCTCAAGGTAAATCCGCCTTATAGGGCATGATATTGATCTGTAGATGGGCCGAGAACTAGTAGTACTTTCTTGGCTTACCTGTCTCCTAACAATTCTGGGAATCAGATTGGGGTTCTCAAACACAGGTGGTGGATTTGGATCAGGATTTGACCTAGTGTAACGAGTTCTTTCTGAAGCCAGATTTCTTGGTATGTTTTTGGTTTTTCTTTAAATGGAATTAACAACACAACTTCAATAGTCCTTTAAGAGGCTTTAGATATGGGATTTGAACTTTCTTAAAGACTTATTTGACAAGAGGAACTGGTCAAATGTTTGGAAACTAGATGTTCAAACCATAAACTAGACCGGAGATAGACTGAAGCAACATTCATCTAATATGCAATTGTAAAGCAAGAGCAGTTCAAAGGCTACCTGGCTAACTTCAGGCTCCATCTGTAGTTTATAAAGTAAACAATAGTAACAAACACACCATTCGATCCCCAGTGGAGTCGCCAGTATGTTATCACTCAGATTTTCCTAGAAGTTGTTGGGAAGAGGAAAGGGGTCTGAGGTAACCACAAACCAACTTTTAGGTACAGAATCTAGCCAATCTGTACCTAGAGAGGGCTCTCTCTTTAATTTTTAGCTTCGTTTTCGAAGATATTAGGCTAGTTATGAAAGTTTAGGGACTTTGATTGTGTTTGGTGGTGAAATTCAATAGCAGAGGGGTGGGACTGAATAGTTTAGGCCATTGGGATAATGGAGTCAAAGAAGATGGCTTAACTGGATTTGGTTTCTTCACAAGGGATGGTTTCCTAGGGAAAGATAGCTAAACAGGGAGCAAATAGATACTTTAAAAGATGTAATGGACTTAAAGGGATGAAGGGCAATTAATAATCCTTCATCATGTTTTAAAAAGAGGGAACTTGGATGATTAACAATAAAGAGAATTTAAGAATTCTTTATTAAATAATCAACATGATTAAACTAGGAAATAGGAGCAATTAAGAATTCACTGCTTATGCTAGTTTAGAGGAAAACATTAAGAATAAAAACGATTGAAAACAGATTGCACCTAAGAACTTTCTAAATTATTCTTCTTCGTTTTATTATTCAGATATGGAACACAGTTGATAATAATAAACCAGAAAACATTAACACATGAGATATAGAATACTTATTGATCCGGTGTTTGACACATGAATCCTGTGAAAAGTCATTTGCATTAATTCTTCATCCAGCCAGCCATACAAAAATTTGTCCAGCAGCACTTTATTCCAAAGTAATGAGTTATACAGCAATGTCTAACAATCCACACTCAATACTCCGAATGAGGGAGTATTCATAGAAAAACTTTACAATAAAATATTTCATAACAAGTTGATATATATTCTAAGATAATTAACTATAGGTTACATGAAAATAGAGACAGATGGTCTCGTAGGTAACAGATAGAGGCAAAGTGATGGTTTGCTGTCCCTATTCTTGAGAGTGTGCTGGAGTCAGGTCCTATAATTTGGCATCCTGCTCTCTTTGATGTAATCTTGTGCTGGTTGTTCTGTTTTTCATCTTTTTGCTTATACACTTTATCCTTCTCTGATACTCTTTACCTGTTTGATCTCTGTTTATCCTCTTTGCCATCACTGACTGTAGTAAATAACCAAAATTTACCTTTTACCAAGGATAAATTACAAAATTTCTAACATTTCTTCCCACCATTTTGGTTGTGGTATTCTGTTTTTTTGAAGTTTTCTGAGGGTCTCATCAGTTTCGGTGTACCTGAAAAAGGTATTCTAAATTGGAAACAAGTGCTTTATTTCATGCTCGACATAGAATAGGTTCTCTAGGCTATCATAGAGAACTCTGCCTGTAGGCAATGCTTTTGATGCTGATGCACTTGTTGATGAACTTGCCTGGTTACCTGCATATTGATTCAATTTGTCTACATAATCTATATGCCTCATTAATTTGTCATTAATAACTAAAGGACTAGGCAACCCTTTACTCTGTAAAATACCAAATTTCTCCATAAATGCATTAATTTCTTCCTGCATGTCATGGCATCTTCTTTCTAAATTTTGCATCAGAGTCCTTTTAGTTAAAACCCTTTTGACTTCCAGAATTGTCCTTGTTCTGTCTTGACTGCCCAGTTCTTCAAGCTAGTACTTATTCTTGTTATTCAAAAAATTTATGAGCCTGGTGGTTTCCTTAGGCATCTTTCCTAACTCTGCTCTTGTCCTTTGAATCTCTTCTTGGGCTGCCTTTACAAAATCAATTTGTTCAAAAATTATTTGGATTGATGGCCAAACATCATTTATTGACTTAGTGATGTTGGCCCAAAGAATTTTTTTAATATCTGCCAAGGGCTTGTCAAATGTAAGGTCTTTTTCTAATGATTTTACCTTTCTTTCTAATCCTTTAATTTCCCTTGTCTTTTCTGCAACATTTATCTTTGAGAGATCATATCTCTATTCTAAGGTAGCGTATTGTTCTTTTACCTTTTTCAGCTTTGAACTTGGAGTTTCATCTCTTCCATTGATTTTATTAGCTCCTCTGTGCTCAAATTTGAAGTATTCTCCTGTGTTGTTCCTGTTGTTGCAGTACCTGTGACCACCTCTATTGTGGCTACTGGAATGTTTGGTGCGAGAGTTGTTCCAAGGGTTGAAGGGACTTCAGTTGAGACTACTGGTATCACATTGGGAGGCTGAGAGGTCGACTCTCCCTGCTTGTCCTTCAATGATTTTTCTAGTTCTTGCTCAGTCTCATTTATTCTTTCATTAAGTTTTAACACTAAATCCATTTGCTCTTCTTCAGACTTTTGCTTTATGACCTCAGTAATCTGTGGATGCCTTGAAGGAGGCAGCTTTAGCTACTTCCTTAAGGCAGCAATATCTTCATCTTTATTTTTTATTAAGGCCTCTACAGCCTTCACATCTTTCGTATCATGACCCAACCCAATGATCAATTCTTCTAAAGATTTTATTTTATTATCTTTAGCCTGCGAGGAGGCTTTTTCCAGCTGTAATTGGGTAGTTGTATTATTCAAAGAATTTTCCAGCCTTTGGGCCATCATGGCCTTACCAGTCAATGTAGAATAGATCATTTCTCCTGTCTGTGTATGCAACTCAATTTGGTCCAAGGTATGGATGTCCTTTTCCATGACCTCAAAGTTGTTTCTGAGGTAGTCTACTGCTGATTGAGGTTGTTGCACTTTAGGTTTGAAATAAATCATTATCATTTTACCTTCCTTGATGTCATAGGCTG
Source organism: Pinus tabuliformis (assembly GCA_031772625.1). Taxonomy (NCBI): domain Eukaryota; kingdom Viridiplantae; phylum Streptophyta; class Pinopsida; order Pinales; family Pinaceae; genus Pinus; species Pinus tabuliformis. The sequence continues at coordinate 437,946,633 of CM062819.1, forward strand.
ACATCAATCTGTTTTGATTAGTGGGAGTCATTTTCAAATATTGGTTGTAAACATGGAGCCTTAATGGATCATTTCTGGCTTTTATTTCTATAAACTTCTTCTTGATATCTAAATTGTCTTTCCCTGGTGGCCTAAATGATGATACTTCTGCACTTTGTTGTCTCTCCAGCTCTTGTCTCTATGAGCTAGTAGATGTCCCACCTACTAGGAAAGTTTGATGACTATCTACTCCTTCTTTCCTTTGACTATCAGTAGTCTCTTCAAAAAATTCCTCCTCTAAAAGGGGATTTAGCCTATGCCTTTTAGCACTAGGCTACTCTGAGGGTCCACTGGCAAGGGTAGCTACTTCCCTGTCCCTCTTTTTATTCTTTTCCTCATTCAGAGGATTCTGCAAGATTGGAGGTTCTCCCACATTGCTTTGAGTTGGAGGAGTTTGCATTTGGGCCTGTTCCTTAGAAGTTTCAGGTTGTTTAGACATTGTAGATTGCTCTGTGGCCTGAGTACTAGTCTCTGGCCCCTTTCCCTTGGATGTTCCTATGAATGGTGTGTTGGTATCCTGTGAATGTTGCTGAGAGGTTTCAGCTGTAGAAGCACTAATCCCTGACCTCTGTGAAGACTCAAATCGTACCTGCCCAAAAAAATCCAGGTCAAGTGTTTTCTCAAGATCTCTCATAACATTTTCTATATTGACCTATTCACTATCAGTTTCTACTAGGGTCCCCTCCCTCCATTCATCCATATTGGCAAATTGTTCAATCTCTGGGATTTTATGGTGTATGTAAGGGGTGACAGCCTGTGCTTAATTCTTCTATCACAAATAAATCTATTAGGATCATATGGCATCCACCCAAAACTCTTGTGTAATTTAAGTTGATCTTCTAAAATTATCTTTGCTTCTCTCCATGCTTCCCTAGTGTTGCAGACAAAAGGGCCTAAATGATTTTTTATTCTGAGTTGAGCTTTCTTTTTGGCATTATAAAAATGAACCAAGTCTAAATTTATTGTTTGTCTGAAATATTCCAATGCAAACAGTCTCATTGGAACGTATTTTGGTAACTTGAAAGGGCAAAGCTCACACCCATATATCCTGATTTATATATGGTTCTTGTATAGGTACCAACCACCTATTTTGTACTGCTTTAAGAGCTATAAGATCCTTTTAATGTCACCACTGATCCTGGGAGGGGAAATCCCTGTCAATAAGGTGGTTTTTGGATGAACAAATTGATCAATGAACTCATTGTATGAGTAAGGGGAATCTAAGGATGCATGGAAGATGGGACTCCAAAAGATGACAGACCTTGGATTTCCTTTGGTATCAAGTTTCATGACAGGGAAAGGGAAGTTTTCTGACTGATAATACAACATGAGATGATATATGAAGGTGGTATACTTGAAAACTCCTTCATTGTCCAGTCTCAAGAACTGGTCATGAATCTTATTAGCAATATAGGAGGCATAATCATACTTAATAGCAGGGGGTTGTCCAGGAGTAAAAATTGACAACAACACTAGGGTTATCTCATCAACAAACTCACTAGTGTTGAATCCCATAATTAAAGATATCATATCAACAATGAGTCTTCCCATATATGTGAAGAAATTTTGTAGATAAGGAGGTGGGCCATTAGGCTAATGTTTCTGTAACATAAAAGTCTGACAGATGCGATTGAGTTCTAATTGGGATAATTGATTTGATTTCTCAAGTAGATATCCCATGGAAATGGGAGTGGGAGCTTGACTGAGGTGGAATTGCAACATTTCATTGATGGATTCATCAGTTATTGGGAAGAGGACTGTTTGGCTGGGAGACATAACTGCTCTGCGATTAGGGTCATAATTGGACTGGCATTGATGAATTATATTAGGGAAAACATGGACTAAGGGGAGAAAATACATGGGAAGGTTAGATTCCCACATTCCTAGAACATCAGAGCCATTCAAGTAGTTATCTCTACTTTGAAAAAAGACTTTGAGGTGATTTTTATCAGTGGCTAAGTCTTTTATCTAGAAGTCTTTATCCGCAAGAGGCAGATAGTCTAAATCCTTATGAGAAGCATTCATGGGTGCAACATTCAAAGATACAAGGATTTCCATTTCTGGTTCTTGTGGGTTCAGAAAGGGAATTTAGATTTTCTTTAAAAATGGGCAAAACAGAGGGTCTGGGAACTTATATGATGAAAACAAAGACTGATTTGTAATGAATTTGGGTCTTCTCTGTCAAATTACAGTGGAAAACGAGAACTTGAAGGGTTTTATTGGGAATTTTGATAAATACCTGTGTTCGGGGGATGAACAGTGAAATTCAGGTACTAGTTGTGGCTAATAAACTCTAGGTTGCGTCGGCTGCAAGTTTTGAGTAGGTTGGCGGAAGAAAACTTTGAATTGTTGACCTCGACATTCTTTTGCATGGGAGCACAGGTTTACAGTACGAAGCAATGAAAATGACATTGTTTGTTTTATTTACAAAGTCAAAGGTTGGCGGGGTTTTTTGGTTTCCGGATGGGTGACGTCAGCAGGGAGTGATATGAAAGTTTTATCGTATGCGGGAAGGCGGTAAGCGGTTTCATATCACACCACTTTTGGGAACAAGCGGTAATGATCCGGGAGCCAGTGATTCCACCGATCTTTCGACGCGTGGTTGAGCACTGTGCAAAAACCGCTTTGTGATCGTGTGCTAACGCGCGATCACAAAGGGTCACGCAAAATTCATAAAGGTTGCCAGATCTGGAGGACTTGATCGGACGGTTGATGGAAGGTGCGATATGAGGAAGTTCAATAGGGTGGGCCCGATATGATTAAGGGTTAATTAGAACGTATTGGGAGTGGCGGGATAGGTGGGGGAAGGTTATTAATTAACCCATAAGGGTTAACTAATCCCATATTGATGCGGTGGGGGTTTTATGGGTTCTTAATTAGTTATGGATTAACTAATTAATCCCGATTATAAAAGTTTTATGATTATATTTAATCAGGGGCAGGATATATAGAATTTGAGGGTTTTTTCATATTTACATAATATGGGAGAGGGTAACATTATAAGGGATTTTATATAATATAAGTTAAAAAATTAATATGACAATGAAATGAAAAGCGCCAAGTATAGAAACATTTGACATGTGTAGTTAAACTTAAGCTTTAGAGTGAAAAAGGGTTTATATGAGAAATATTTGCAATTTTCCTAAGTAAAATAGGATTTTACTTAGGAAAAGTATTATGAAGGTGAATGAGTGATCTTATGAATAGTTTTAAGTGCTTTAGACTTCATAAACTATTGGGTCAAAGGTCCGGTCCCTCTAGAAGTCATAGAAATGCTCTGATGCCCTCTAATTTAGCAAATGCCTTAGTACTTAGGGGAAATTAGTGAGAATTTAGGGGAAAATGGAGGGGGAAGTTAAGTATTTGACCTTGCTTTACTTGAAATGCTTTCAATCTAATGTTTTCCTTGTACTTGTGATGAAAGTAAATATTAACACATTTAGAGTCATTATTCATCACATGTAATTCTACAACATCATCTACCTACCCTACCTACTTTAACCTAACATTTTTTCTTCTTTATTTGGGTGCCTTAGACTAGCAAAACCTTATCAAACTTTTTTTTTCTTTTACACGCAGATATCTATCTAAGCCTAGCCTTATTACTTCCAAGGGCTCAGATTAAACTGTTGAGCTCCTTTTATTCACTCTACCTATCTACTTATCTGCCAAGATTAAACAGTTTGGTCATATTTTATTCTCTATCTCTAAAACATAAAATTCAAATATGAACTAGCCAAGCTTAAGCTGTTTGACTGTTTATCAATTGTGGCATAAATTAACAAGCTGCACACAATTGTTTATTGTACAAGAGTAAAAGTAGTGGCATTTGAACTTGTACACTTTCCTTGGTCTTTCTTTTTGTTGGGGTTCATTTTCCTTCACTTTTTTTACCATCTTATTCTTTTTACCCTTTCATTTTTCTTTTAGGGTATACCCTCTTTACATTTTTTTTATTTTATTTTTTGAAAATATGGAAAACCTTTGCAACAAGGAAAGGTATGAACATATTACATAGCTCATCAAGTCAATCATGATATATGACACCTATTGGTATAGGAGCATAACACAACCCAAGTCAATTATGATGCAGGTGTTCTACCACATGACTATTGTGGGTCATTGTTGGGAAGATCGGTAGGCAATAGGATTAGGTTGAGGATAAGATCTCCCGATGAGATTCCAAGGTTAAAGATGTTCTCCCCTGTATGATATATAATCCTATTTCTCAGTATGGGTGGAAGCTATTTCTCCACAATTCTTCTTCTTCTAGATCCAATAAAGTTTCATTAGATAGAGTTGAATAGGGACAATCAAATCATGACAGGATGATGTGAAGACCAATTAAAAGATATTGACAGGTGGAATTCTTCCTAGTTGAGAGGGAGTGTAAATTTTTGCAACTAGGGTCAAATTCCACATTGGACAATCAAGATGACCTATATGATGCTTGCATTAAATTCCTCTTTTCGAAAGGATCAAAAATGACCCAAAGATCACCTAATTTGGTTAAGAAGAAGTTAAGTTTTGAATTATTTTATTCATTCATTCATTATGGAACAGGTCAGCCCTAACCACTTGGGTAACTACTTGGGTCAATCTCAACCCCAAGTAAACCCTCAAGAAAGCCTATAAAAGGAAGTGACCTCAAGTTCATTTCAACACACTTGATCAAGACATTTTCTATTCTTCTATTTTGTTTTGGCTCGCACAAGTTCGTCGGAAGGAGTTCGCACAGGGTTCGAAATTACAGGCGAAAGGTTCGCTCTCAGTTAGGGTTTTCTGGATCTCGCTCGTTGGCACAAAATATGAGTTTTTCATCCCTGGTCGTAGGCACAAAGTAGGCAAGAGAGCAATTATGGCTCTCTGGTCGCTCAGAGATAGTTTAATGAGAGAGACTCTGGGTTCAGAGGTAGATTGAAAAAGTTTAAGTCCTCGGTCGCTCGCATAGAGTAGTTCTGGGAACAACTAGGAAATCTTGGTTGCTCGCACAACAACATTAAGGGAGTGAATTTGGGTTTTAGCTATATTTCTCCAAAATGGTATGCATAAAGACTTCCTAAGAGTGGCCCTACAGTCACAGTCATTCGCATACAGTGATAGAGAGAGCGACCAAGGAGTTTCGGTCGCACATAGACAGTTGTGATGAGGGTGACCAAAGTTCCGACCTAAGATTTGACATCTTGGATTTAGTTGACTTCAATGATATGGTAGATATCAGTTTCTCTCTACTGTTATACAGATATGTGGATCTTATTTATTATTATCGGCTGCAAATCATATGTATTGGGCTCATTGTACTCATTACTGAAATATTTTTATGATGATCTACTAAAGAAGAAGATTTGAAATGGTTTCCCCCTTGTGGGGTTTTTCCCTGGTCTTGGACCAATATGTTGTCTCTTATGGTTGTGTTGTTGTCTTCGTTATCGCTGCATATATTTTTCTTTCTTCAATTACATTTATGATTGATTATACTGCTAATAATTGGATGCATTGTTAATGAAAATATAAATTGGGCTAAAATAATTGATACAACATGGAACAATCTGAAAATTTAACACCATAATACTTCTATTCTTCCTTTCAGCCACCCCATTATACTGTGGGTTATGAGGTGATATTAGCTCCCATAGAATGCCTTCTGTTCCACAGAAGTTCTTGAATTCATTCAACACATATTCTCCAATATTATTGCTCCTAAGAGCTTTAATTTTCCTGCAAGTATCTTTCTCCACAAGTGCTTTAGTGAACGTATGATCTTTCTTCTACATGAATAAAATCCATCACTTACAAGAAAAATCATCTACAACATTACATAATACTTATTCTTGGCTGTGGAGGATGTCGAGAACGGTCCACACACATCTAAGTGAACTCTGTCAAGTATCACTTGTGCTCGACTATCTTTATCGTTAAAGGAAGCTTTGGTGTACTTCCTAAAAGCATCTGCACCTTCTCTTCTTTTGTGCTCAAAGCATCACAATCTTCTATATCCAATTTGTAGAGGTTCTTCACTCGAGCTTTGATCCAATTCACTTGTCGTGAGGCTATGTGATGAAGGAAATCCTTTCCCTTGCTAAATATCACATCATAGCCTCAGTCCTCCAACATGGCCTCTGAAACCAAATTTTTCTTCAAACCTGGAACATACATGACATATTTGAATGTGAGGGGAGAACTAGACTCCCTTTGAATGGTAATAGTACCAATGTCGGTTGTGCTATACCTCCCTTCATCTCCCATTTCGATGTGCATCTGGAGGTCCTTCTCCTCCAAGTCACTGAAGAACTCTTTGTTGCCGGTCATATGGAATGAGGCTCCAATATCTAGTTACCACACACTACCCATCATCGATGTCACTATGCAAGTGATGAGGGTGAAATCTAGCTCGAATTGTGAAGCAAGAGCTTAACCTACTTCTCCTCCTGAGGGCTTCTTGTCGGCCTTTTTGTGCAGACACTTTGTGGCATAGTGTCCCAACTCGTGACAGTGAAAACAGTTAACTTCGACATGTCCTATTTCTTGTCACCCTTACTAGAATATGATTTGGAATGGGATGACTTCCCCTTCCCTTTCTTCTCCTTTATAGCTAAGGCACAATTATCCTCATCATCATGCTTGGATGAGGATCCATATCTGGTGTTCTATCGAATCTCTTCTTGCACCAAGTTGGGCCACAAATGCCACACTCTGGTAGCTTCTCCCTCCCATTAATTGAATCCTGGTAACTATCTGATCTCTTTGGAAGGCTCTTGCTAGGCTCACCAGATTGTCTTCAACGATTGTAACACTGACACTTCTAAGCTCATCCTGACATTGGGTGAACTCGGTCAAGTACTTCAGTATCACATTTCCCTTCTCCATATCGATTTTTCTAATATTGTCCTTCAGTGCCAACTTCTTGTGGTCATTGTTGTTTTGAAACAGGTCTTTCAAGGCCTTCCACATCACATAGGGAGTCTCCTTACCGTGGAGGTTCGAGACAACATGATCTCAAACTCCTTCTAGGATAATCCTTCTTGCCTTTGCCACACATTTCTCCACTCTACTAGACCTTGAGCATCAACTACTGGAGGCTTAGGAATATCTTTGTCTATGGATTCCTTAAGCTTGTTGTCTTCCAACACTGCCTCCATCGTATCCTTCCAAGAAATATAGTTCGAACTACCCTCAAGGGAATATTCGAGTCCCAATCCATAGAGCGACATCATTTTGGATTTGAAGAATGATAATGTAAATTCAATTTCACCTGCAAAAAACAAACTCATATTCTCCTATTCTATAGTGATTTCATCTCTGATACCATGTGGAAATTCATGTATATTCAAACTACTAATTGTAAGACTTGAATCTACTCTACTCATCAGCGAAAACAATTAAACAATCGCAAAATCACGAAGCATATAAGAGAAAGAATTCAATCGACACATAACACAATGATTTCTTGGGTAAAGCCACAACTTAAAACCCCTGCTATCTGTATATTGCATTAGTTAGAAAATATGAGAATATTACAATGATTTTCTCAAGCCCGAGCAACCTCTTCACTATCTCTATCTATCTCACTGCTTCCTAGACAAGCTTAGGCCAATACTTAGCCAATTTCCTACTTGCCCAAGTCCATATTTCCTTGCATTGTTCCTCAAGGAATTAACTCTATTTAATTGGGAAATTCGTTAATTATGAATTGTGCAATCCTCATAGGCCTTCCTCTAACTACATGCACCATCTATTTAATTTGGATGATTTTACAACTAATATTACACTATCCCTGAACTCCAATATCAAATCGGTCTTTCTCTAATATGACATGCATGAGTTAATTATTAGTGAATCTTTAGTTTATTGGTTGATCATTGTAGGCAACACCACACTCCACTTCAGGCAACACCAGACCATACTTCAAGCAGAACCACACTGCACTTCTGGCAACACCCCATTGTACTTCAGGAAAAACCACACTACACTTCAGGCAACAACCCATTGTACTTCAGGCAGCATCAGACTCGACTGCAGGCAACACTCCACTGTACTTCAAGAAACACCACACTTCACTTCAGGCAACACCCCACTGTACTTTAGACAACACCACACTACTAGACCTCCCACTAATTCATCCATCATTTGGAACTATTTTAACTAACTTTAACTTAGTTAGAATGAATTAATTAATTACAAATCAAAGTAAACTCAATTAGTGCTCCGAATTCAAGAAGATCAAAATGTTTAACAATAAGTGCACCATTTCATCATAGGAAACATAAATCCAAGTCACTTTCATATGCATGGACCATTAAATAAAGATACATTCTCATCATGCCTTAGGGGCTTAATAGTTGAAACATAACATTGAAACAACGCCTTGTAGTGTTCAAATACCTGTGCACCTTCTCATTAGACATAGGCAACTTGTGTCACCTGTTCATATAGTGCCTCTTTACCCTTTCCAACTCAAGCCATCTTTCATACATTTCAGATGATCCTCAAGAAGGATCCACTTATCATATCTCATCAAGGAGGTTAGAAACATCCATATACTCAAATACACATCAGGAAGTATAAACAATAAACATAATAATCAGATCCATAAGTCTAAACAAAGGTAAGAGGCATCATAAGTCAATAAATACTTATCTTCAATGAGATTTGATCCTCTCCCTCTTGAACCGACCATCACCATCCATAGTCCACATAACAATGTTACCTTTAATCAACCAACCAAGCATACTAGGGATTATCCCATCTAGGGCTTCACCAAATCCTTCACAATTGCTTGAGCATCTTCATATTGACAGTACTAGGTTTCATATCTCTTATTTTTCCATAATCCAAGGTTTATCTCAAACTCTATCCTCATAATATCCATCAAACCCTAATACACAAATTGTCTAAGTTTTTCTTCAAACCCTATAATTATTTTAGGTCTCCACCATCCTCTTCTTACTTCCATCAATGGTGTCATCCTCAAGGTGATATCCATGGCCTTTCTTCAACCTAGCTCTAAAACAATGTTAATATTCTGTAGGGATATATTATTCTTTTCTTAGATAATTGCATTTCTTCATTAACACATTAAGTTCACCCCATATTTTTCATATTTACATCATTATTCATCAACATATGCAACTATGTAGAAATAACAACATCATTATCAGCAATGCAACGAAACATAAAGGAACAATAGAAGAAAATCATGCACACATAGAGACACCAGGATTGGTTTGAGATCAGGCCAAAACCCATTATGGGGAAAAAACTTATAAATTCTTCTTCTCCTTAGATCGTCATCAAATGATTCGAAAAAGAAAGTACAATGACCCATGTCTTCGTCTATGCAACTTAGTAAAACAACTATGAAATCCATGAAATTAACCTAATCATCCTTATACTCAAAAACCTAATTCTTAGGATTGTAATGTACTGTCATTATCTGTAGTCAACTGCTAAACATTTTTGTCACTGAGTGGATTCTTCAGAATACTTAAATTTAATATTTTAGCCTCGATCAAATGGAGGAGGAGTTGTGCGAGCGATTATGGTAGTCCTAGACACTCCTTGGTGAAATGTATGCATGCAGCTATGGCCAAATACATTCATATATGCCTCAAACCCCCAGACGCACCCTTCAGGCTACTGTGCGAGTGACTGAGGTTTCCCATACGCACCCTTGACCACTCTGTGCATGCATCTGGGGACCAAACTACTCGATCTGCTTCAGAAACCTTAGACACTCCCTTCAGGTTTATGTGTGAGTGACTGAGACTACCCAGTCGCACCGTTGACCATTATGTGCATGCGTCTGGGGATCAAACTATCTGATCTGCTTCAAGAACCCTAGACGCTCCCTTCAAGCTTATGTGCGAGCCACTAAGACTTCCTAGTCGCATCCTTGACCACTTTGTGCATGCGTCTGGGGTCAAAAATACTCTGTTACGTGCGTGCGACCGAGAAGCAAATACCTTAGATTCGCGTGAGCTTCAACCCTATTTAGACCCTTATGCAAACTTTCCCCATCAAACCTGTGCAAACCAAGACAATAAAAGAGAAGAGAAGATGGCTTGATCAATGTGTGAAAATGAGCTTGAGGTCTCTTCTATTTATAGGCTTCCATGAGGGTCTACTTGATGTTGAGGCCAACCTGTCCAATTGTACATATGCATAGGGCCAACCTGATCCAATATACATGAGTGGGAACATAAATTCAAAACCCAACTTCTACTTGTCCAAATGAGGTGATCTTTAGGTCGATTTTGGTCCTCTCAAAAAGAGGAATCTATTCTAATTATTATCTTCATCATATGAGCTGTCCAAATTGGAACTTGACCGCAATTTCATAATTTTAACGAGAAGGGGTACCAACTCAGTCTTATGGGTGCATTATGCACCCTCTTAGCCTTGGTGGGCCAACTTGTGCAAAACCAAATTTTTTCAAGTCTAAAGGTTAGTACAAGAGGAAAATATAGTGAGTTAGGAATAAAATCAAGTGTGACACATACCAAGTCATTAATAAAAGTTAGACAGTATAAAATACTAAGAAATGTACATCAAAACACTGGTTCACAAACACTCTTCAGGTACAATAAACAAAGTGTGTGCGTCTGCGACCAAAAGTGTCATTTTATGATCAATCAATTTGTTATAACCATGAAGTATACCATATATGTGATAAACAACACGACATAACTTAGAAATAAACAAGAGAACTTGAAACATGTAAAATGACATGAAGCAACACTTGATACAACAGTTAGGTGGCCTCCAAAATTTGAATGTAGTGAAGTTTTGGAGGGTGTTGTGGCAACAACAACACTTGGCGACATACTAGGTGAAATTCAATTTCTTGGCCTAGGAATAAATTTTAGTTAGAGGGTTATCCCTTTATGAGGTATTGATTCACCAATTAGATTGCCTTGAATTCACCTTTTGGCTTAGTTATATGTATAGAACCCTACATTCCATTCCTTGGTTCAACACACGAAAGACTATGCCATATCACAATTGTTTAAATATAGGAAAAGGTAATACGTGATGGCGAAGTTAAGATATTCAGAGTATGAGTTTCATAATTTTTTTTTCTCTACTACCAGTAGGCCTGGATAGTACCTTAATGAAGTCACTATAGGATCACAAGCGTTTCTTCGTTGTTAGCGAGCCTGAACAATACCGGGGCGAAGTCACTTGTTTCACCTCTCTACGCAGGAAGCCTTTCTCTTCTTTCACCCTTTATTTATTTATTTTGTTGAACTATGCTTTGATACTTATTATTTTAATGGGGAATAAGAGGGATATCAAGTTATTGAGAGTAGGAGAGGTTTTTCCTTCAGAGAAGCATTTATATAACCTCTGGTATAGTTTTCCTTACTATAGATTTTCCCCTTATCCTTTCTCTACTCTTTCAAATAAGCATGTAAAACAAAAAGTGGAATCAATACTAGGTTGAGGAGTTGGGATAATAGAATAGATGCGGGTTTCACGGGTTCACTCAAGTGTTGTGGTTGTTACATTCCCCATTTATTTCATCACATAGTCCTTTAAAGCCATACACTTTTTCACATAAGGTCTTATTTATATACAATGACCAAAATACACAAAAAAGGACAGGACATGACTTGACACACAAAAATAAGAGGGGCGACAGACGAAAAAAAAGAAAATTGTACAAGAAACACAACTTAGAGCTGCTACTGAAAATAGTGCTTCAAATATCGGCCATTATTGGGAAGAGGGTCAATCCTCCCATTTAAGGATTTCATCTTGAAAACACTGTGACCGAGTCTCTCCTCAATGGTGTAAGGGCTTATCCACTGAGATTGGAACTTTATGTGTTTTCCTTTCTCTTCGTGAGCTTTATCTCACTTCAATACTAAGTCACCAACATAGAAACTCTTAGTCCCTGAAGATTTCTTATCGAACCAACGCTTGATATGGTTTTGATGTACAACAAATATTTCTTTACATTTGAGTCTTTCTTCCTCGAGTTTAATCAAGGTATCTATCCTGTTTTGAAACAGGAGACATGATTAGCCTTGGGACTCTTGGGAGAAATGCAAGGCTAGGAGATATAGGTTAGGTGGTGTTATGCTCCTATACCAATAGGTGTCATATTTCATGATTGACTTGATTAGCTCTACAATATGTACATACCTTTTCTTGCTGCAAAGGTTTTCCATATTCTTAAAGAATCAAACAAATTTTAAAAATGAAAAGAGGGTATACCCTAAAAGAAAAATCAAAGGGTAAAAAGAATAAGATGGTCAGAAAAAAGAAAAGAAATGAACCCCAAATGAAAAGGACCAGGAAAGTGTGCAAGTCCAAACGCCACTACTATTTTATTATGTTGTCAATAAAGCATCATATACAGCTTGTTGAACCTTTTTTCCACAGTTAATGAATGGCCAAACAGCTCAATCTTGGCTAGTTCATGTCTGAATTTACTTGTTTTAGTGATAGAGAATAAAATCTGTCCAAACTGTTTAATCTTGGCAGATAAATAGTTAGGTAGAGAAGCAAAGCAGCTCAACAGTTAAATATGAGCCCTTGGATGTTACAAGTGTTGACTTAGGTAGGCCTACCATGAAAATAAAGAAGATTGAAAAGGGTTTGTCGGTTGAAGTGCACCCAATAAAGAAGAAAAATGTTAGGGAAAGTAGGTTGGGTAGGCAGTTTTGGTGTTGCTGAAAGAAACTTGTCATAGGTTTTGTCTCTCAAAGATGTTCATCTTGTTGTTATCACGAGTACCATGGCAACTGTTTGGTTACAGATCAAGCAAAGCATGATTAACCCCCCTTCATCCTTTCCCTAAATCACTCACTAATCTCCCCCAAGGTATTGAGATCTGCTTAATATCCTTGCAATCACTCACTCCATCTCATTTCATAAATTGCCCAAGTGAAACTCTATTTTTACTAAGGAAAAGTGGCCACTTTTCTTGTGTAAACCTCCGTCATGCCTAAGTGTTGAGTGTGAAATTTCTAACATTATACTTAGCGCTATTTTTTCATAAATTCATATTAACTATTAACTTTATTATATAAATCCCTATACTTATTCCCCTTTCCCGTATTATATTAATGTATGCAAAACCCCAAGATTTTATTATATCCCGCCCCAGTTTAATTATAAACCATATCATTATGTAATTGGGGATTCAAGGTTTATCCGAAACCTTGTAAATAACCCTTCGTGCCCAACCTCGGGATTAATTAACAGTTGGTTAATTAATAACCTAATGTAAAAACCCCGCAAACCAATAAAAATCACCCCGAAAATCGTTAAAACCTTGTTTAAATACATGGGCCCCTGCGTCGTAACCATCTGCCACCTCCCATGAGCGCTCACCGTCAGATCTCGGCCCTCGCATCCGACGGCTGTAGATCATATCGCACCCCACTCCACCGCCGAACTTTAATGCCCAGGAGACTGGCGGTATTACAGCCCATGTCAGGACGCATGTTGACCGCCCGCATTGCTCTCGGCCCCCCCGTCCGAAACCACGTCAACCCAAAAGCAGTCCAGGGTAAAACCACTCACTGCCCTCCCGCTGACCCCTTGCTGATGTCACTGCCACGTCACCATCTTGTACTTTCCTCTAAACAACAAACTATCTTGTCATGCTGACATCATCCGCCAGTAAATGCCAAAAATTACCCGCCAACCCGAAATTTCGTTAAAAAATGATGAAATGTCATTTTCGCTGTAAAATCTCTGTGTTCACGCTCCCATGCAAAATAAAAACTGAAGCCATTGTACCTGCTTTCAACCGCCACCCGGCCGAGGAAACCACCAACAACGCACTCTGTTCTCCATTATTCGACCTACAATTGCTTAGTTTGCGTCCTTAATCCAGGTATTTACTCATTTTACCGGCAACCCTGTAAATTCCGCTTTTTCACAGAAAAGTCCACCTGTGAAAGCCAAATTCAAGTTGGGAGCAGTCTGTTTAAGCCCATAAAAAGACTCCTAGACCTGTTGTTCAGTCCAATTTTCCACAATTTTCCACAAAAATCCCAAAATCCAGTTTGAAAACACAAGAACCAAACATGGAAGCCCCCGCAACTCTGAATGCCGCGCCTGTAAATGCACCTCACAAGACTTGAATTATCTGCCTCTTGCAGATAAAGATTTTCAAATAAAGGACTTAACCACTGATTATAATCATCTTCAGGCCTTCTGCCAGATTAGGGATAGTTATCAAAACAACTCTGACATTTTTGGACTATGGGAATCAAATCTTCCCATGTACTTTCTTCCCTCAGTTCATATTTTCCTAGATATCATTCACCAATGTTGTGCCAATTATGACCCTATCCATAGGGCAGTTATGTCACCTTCCCAAGCTGTCCTGTTTTCCATCACTGCTAAATCCATCAATGAGATGTTACACTTCCATTCCACTGAGCCCCTTGCTCCTCTTTCTATGGGATTTTTGCTAGAAAAAGCTTCTCAATTGCCCAACACAGAGATAACTCGTATTGCCCAGATGTTCATGTCACCAAAGCATCAACCTAAAGGCCCTCCTCCTTATCTGCAAGCTTTTTTCACTAAAACTGGTAGGCTTATTGTTGACATGATATCCTCAGTCTTGGGATTTAGAACAAGTGAATACGTGGATGATATCACCCTGGTTCTGTTATCAATGTTCACTCCAGGACAACCCCCTGCTATCAAGTATGACTATGCCACCTTCATTGCAAACAAAATCCATGCTCAATTCATGAATTTGGAAAGGGAAGGAGTTTTTAAATACACATCTTTTATATACCATTTGTTGTTGTATTATCAGCCAGACAGCTTTCCATTTCCCATCAGAAAATTAGACTCAAAGGGAAATAGAAGGTCTGTGATCTTTTGGAGCTCAATTTTCCACAATACCTATGAGTGCCCTTATACTTATAGTGAATTCATTGACTTGTTTGTACACCCAGCCTCAACTCTGTTGATAGGAGCTCCTCCTCCTAGGATCTCTGGTGATATGAAAAAGATTCTACAACTTTCTAAACAATACAGGATAGGTGACTGGTACCTCTACCAGAATCACACAGAAATCAGAATGTATGGCTGTGAACTCTGCCCCTTTAAGCTGCCCAAATATGTGCCCATGAGGTTATTTGCATTAGAATATTTCAGGAAAATTATCAATGCAGACCTAACTCACTTTTGTAATGCAAAGAAGAAGGCTCAACTAAGAATAAAAAACCAGTTAGGCCCTTATGTTATCCATTTTAGGGAGGCCTCGAAAGATGAAGAACAGATCTTAGAAGACTACCTCAGATTGAATAAGAGCTTTGGGTGGGTGCCATATGACCCAAATAGTTTCATAAGTAACAGAAGGGTAAAGTACAGGCTATCAGTGTATATACATCATAATATCCCAGAAATTGAACAGTATGCAAATCAAGAAGAATGGGTAGAAGGGACCTTAATTGAAGAAATTACTGAACAGGAAAAAATGGAAAAAGTTATGAAAGATCTTGAAAAAACTCTTGACCAAGACTCTTTTGGACAGGTATCTTTCAAACTACCTCAACAGTCAGCAGTTGGAACATCCTCTGCTGGAACTTCTCAGCGGCCTGCACAGAGAACCAGCACATCAATCACAGGCACCTCAAAGGGCAAAGAAGTGGAAACAACAGAACAGCCAATCATGACTGATCAGCCAGGGGGGTCCAAAGAGCAGGAGCAAGTACAAACTCCTCCTGCCCAATCTAAAGCAGCTGAAATCCCAGCTTTACAAACTCCTCTAAATGAGGAAAAGGGCAAGAAAAGAGACAGAGAAGAGGCTACACCTATTAGTGGACTTGCTGAGCAACCGGGTACAAAAGGCAAAGATTGGATCCTCTGTCAGAAGAGTAAATCATTGAAGAAACAATAGACAGCCTAAGAGGTGAGAGGTTAGTTAGCCAACAGACTTCCCCAGTGGTAGATACATCAACTAGCTCACATATGCAAGAGCTAGAAAGGCAGCATAGTGTTGAAGTGGCATCTACCAGGCCACAAGGAAAACAGCCCTCTGACATCAAATGGACTTTCATTGAGATAAAGGCTAGGAATGATCCCGTGAGAATTGAAATTTATAATCAATACTTAAAAATGGCCGCTCAACCCAGAAAAGAAGGCAAAATGATAATGATTTATTTTAAGCCAAAGGTACAACAACCCCGGTCTGTAGCAGATTACATCAGAACAAACTTAGAGGTCCTAGCTAAAGACATTCACCCCTTAGACCAGATTGAGCTCCACAAGCAGACTGGAGAAATGGTTTGTTCTACATTAACTAATAAAGCAATGTTCGCCCACCAGTTACAAAGTTCCTTAGACAACACAACTGCTCAGTTATATTGGGAAAAAGCTTCTTCTATGGCCAAAGATAATAGAATCAAATCATTAGAAGATATCATCATGGAACTAGGACATGACCCCAAAGATGCCAAGGGCATAAAGGCACTAATCAAGAAGAAGGAAGAGGACATTGCTGCCCTGAGGAAACAGTTGAAGCTACCTCCTTCAAGACACCCTCAGACTGCAGAAATCATAGAGCAAAAATCAGAGGAAGACATGATGGACCTGCTCATGAAACTCAATGAAAGATTAACTGATACAGAGTAGGCACTGGAGAAAGCATTAAAAGAGAAGAAGGGAGCGTCGACCTCCCGGCTACCTGAGGCAATCCATACAGTCATAATTGCAGTCCCCTCAACAACTGGATCAACATTGGCCCCAAATGTCCCAGCAGCTACAACTCAAGTAATCATAGGTACAACATCAGCAGGAGCAGCACCGGGCAACAGTACAAGCATGACCACAAAAGAATTGATAAAAGCCATGGAGGAACTGAAACTCCAAGTGTCAGAGTTGAAGCAAGTAAAGGAGAAATTTGCAAAAGTAGAACAGAGTTATGATAAATCCAAAATTAATGTGGCAGAGAAAACAAGAGAGGTTAAAGCATTGCAGAACAAAGTTAGAACATTAGAAAAGGATCTCACTATGGACAAGCCTCTAGCGGAAATCAAAGGAATCCTTTGGACCAACATCACTCAATCCCTTAGTGATGTTTGGCCATCTATCCAGGCAATTTATGAGCAGATTGACTTGGTGAATGCAACACATGGAGAAATTCAAAAAGCAAGAGCTTTATTAGGACAAATGCCTGATCAAGCCAACAGGCTCATTCATTTTTTGAATTATAGAAACAGAGAACAGCTAGAACAACTTGGCATCCCAAACAGAACAGGCACCATTTTGGATATCACAAGAGTTCTAACCAAGAAAACTTTAATGCAAAATTTAGAAAAAAGATGCTAGGATATGCAAGTAGAAATCAATTCTTTCATGCAAAGATTTACAATTTTGTAGGATAAAGGGCTACCAATCCTTTTAGGGAATAATGAGAGGCTAATGAGACACATAGATTATGTACATAAGTTGAACACATATGTTGTTGATCAGGTTAATTCATCAACAAGTGCTTCAGGAGAAAAAGCACTTCCCTCAGGGCAGAGTCTCTATGATAATTTAGAGAACTTATTTTTTATTGAACATGAAGTAAAACATCTGTTTCAGCTACAGCCTAATTTTGTTAGATATATAGAAGCTGATGAAACACTGAGGAAACTTCAGAGGCATAAATTGCCAGATCAACAATGGTGGGAAGACATGTTGGGAATTTTGTAAATTTCTCTTGAATAAAGCGGAGATTTCGGGCTATTTTTCCATGACAAGATAAACAGAGTTAAATGAGGCTCAAACGTGTCAAAGCATATCTGATCAAAGTCAAAGAATGTCCAGCCAAGGCGGAATAGCCAGCACAGAGTATCAGTAGAAGACGACCGTAAATCGACTCGCAGCACCTACCTCCAGTACATCCAATAAAGACAGAACGGCCAACACAACTTCAATTTATTGTTTCCCTATTTTCGAGACTGTTTGTCTCTATCTTTTGTAAAATAAGAGATTAGTCATCAGTAGATATTATCTCCATCAGATATTTTGTAAGACATTTTGATATTTTGTATAAATTCCCCCCCAGATGAAGTATTTGGGGTTGGTGGGTGTTCATAGTTTTTTTACTGTAATACTGAAATTTTTTGGAATAAAAAGCTGTTGGAACCATTTTTGTCTAGCTTATTGGATGAGGAATTAATGCTGAAGACCTGTTACAGAATTCTTGAATCAACTTGTGGATCAATAAGTCCCTTCTAACTTGTGTTTTACAGTTTCTATGTTTACTATATCATCTATGTTTCATGATCCGAATAGTAGAGAGAAAGAATAACTCAGAATTTGCTTGACTGCACTCTGTTTTCAGTCTTTATTATTATCAATGTTTTCTTCAAAATTAGAATAAACAGTGAATTCTTAATTTCTCCTATTTCCCCTGATTCTTTCCTCTTGAGTATTTTCTAAGAAATTCTTAATTGCTCCTTAGCAGTAATCAGCCATTTTCCCTCTGTCAAATATGATGAAGGATTCTTAACTTCCCTTCACCCATTTGACTCCATTCCATCTTATTTCAGCCTTTAAATTGTTCCATGTTTGAGTACCTTGCTCTGTGATACCATCCTCTATTTAGAAACCGAATCCAAGAAGTTGTCCTTCTTTGACTCCATCATGCCCAATGGACTGAAACTTTTCAGTTCTACCTCACTATTCTATTGAATCCTTCCAACCAAACTCAAAACAAAACCCTTGTACTTTATAGCTAGCCTAACACATTTCAAAACAAAGCTAAATCATATAGAGAGAGCCCTCTCTGGATACAGATTGGCTAGAATCTGTATCTAAAAGATTGTTCTGTGGTTACCTCGGTCGTATTCCCTTTCTTACAACTTTGGCGAACAACCTAAGTGATAACATGTGGCAAGATATCTTCTTTACCATATACAAAGAAGTATGGTGAAGTTTTCATAGAGTGTTTGGGAGTTACACAGTCAACCCATAATGTGTTCACCAAAGCATTGTGTTAGTTCCTTTATTCAGAGAAGACAATTTTCTTAATTATGTGAATAAAATTCTTATTAGTTAATTATTATAAATTGTTTCTCTGTGGATAATAATTTGATGCATGCTTTAATACAATACCATATTCCAATGCAAACTCATACAGTTCCAACTAGGAAAAATAGGCTACATTATCAAAGGCAGGATATGTTGGAACGCCAAACCTGGTTATGATGTTCTGCTTTAGAAATTGGATGAATTCATGGTCATTGACTTTCCTTAAAGGAACTACTTCAATTCATTAAATAAAATAATTTGTTGTTGTTAAAATGTATCAGTGTTTCTTTGCTAAGTGTGGAAATATTTCTCCAACAACATCTAGTCCCCATTGTTGGAACAATTCCCCAATTACTACTGCTAGTAGTGGGGCGACTGACTTTTGGTCTTGATTGGAACATCTCTGATTAGATGGGCACTTTCGGGCATAAGAATTAACATCCTTAAATAAGCTGGGCCAATAGTAACTAACCCTCATTATTTTGTGTGCAATTGTAATTCCTGCAAAGTTTCCACCCGTCGATTTGTCATGTAGATCTCTTAATAACTTCTCTCTGTCTTGAGGCTTTAGACATCTTAGAAATAAACCATTATGGTGCTTTTTGAAAATCACTCCATGTGTTGTACCTTAAGAAATCAATTTCCTGGCTGTATAGAAATTGTGCTTAAGACATTAATGATTATAATGATTGTCACTCGTTTGTTGCTTGTTTGTCACTTAATTATATATTGTGTTCTCAAATGAAGGACCTAGGAAATCTAGTTCTTGATCCTCAATACATAGGTGACAAGAAAACATCAGAATGCCATTTGATTGTTGAATACAAATGATGAATGAAGAAAGATTGAATAAGTCATAGACAATATGATGTTTAACACAGGATCTACTATCTGTGACACTGGGAGAAGTTATAGATAATATGTTGTTTATACAGACACTACTATCTGTAACTTAGAAGAATTGCAGAGATGGGAACTTCAAGTATAGGAGCACTCTTTAAGGAATTTTAACTTTATTTACATAAGAAAATAAAGATCTGCAGCTTCAATTACTATACTCAAAGGAAGAAAACATAAGATGCCACATAACAGAGAAGACACAAAATCATCCACAACAACGTATGGAAAACTTTTGATTCTTCATTAATCCACAGTTGTATCAGGAATTCAGTAGCTTAGTCTCCAGGTTCTCCAAAATTCGAACCCCTTCTCTGTCAATTTTCCTCTTTTTATACACTATGAGACAGTTGGTAATCACCAAAACTGTCAAACTACCTAACTATCCTCTAACTGCTTTGAAGTAAAGGTTATTACAGAATATTACATAGAGGATAAAAAACACCTCGTAAATAAGTAATAAGAGGTAACAAAATTTAGCAAATGATGATGACTGTTAGCTTTTCGGCTCTATTGCTCGACTGCTGATGAAGTCTCTCTGTAGATGCTTTAATAATGATTAAATTGTTTTAATCGTAATAAGCTGTATTTGACAAAACCCCGTGCATGGACCTGGGCCCACGTATGTGTCGAGCACGTTTTGATTAGAGAAAACATAGGGAAACTTGACCAATCACATTTCTTTGGATTTTTAGTCATCCACCTTTAACTTTGGCTATTTTTCTTAAACAGCGGAATCGGCTAATTTACACGGAACATTAGTTTACCACAGAACTGAAAAGGATTAACAATTTGATTCATAAACCCATCGGGTCCGACTTAGCTGTATGTGAACCATCCGATAACTCATTCAATCAACGGTTCAATCCTTCGGAACCCACAAGACTTTAAACCCATTTGAATTAAACCTTATCGATTTTGCCTTTTCAATGCTCCGTTAACTCCCATACGGACCCGATGGGAAATATAAATTGCCAATTAATAATCTATCGGGTCCGACTTTTAGCACTAAAACCCGATTATTTCTTCACCCGATATCCATCAGATGCCATCTCTTTCGATGGAAGGTTGAGATTGGCCTAGACTTCAACAAATTTAAACTGTGTTTTATATGTCATCACGTCCGATTAGTTACCCACCGATTACCGTTGGATATGTGGCTATTGATCGGATGGTCTAGATATTCTCGCACGTACACCGTCACATCGGATCTTTGAAACAAACCCATTCTAGTTAACGTATGTGATTACTATTGGATCTGTGGCTTGATTATAAAATGACCTAGATCTTCTCGCAGGTTCACCTTCAAAATCCATCCTGTCAATCAAATAAAATACTTTATTTCTTTTAAACTTTGCAGGGGTAAAGAACATAAGGGAACTTCATTGAGGCTAAACCCCCACAGTGATTTTAGGCCACACATTGTGGTCAACCATGCTCATGTCACGGTCAACTGTGGGGGTTGAGCCTTAATTATCCTTCGTGCTTATTGTTTCCCCGCAGCACACCTCATCGTACTCATCAAGCTATCGCTTGATCGCGCCTCTTGAACCTGCATGACCTTTAGACAATGGTTTAATTTTTCATTTCTTTTGATTTTTGTTTCATTTTGTGATAAAACTGAAAATAAGGCTTAAATCACAATATAAGCTACAACATCTGGCTCCACCTGGGGATAGTGCTTTTGCCACAAAAGCACTAAGAACCGCAGATCAGTTCCTTCACCACTGGCATGGAATCATATATTGCTTAATCAATCTAAATTTTATGGAATTTTCACACTGATTTTACTCTAGTATCTACAATAATTGGATGCTTGTGCTTTGATAAGAAGGTGCTGAAAAACTGAAACCTGACATTCTTGAAGTCTAAAACCTCGGCAAACCGGTTTCCAACTGGGACAGTCACCCTTATTTATCAGTTAAAATTGAACTAAAGAACTGCAACTGGAAACCAAATGCTCAAAACCTAAGCTTATTTATGTACAGGTTCCTACCTATGTGCATGATTGATCTCCATCAGGTGAAGTCAATCTTCCAACGGTACCAGGTTAGCATTCGAGTTCCTAATCTAGAATCATTCTGCCAGTGAATTTTGAAAATACAATTCATCCTGAATGGATAATAAACTATGCATAAGGGCAACTCACAACAAAAATTAGGAATATATCCACAAAATGGTAAGTGTAGGATGTTAATAAATTTTTCCATGTAATATGCCACAGGATCTTCAAAAGTATAAGAAAAAATATGGTCATGATTTGCTCCAAAAAAGAAAGTCTCTATGTATGAAGGTTCTTGCTCAAATAAACCTTTTATTTGGATAATATTCTCAATAGAACAATCAACAACTTCTTTAAGAAAATAATCTATGTCACTTTTATGCCTCCACTTTTCATCTCTGAGCTTTGATTGAAAGTAATTTGTAATTATGACCTCAGGAAGAAAAAGAAAAAATTTCACATCACTATATGACATATGACCAACTTCAAATAGATTGTTTACCTCTGATCCATGGGCATCATTGTGTTCTTCAATGCAATAATATACTATCTCTTTATCAGCTTTCTTTTTACATAATATAGCCTCTTTTGCTATGACAAATGGCTCAATATATTGTTGTCCAACATTTCCCACTTGTTGGTTTCCTTCTCTATGTTCAACACCCAAGTGATGAACTTGCAGACCTTCTTCTCGATCCTCGTTTATTTCTCCCTCTTCTTGACTGCTGGGCAGAAATTCTTGATGCATGTTTGAACTTTTCTCCATTTGAATGCCCTCTTGATTTGCTTGGAACAGGGTCAACCAATTCTCTGCTTGTGAGATTATTGAAGAAAAGTTGTTTTTAAAATTTTCTGCATCATTTTGAGAAAATGACAGTTCTTTGTTTTCAGAGACTTGCTCATAATTAATTTGGCTATAACCTCTCTGAATGCTTGATATATTATCAACCTGATCATTAGTTTCTTCAGCAGGATTATCATAAGCTTTTAAAGTTTCTTTAGAATCATAATATTCACAACAACCTTAAAAAAGAAACTTGTGTGCATAAGAAGTTCTACAAAAAGAATTGAATACTAAATGGAAATATTTCAAAGATGAAATGCTTGAACAAGGCAGAGACCTGTACCAAACTCTAGCTTCTTGGTCCAAAGAAAACATAAACAACTTCATCTTCACATCTTCATGAATGATACTCTACTGCTCCATGCATTCATGAAACTCTTGGAGATGTTGAACCGGATCTTCATATTCATTTCCACTGAATCTTGGAAGATACTCATTCCACTCATGAAATGTAGGTATATGATGAGGATAACCAGTGATCTCAGTAAAATCTAGTGGGCCAAATTTATTGACTAAGAATGCAGGGATAGCCATTAAATCCCAGAAAAGAAAACTACAAAGTGAAGATCACAGGTGTGAATGTACAACCAACTGCTGAAACCTGTCACCCTCAAGAATCAGCTTTCTAACTTAATAAACCCAAGGAGAAGTTCTCTTATTCAATTATTTTGTAGGTTGTGGTTCTTGTTCTTGTGGAGTCGCCTTTTTATTCTTTTTATTCAAAACAACTAAATATTTCCTCCTCACTGAACAGCCAGAGGAAACTATTGAAAACCCAGGGGAAATTATTCTTATCTTCTCTCCCCGGAAAAGGTGCAAATTAATGTTGTACCTTAAGAAACCAATTTCCTAGTTGTATAGAAATTGTGCTTAAGACATTAATGATCATAATGATTGTCACTTGTTTGTTTCTTGTTTGTCACTTAATTATATATTATGTTCTCAAATGAAAGACCTGGGAGATCTGGTTCTTGATCCTCAATACTTAGGTGACAAGAAAACATCAGAATGCCATTTGATTGTTGAATACAAATGATGAATGAAGAAAGATTGAATAAGTCATACACAATATGATGTTTAACACAGGATATACTATCTATGACACTGGGAGAAGTTATAGATAATATGATGTTTTATACAGAAACTATTATCTGTAAATTAGAAGAATTGTAGAGATGGGAACTTTAAGTATAGGAGTGCTCTTTAAGGAATTTTAACTTTATTTAAATAAGAAAATAAAGACCTACAACTTCAATTACTATACCCAAAGGAAGAAAACATACGATGACACATAACAGAGAAGACACAATATGATACCCAACAACGTATGGAAAACTTTTGATTCTTAATTAATCAACAGTTGTATCAGGAATTCAGTAGCTTAGTCTCC
Source organism: Pinus tabuliformis (assembly GCA_031772625.1). Lineage (NCBI taxonomy): Eukaryota > Viridiplantae > Streptophyta > Pinopsida > Pinales > Pinaceae > Pinus > Pinus tabuliformis. Next base: position 437,970,801 of record CM062819.1, read on the forward strand.
AGGTTCTCCCAAAATTCAAACCCCTTCTTTGTCAATTTTCCTCTTTTTATACACTATGAGACAGTTTGTAATCACCAAAATTGTCAAATTACCTAACTATCCTCTAACTGCTTTGAAGTAAAGGTTATTATAGAATATTACATAGAGGATAAAAAACACCTCGTAAATAAAATAACAAGAGGTAACAGAATTTAGCAAATGATGATGACTGTTAGCTTTTTGGCTATGTTGCTCAGCTGCTGATGAAGTCTCTTTATAGATGCTTTATTAATGATTAAACTGTTTTAATCATAATAAGATGTATTTGACAAAAACCCGTGCGTGGAGCTGGTCCCACGTATGTATCGGGAGCATTTTGATTGGACAAAACATAGGGAAACCTGACCAATCATATTTCTTTGGAGTTTTAGTCATCCACCTTTAACTTTGGCTATTTTGCTTAAATAGCAGAATCAACTAATTTACACAGAACATTAGTTTAGCATGGAACTGAAAAGGATTAACAATTTGATTCATAAACCCATCGGGTTTGACTTAGCTGTATGTGAACCTTCCGATCACTCATTCAATCAAAGGTTCAATCCTTCGAAACCCATGATACTTTAAACCCGTATGAATTAAAACTTATCGAGTTCGCCTTTTCAACGCTCCGTTGACTCCCATATGGACCCATTGGGAAATATAAACCACAAATTAATAATCTATCGAGTTCGACTTTTAGCGCTAAAACCCAATTATTTCTTCACCCGATATCCGTCGTATCTAGTCTCTTTGGATGGACGGCTGAGATTGGCCTGGACAACAACAACTTTAAACTATGTTTGATATGTCATCACTTCCGATTAGTTACCCACCTGATTACCGTTGGATCTGTGGCTGTTGATCAGATGACCCAGATCTTCTCACAGGAACACCATCGCATCAGATCTCTAAAACAAACCCATTCTAGTTAACTTGTGTGATTATCGTTGGATCTATGGCTTGTTGATCAAGCGGCCTAGATCTTCTCACAGGTTCACCTTCAAAAGCCATCCCGTCAATCAAATAAAATACTTTATTTATTTTAAAATTTGCAAGGGTAAATAACATAAGGGAACTTCATTGAGGTTGAACCCCGGCAGTGATTTTAGGCCACACATTTTGGTCAACCATGCTCACGTCATGGTCAACTATGGGGGTTGAACCTTAATTATCCTTCGTGCTTATTGTTTCCCTGTAGCACACCTCATCGTACTCATCAATCTATCGCTTGATTGTGCCTCCTAAACCTGCACGACCTTTAGACAATGGTTTAATTTCTCATTTCTTTTGATTTTTGTTTCATTTTGTGATAAAACTAAAAATAAGGCTTAAATCACAATATAAGCTACAACACCATGAATGAGTTGATAAATAGAGCTTTAAGGTGAATTTCCCTCTTTTGTTTGTTTGATAAATGTGTGGGCAAGGTGCCATGCTCTAAGTATTGTCGTATATTTGAATACCATGACACTGTTGAGCTTGTTGGAGGGGCTTGTTCAATGTTATACATCTCTATTTCTTGCTCCCATCTTGAAAGATCTTTCTCTGGAGCATCCCTTGCTTCTACTGCGAGTTGACACAAGCCATAACCCTTAATAGTGTGTACTGGCTTAAACTCCAGATCATATTCTTACAGACATGTCCTCCAATTTTCCCTCTTCCCACCCAACTCTTGTTTCACAAAGAGCATTCGAACCACTGGATGAGGCACATATATAATCATGTGAGCTTTGAGTAGATAGGGACTGAAATGCTTAACTGCCTTATATACCACATAAGCTTGTTTATCAATGGCAGGTTAGTTTAGGTCTGACCCCTGTAAGCCATCACTCATGAAATAAATAGGCCATTCATTTCCTTGAACATCCTTTTGTCTCAATACAACCACAATAGATGAATCCAAGGCTACAACCACAATAGATGAATCCAAGGCGAAAGTATAAAGCAGGGAATCCTTGCCATAATCAAGACTAAACAATGCGGGCATATCAACAATAACTTGTTTCATAAGAGAGAAAGCTTCCTTTTCCCTTTTGTGCCATTAGTATATTGCATCTTTCTTTGTCATCTCTTGCAATGGTTTAACTATCTGAGTGTATCCAGAGATGAACTTACGCAGGAAATTGATCTTCCCCGGTAAAGATTGCATAGCCTTCTTGTTTACAAGGAATGAGATTTGAGCAATAGTTTTGACCCTTTCCAAATAAACTTTGATTCTGCTCTTTACAATGATGTGTCCTAAGAGAGTACCCTCTGACACACCAAAGATTCTCTTGTTGGGATTGAGAGAAATATCATACTTGCGACACCGCTCAAATATCTATTTTAGATGACACACATGATATGATCTTCTTTTAGAAAATATAGTTACATCATCCAGATAGAATACTACACTTTGACTAATTAAGTTGAGGAAAGTGATGTTCGTTGCTCTTTGAAATGTAGCACTAACATTAATAAGTCCAAATGGCATGCACTTAAAGAAAAAAATCCCTCACTTGGTCCTGAAAGTGGTTTTAAGATGGTCTAGTTTTGCCACTAGCACCTGATTATAACCAGAGAACCCATCTAGAAATGAGAACATATTGAACCCATATACTATTTGGAGAATATGTTCCATGGATGTGTTGACACGGTGAATTTTCACTATACCAACAAAGGGGAACCAACCCAATCGTAGACCCCAATTAGATCTACTTTCGTTTGGAATGGCTAGTTCCAACGGGTTTCAAAGGATCCCGTAAACTGTTATAGGTGTTGAAAGATTGCTCCCCGGAGGAAGACTTCCATTAAATCAACAAAAGATACATCTAACCTATATGTATCAAGTCCTATCTATACTGATTCTACCTACTTATGCTAGTCCTAACTATTCTAATATGTCCTGCAAGAGCATAATAAAAGAGATCAAACATCATATATAGATTCCAAGTCCAAATGAATCAATTACTGAGTTCCCCGATGAACAAGGCTGTATTTAAGCTTAATTGCAATCTAATTATTCATACAAGAATACACATTCATGTTTCTACAAATAAAACTTGCAACTGATGTTTAATATAGCTTCGAATCGGAGACCGCTCATGAGTTAACCATGATAACGAATTATATTCAAATAACCAAGACTAGTCATAAGTTGTCTGTTATCATTGTGCACAAAAACAAAACATATATATCCTCATGCCAGTCACAACACCCTGATTCCAAACATAAAAGAAAAAGGAAAATGAATATGAAAAAAGGCTTCTTCTTGACCAAAACAGTCTTCTTTATTAGCATAATAAAATCGACCCCTCTTCTCCCAAAAAAAAGTTCTTTACCCATATCCAGAGGTAATACTTATGCAACAAGACAACTGACCCTCGGTCTTCCATGACTTTCCACCTTCCTGTTCTTTTCAATATACAAATTAAAATATACAAACATAGAACGGTCAATGAAACCACTGACACGTCGAGGCCACATTTGCTAGAGCGTTTTATTTCCTAGAGGAAATGAATGGATGCCGACGGAAAGAAGAATGACTACAAGCCATCTCTTCACACTTGTATCGACTGAACATTATTCCCTATTATTTCCTGAAGGAAAATGAAGACACTGCTCTCATCATCGAACATCTGGCATGATTTAAGGTGTATCTAGATGTAACAACAACTTGATGGATCTGCGCTGTCAGGAGAACCTCCACTTAACATAGAGTGTGCCTCCATTATGCACTGCGGTGGTTCCATATCCCTTTCTTGCGGAGTATGTATTTGCAATATCGACATTGGTGGTGCAGAGGTGTCATCTAGAGTCCCCAGAGCGACATAAGAACTCTTATACCAACATCTGTTCTGCTTCTTGTCTTCTAGAATTTTAGGACATCCTACCCCATTCTTTCCCAAAGCCATGACACATGACAACAAAAATCTAGCTGGTAGAGGTATCATGTGGACTAGGCATGTTGTTCCTATGATGATCATTCTTTGCGTTACTTTCTCGAATTTTATTACCACCTCACGATCCCTTTGCATCTTTTGTTGCAGCCCTTCATGATGCTTATGCATCAGCTCGCCAACCTTGCTTTTCTTCTCTTGGTCCTTGCCTGCATGAATGATCAGCATTAGCTATGATTATGAGAGATATGACAGAAACGCCTAAAACAAACCTTACCTTCATAAAAACTTTCATAAAGAGATAGACTCTGCAACTGGGGGTTATATGAGTCCTTCCGGCTCTAAATCTCAAGAGGGCGCAATGATTTTTTGGGGACTGATGATTAAAATGGATTGCAACCATAATTAATAAACCATTGAACCATTCAGCTTTGAGGACATAATTCCATCTGACAACTACGGTTATCATTTGGAGAGACGAAAGATCAAACTTCTCAAGGGACCCATTCAAATTTGCCCCCAGAGCAGGTTTTAATAGGGTGGTGGTTGTGGCCACAGTAAAAACTCTAAAAGTGTTGTTCCCTTGAGGGAACAACAGCTGTTCCCTAGAGGGAACAGCAAAAAAAAACACTCCAAAAAGGTGTTGTTCCCTTTAGGGAACAGCAGCTGTTCCCTGGATGGAACAGTAAAACACTCAAAAAAATGTTGTTGTAGTGGTGGTTGTGGCCACAACAAAATGGTGAACCGCTGGTGAACCAGTTATCTCTGTTACCAAATAAAATTTGATTCATAGAACATCAGGGTGTTAAGGTAAACTCGAAATGCAAACTTTATAGACGGACAGGCATGGGTTCCACTTTAGCATTAATCACTTTAGGCGAGATAAAGATAAATAACTTCTACTTACTGATAGGGTTTTGATAGGAATTCCCCATTGGTCATATTATGGGATTTATTGACCCTCCTTTACCTGTTTTCTACTTTCAAAATCCTTCCAGGTCTATCACCGGTTTGTCAATACCTATTTAGATGTGTACCTCAGCTCTTTATCGTGCATCAAGATTGACAAATATATGTAGATATGTTTATCCAAACTTTATGTAATAATTTTTAGTGCTATACTTTCATATGGTCGAATGGGGAAAAATCATGGATCATGCCATATTTTTAAACCGCTTAAGTAAAGTTGGGCTTGCTGTGTCAACTGATACTCTAATTCCAACAATAGTCCCTACTCCAACCAGCTTCCCAAACAACCTGTCCTTCCAGATTAGCACAAGGACACGAAATTTCATTTTCTTTTAAATAAGTCCTTCCATTTTGGGCACAAGGACTAGATCACAATTAAATTTGCCATAGGATATACAACAGTGAGCTTAGCCCATTAAAGGAGGTTTACTTGTATATGACAGATATTGGAAATTTAGTGTGGTGGACAGAACCAATGGAGAATGACTGCAAATCTCATAGGCAAGTATAGGCTAGGTCTAGGTGGGATTTTTTTTTAAATGCAGCGTTCCACCATGCTAGTCCAACCGTGGTTACACATTTTTTCATTTTATAAAGATGTCCCTACATGCTTCAGGTATCCAGATTATCAACAGAGCCTACCTAATTCCCAACAGATGCCAATGAGTGGCTTCGATTTGAATTTTACGCTGATTTTCCAGTTCTCATAGGCTCATCAATGTTTCATTTTATTTTCAAGGTAATAATGAATTTAGGATCTGCAGACTCACCAACAGGTTAATGAGGGAAGCGAAAGGCTGAAGGTAGCGAATGAGGGCAATCGGAAGAGAGTTATAAAAGGTGAAAACGAGACTGAAAGACTGAAATCAATTGACTGAAAAGGAATGAAATTCAAAACAAAAGGACGATAAACTTGCCCAAGACAAGAACGGAAAGGATGAAAATAAACTAATCTAACAGCAAAATAAAATTAATCCTAACCTACTCAGGAGGTAACCACCATGTGGCATCTACTGGAAGTATCTCTCAAGATGTTGGCCATTAATAGGGAGTTTTTCGGTTTCTCCCTGTAAAGTTTTCAATCTATAGGTTCCCTGACCAATTTTTTCCTCAACTTGGAACGGGCCCAGCCATAAGTGTTGGAATTTCGTGTGCTTACCTTTTGGCTAATTCAACTTGTCCCATTTCAGGAGAAGCTCACTGACTTGGTAATCTTTATCTCCAACCAGATGGCGATCAAACCATCTCTTCACAATCAATTGGTGATTCCTAAACTTGATTTTGGCATTATCTCTCAATTCGTCCAACCTCACCAGTTGGTTGATCCTTTTTTGAAGTAAGGTTGAAGGGGTCCTCTTGAGGCTTGGGAGAGATGTACAGAGGGAAGGGTAATGTTGGGAGGCAAGATGGCTTCCTAGCCATAGATGAGGAAGTATGGGGAGTTTCCTAATCCCACTTTTGGGGTGATCTTATCGGCCCAAAGGGTGTTTGTTAGAGCGTTGTGCCAATTCCTCTAGTTGTCGGCGAAAAATTTACAGATTATGCGGATGAGGTTTTTGTTTGAGGACTCTGCAACTCCATTTCCCTCGGGGTAATAGTTTGATGCATACCTTATGCGAATTGATTTATTGATAGCAAATTTAGTCAATTTTAGTGATGAAAAATAAGAAGCATTATCAAATATGAGAGCGTCAGGGATGCCAAACCTGTTGATAATAAATTTCTCAATAAAATATATTACCTCGTCTTCGTTAACCTTCCGAAGCGGGATGGCTTCAGTCCATCTGATGAAGTAGTCAGTTGCCATGAGTATATACTTATGTTGTTGTGAAGAGTTCAAAGTGATCTCACCTATGACATCTAGTCCCCATTGCTGGAACGGGCGATAAATCATAACGGGCCTGAGGGGAACAGCTGGCTTTCTTTCTTGCCCTGTGGCAGTTTGACACACCTTGCACTTCTGAGCATAGGCATGCAAGTCTCTGAACATTGTAGGCCAATAATACCCAGCTCTTAATATTTTGTGAGCAATGGTATCTCCGCCATAGTGACCCCCTACTAGGTCGTCATGCATTTATTTCAACACACGATCAACATAATCCTTTTCCAAACACCTCAGCCAAACTCCATCATAATTTTTTCTATATAATGTGTCATTGGCCAAGTGATACTGATTAGATTTTAATCTGAGTTCTCTTCCTCGTGATGCGTTCATGTGCTCAGGACATGACCCTCGTGTTATATAAATGCATATCTTGTAATACCGCGAACTAGAGTCCAATGGGACTTCCAATATTTCGCACTCATACATTAACATTTCATTGCCTCATCCAGGCTATTCCTTGAATGCTACTTGAGCATTCTGCGCGCACTGAGTTTCTGGTTCCTCTAACGTCCTTTCTTTACCTGCCATGGCTTCTGCTACAAGCTTACATAACCCCTGCCCCCGAACTATGTTTTCTAGTTTAATCTCAAGGTCGTATTCCTGAAGAGCCGTTATCCAGTTCCCTCTCTGTTCTCCCATATCCCTCTACACGAGGAGGGTCCTTACAATAGGGTGGGGAACGATCACCTTGGTGCTAGCCTTTAGTAAATAAGGGCGGAAATTTTTTATGGCTTTAAAAACCGCAAAACCTTGTTTCTCCACATCAGGGTAATTCAGTTCTGCCCCCGTTCACATAAGAAATTGGGACTTTGTTGTCATTATCATTTTTTTGGGTGAGGATTGTAGGTTTTAACCCTGTACAGAAATTACCTGCATACGAATTCTTAAACAAAGAAAATAAACAATGCGAGAGCATAACCCATAAAACACATATGCACAGAGATTTTTCCCTGGATCCCAAAACCGGGACTACCAGCTTGATTTTTCATTATGTTCCTTTCAATGTTACAATACATATTTATACATGCCGAAGCATCCAATACCATGGACCGAAATCCATCGCGTCCAATACCATGGACCGAAATCCATCGCGTCCAATACCATGGACCGAAAACCATCGCGTCCAAAAAAAACATGTGCGAAAATCATGCACAAAACCATAGGTGGGTCCGCCCAACCTAACATATGGTCCAAAACCAAAAATTTTCGGGGCGCTACCCCAGACCCCATAAAGTGGGGTTACAGGTGCCCTCCAAACCCCCTATTAACTACATGGAAAGAATATAACACAACCCAACAATCTCCCACTTGTTGTTTTCTTTCCACAGGGGGCCACAGGAGAGCTTAGTCATCTTTTCAGCCCTGAGATTCCCATTGCTTCTCTACACCAAGAGAACTTCTCAAAGCTCACAGATTTTGTCAATGCATCTGCAGTATTCTTCAAAGTGTCCACCTTTACCAGCAACACCTTTCTGTCTTCTATCATATCCCTCACAAAGTGATACTGAACATCAATGTGCTTTGTCTTTGAATGATAAGCAGGGTTCTTTGCCAAGAAAATTGCACTTTGGCTATCACAGTCTATTCTTATAGCTCCCTGTACTAACCCCATACTTGAACACAATCTCTGCAACCAAACTGCTTCCTTGCTTGCATGAGTGGCTGCCATGTATTCTGCCTCTGTAGTTGATAGTGCCACTACAGATTGTTTCTTACTCATCCAACTGACTGCACCTCCAAATAGGTTAAACACATACCCACTTGTAGATCTTCTCTGATCCAGATCTCCAGCCCAGTCTGCATCAACAAAGCCATGAATATCCAACACTCTGTCCAATCCTGGTCTTCCTTGGTAGCACAAACCATAATCACTAGTGCCACACAAATACCTGAAAACCCGCTTCACTGCTGTCCAGTGCTCCTTCCCAGGTTTTGACATAAACCTGCTCAATACTCCCACTGCATGTGCAATGTCTGGTCTAGTACAGACCATTGCATACATCAGGCTACCCACTGCACTTGCATATGGAACACGGGACATGTCCTCTTCCTCTTCTTGTGTCTTGGGACACTGTTCAGCAGATAACCTCACACCTACAGGAATAGGAACCTTCATCGGTTTACTATCCTGCATATTAAACCTCTGCAGTATTGTCTCGACATACTTCCTCTGGTTTAACCAAAGCTTCCTCTTTGACCGATATCTTTTAATTTCCATGCCCAAAATATAGTTTGCAGCACCAAGATATTTCATGTCGAATTTGGAGGACAATTGGGTCTTCAAATCCTGGATAATTTATTTGTCATTTCCAACCAGCAACATATCATCCACATACAAGACCAGATAAATAACACGGTCACCAATTAATTTAAAATACACACAATGATCTGCTTTGCTTTTGGTGAAGCCAAGTCCCCGTATAAATGTATCAAATTTCTGATACCACATCCTTGGTGACTGTTTTAACCCATATAGAGACTTCTTTAACTTGCATACCAGTTCTTTCTTACCCTTCACCGCAAAGCCTTCAGGTTGCTTCATGTAGATTTCCTCTTCCAAATCCCCGTGAAGAAATGTTGTCTTCACATCCATCTGTTCTACCTCAAAATCAAAAGCAACAGCAACAGATAAAAGTAATCTAATAGATGTTACCTTGGCAACAGGAGAAAAAATATCACCAAAATCAATTCCCGGCACCTGGGAATAACCTTTTGCTACCAACCGAGCTTTGTATTTCTCCACCTTTCCTTCCGCATTTGTCTTCTTCTTGAACACCCATTTGTTGCCAATGGGTTTCCTTCCAGCCGGCAACTCCACCAGATCCCAAGCCTCATTTTTGTGCAAAGATGCCATTTCATCAACCATGGCCTCTTTCCAGACTTTTCCATCCTCTGAATCCATTGCTTCCTTCACAGTTCTGGGATCATCATCAATAACAGACAAAGCAAAAGCAGATGGACTATACCTTTCTGGTTGCCTTCTTTCTCGAACTGATCTTCTCACAGCCTTAGTTTGTGGCTCTTCATCTTCTAATTCCTCCTCTGCTGTAGAGTCTGATTCTTCCTCCTTTGGCTCAAACTCTATCTTCTCAGGTTCCTTTGGTTGGACTTCATGTTGAATAACATTTTTTACCTCTCTAAACACCACATCTCGGCTATACACAACCTTCCGTGTGACTGGGTTCCAAAGCTTATAACCCTTTAAACCATCCTTATACCCAATAAAGATGCACTTTTCAGATTTACTATCCAACTTGGTTCGTTTCTCCTTTGGAACATGTACATATGCATCACATCCAAATACCCTCAGATGTGAAAGAGAGGGTTTCTTACCAGTCCATACTTCTTGTGGAGTCTTATCCTCCAACACTGATGAAGGTGACCTGTTGACCAGGTAACATGCAGTATCCACCGCCTCTACCCAGAATTCCTGTCCTAACCCAGCACCACTGAGCATGCTTCTTGCCCTTTCCATCAACGTCTTGTTCATTCTTTCTGCGACTCCATTTTGCTAAGGTGTATATGGAGTAGTCTTATGCCGTGCTATACCACACTTCTTACAGAATTCTTCAAATTCCTTGCTGCAAAATTCTCCACCATTATCTGTCCTCAACACCTTTATCTTCTTCTCTATCTGATTTTCCACCAGAGCCTTAAATTCTTTAAACCTGTCAAAGACTTCATATTTCTTCTTAAGGAAATATATCCATGTATTCCTTGAGAAGCCATCTATAAATGATACATAGTACACAGACTTACCCAATGATGGAACCTTCACAGGTCCAAACACATCACTGTGCACAAGCTCTAATATCTGTTTCGTCCTCTTACCACCAGAGGGGAAACTCACCCAATTTTTCTTTCCATACACACAATTTTCACAGAAATCAAAATCCAGAGAGCTATCATTCATACCTTCTACCATACCTTTACCATGAAGTATTCGGAGGCCCTTCTCTCCAATATGTCCAAGCCTTTGATGCCACAACATGGTCTTCTCTCCAGAGACCACTAGATTTTCTACTCCATTTTCAGGAACCATAGAACTATTGCACCCATCAACAACAGTGCTACCTTGCAGCTTGTACAGAGTTCCAATCCGAACTCCCCGCATCAATATCAGTGCTCCTCGAATCATCTTACAGGTATCTTTCTCGAACACCGTCTTTACACCTGCATCATCCAACCTGCTTACAGAAATCAGATTTCTGGCTAATGCAGGAATATGTAGAACACCTGGAAGTGTTCTAACCCTTCCACCTTGCAACTTCAACTTTACTTTTCCCCGACCAATGATTCTAGCCTTCCTATCATCTCCTAAGAAGACATCACCACCATCGTATTTCTCATACTCGCAGAACCACTCTCTATGGGGAGTGAATTGAAAGGATGCACCTGAGTCAATCAACCATGCCTCATGATCTACATGTGTACTTGAAGAAGCCAAGTACACATCCCCACCTTCATCTGAGGTGGTTTTCGCCTCTGCAGAAGGAGCATCATCAGATCCCTTTCCTTTATCAGGAGCTTTAGATTTACAATCCCTTCTGAAGTGCCCTTCCTTTCCGCATTTCCATCACACCACCTTTGTAGGTTTTCCTGGAGATTTAGATCTCCCTCTAGATTTAGATCTCCCACTCGATGACTTATTTTTGTTTCTGTTCTAGGACCGTCCTCATACAGACAAGGCATCTCCTCCGTCAGCAAGGCTGAGACTATTTCATCAAACTGCAAAGCAGTTGCATTGCTACCTATTGCAATAACCAGACTATCCCACGAATCTGGTAGAGAACACAACAGACTGATGCACTTATCTTCATCTGAAATTTTAATATCAACAGATAATAACTGACTTACCATAGTATTAAACGCATTCAGATGCTCTGTCACCGAGTCTCCATCTTTCATCCTCAGGTTATACAGCTTTTTCTGCCGGAATAGTTTATTCACCAGAGACTTAGATTGGTACAAGTCCCTAACTTGACCCACAAAGCCTTTGCCGTAGCTTCCCCTGATACATTCAGCAATAGTGAATCTGAGACACACAATCGTATTGTGCTCTTTGCCTTCCGATCCAACTTCTTCCATTCTTCATCGGTCACTCCCGATGGTTTAGTACCCGGATCTACCGCAATCCACTGATCTTTATCCACCAACAGATCCTCCATCTTGAGTTTCCACAACTCAAAATTCTGACCATTAAACTTCTCAATCTCTATATTTCCACCGCTCGCCATCTTCTTTCACCACCAGAATCGATCTCGTAGATCTCTGACTGAACAGGGTCTACCACAGGCCCGAGCGAAACCCCTCAGCAACAAAGGTGTCCCCTTGAAGCCAAAACAACTCTGATACCAAATGTAGGTTTTAACCCTGTACAGAAATTACCTGCATACGAATTCTTAAACAAAGAAAATAAACAATGCGAGAGCATAACCCATAAAACACATATGCACAGAGATTTTTCCCTGGATCCCAAAACCGGGACTACCAGCTTGATTTTTCATTATGTTCCTTTCAATGTTACAATACATATTTATACATGCCGAAGCATCCAATACCATGGACCGAAATCCATTGCGTCCAAAAACAACATGTGCGAAAATCATGCACAAAACCATAGGTGGATCCGCCCAACCTAACATATGGTCCAAAACCAAAATTTTCCGGGGCGCTGCCCTGGACCCCATAAAGTGGGGTTACGGGTGCCCTTCAAACCCCCTATTAACTACGTGGAAAGAATATAACACAACCCAACAAGGATTGCGTCATATGAAACATTAGAAGCAAAAGTGTACAAGAGGAATTCCTTGTCAAAATTGGGGCTAACCAACGCAGGAGATTCTGTGATGGACTCCTTAATTCGCTGAAACAATCTCTTAGCTTCATCGCTCCACCTATACACAGCATCTTTCTTCATCATCAGCTGAATGGGACGCACTATTTCCGCGAAGCCTGAAACAAATTTCCTAACGAAATTAATCTTCCCGAAAAAAGATTGCATTGCTCTTTTATTTGTAGGAGGTTGTATTCTCATGATGGTCTCTATTCTTTCAGGATTGATAATAATTCCTTCCTTGGAGAGGATATGACCCAGTAGCTTCCCTTCTGTAACTGCGAAAATGATGTTCTCGGGATTCAATGATATTTCGTACCTTTGGCATCTTTCAAAAATCGGTTTCAAGTGATAAATATGATCCCTTTTGCGATAAGAATACACAATAATATCGTCCACATAAACCACTATTGATCTGTTAATAAATCCTTAGAAATCTATGTCCATAGCTCTCTGAAATGTGGTGCCTACATTAATAAGTCCAAACAGCATTTTACGATATGCGTAGGTGCCCCATTTAGTGTTGAAGGTTGTCTTAAGTTGATCTCCATTCGACACCAACACTTGATTATATCCTGAAAACCCATCCAATAGGGACAACATTTCAGACCCAGAAATGCATTGAAGAATGTGTTCCATAGACAGGACAGGATAGTTATCCTTCTGTGATGCTCTGTTCAGGTTTCTGAAATCGATACATAATCTGATGTCTCCATTTTTTTTCTTACTGGCATGAGATTGGCTACCCAGCGGGTGTGCCTGACCGGAAAAATGATTTTAGCATCCAGCATTTTGTTTAATTCTTTCTTCACCAATGGTTCCAGGCTTGGATGCATCTTATGAAGCTTTTGTTGGTAGGGCTTAACATCCTTTTCCAAAGGAATTACATGTTGCATGATGCCGGTATCGAAGGTTTTTAAGTCGCCATATGTCCATGCAAAGACGTCCTTGTACTCTTTAAACAACTTAACAAACGTAGCCTTTTCTTGTGGAGAGCATCCTAAGCCCAAATTAACATTTTTTGGGTCTTTTTCGGTTCCAAGGTTGACCAACTCATACTTCATGGATGAGCTATGCGTTTTGCAGTTAGTTGGCTTTTTAAATTTATCATGTAGGTCATAAAAGTGCTCCATCTTGACAACTGACTTGGGAATTATATTGGACTGATCTTTTTCCTCATCTTCACTCTCATTCATAAGCCTGTCATGCTCTTTTTCATCAATGAGTGCATTTTTGAATGTCTTTTCGCAATGCAGGAACTCAAGGATTTTCTCGTCACCTTCGAATACCTGCCAATTTGAGATGTTATCAGGTACGAATGGTCTGAAAATCAATTCAACATAATATTTATTCTTGTTTAATCTAAGGTCAGGCAAAAGTTTTGAAGCCATACTAGCCATCAGATTGGCATCTTGGTTTTGCCCTCGAGGTATGTATGTGATATTAAGAGAATCAAAATTGTTAATTAAGCTCCATACCTCATGTTGGTACCTTACCAGGTGTGGCGGATTGCAATGTATCATTTTCCTTACCTAGTCGAAAATTATCTGTGAGTCACCAAAAACTTTAACATTTTTCACCTTCATATCAATGGCTTTCTTCAGGACCTGCAGCAAGCCTTCATACTCTGTCGTGTTCTTGGTGCACACGAACTCCAACCGGCTGGCCATCAAATGCTGGTTCCCTTGTGGGTCAATGAGAATGCTCCCAACACCTGTGCCCTCTATGCAGTTAAATCCATCAAAGTAGAGTGTCCAAAATATAGAATCTAATTTTACATCAATTGAACTGGGTTCTATGAAATTAGTCCTATCATCTACTATAATATAGGATAGTTCATTAGTTGGACTGCAGGGGAGAGCTCCCAACTGTGTGTTCGTTGTAGTTTCTTCCACTGTCTCTGCATGGAATTCTCCAAAATAGGTTTCCATGGCACAAATGTCAAAACTATAATTCCCAAGGATAGAGTTGGTAAACATTATAGGTTCATTGGGGTCATTCAGTTCTATCACTACATACTTCATGTGTCTTTCTCGATCAACTCTCAGCATATCACCTTTTCCTTTCTGAGGCAACAAGAGATGGGACCAATCAGTTGAGAAATATCCATTCATATTTACTGACCCATCCCTACTAAGAAGCATTCCATATGCCTCGGGTATGTCGACTACCACTATTTTAATGACTTGTGTGTACTATGGTTTGGTAGTCATCCGAATCGTCACATATTTCAATTCTCCAATTAATTTTACATTCGTTCTGTCCAGTTGCATAATTCGAGTTCTAGTTTTCTCGGGCATTGCATGAAGCCTTTCAGCAACAGTGTAAGGCATAATAGTGGACAAGACACTAGAATCTACCAGGCAATTATGTACGTTCATGTTGAAGATTTCAAATGTGATAAGGAAAAGTGGAGTCATGGATTTTTATTTCCTTCCTATCATGGCTGCACTAACATCTTGGGGCATTTGATTAATTTTTGACAGAGTGGCTTTCATGGATAATGACATTTGGGCTGTACTGGGGGTTCTAATAGGTTTGGATGCCAACTTCTTGGTTTGGCTACTCGGATTGGTGGGAGATTTGCAATTCTGTTCATTCATGGCTTTCAAAAGCAAATCTCTTTGATGCGTTAACTTTAACAAATTGAAGTACGTGATATTAGCTCGAGATTTCTTAAGATCATCTACAATATTGTAATCAATGTTATAAACATGGTAGGGCAAAGTAAACATACCAGTTTTGCGGTTCTTAGGTGGGAGTGTTATCGGGAAATCTAGTGTCTATTCAGAGCTGCTAGTCCCACTAAGACGGGTAGCTATCTTAGAAACAAACAGATTAAAGTCACTTGTTTTTCCTTTACGAGAGAGAGATGAGAAAGAAGCAGAGAGTACCAACCTCAGTCTTCCGCTTGGCTCCTTGCTTGTTTCCTTTCCCCTTTGACAGAATCTCGCCACTGCTTCCTTACTTGTCCAGCTTCAAAGAGCACCTGTAGATTCACAACAACATAATACCATCAAGGCATACATATCTTTCACTGTAAACAATATACGATCATATATATATTGACCATACAAATTCATACAACAAACACAGTATTCAGAGATACACAAGAATATGGAGGAAAACTCAAATAACTTTATTAGTAAAAGTCATAGAAGAGAGGATTACAACCACTTGGTCTGACCCAATGCCATCCTCCCAGCTTGAAAGCCCTCTTCACCTCACACAAAGCAAGATCACCCAACAATGTCTTCAAAGAGAAACCAGCAGCACCTCTTTGCAAATTACCCAATTCCAACCTTTGGATCTCTTGGATGAGGGATCCATTTATAGATATTTGCAGGGGGGTGAGTCAGCTTCTGGGATTTTGATTAGTGTCATCTCTCTGATAATTCTTGGTTCCACATGGAGATTTTAGATCTCTTACTCATCCCTGGGCGAACTTAGAGAGGCAAGTGTCAAATGAGCAGTTTCTAGAAGATTCTCTGGGTTTCCACCTAGCAAACTGCTTGTGCCATTTGTCTGCTCTCGCTCATCGCACCCTATAGAAGGTCTTTCCAGTATGCATCACACTTTTTGCATGTGGTAAGTGAGATGCATCACACCTTTAGCACTGGGTAGTCTGTATGGTCCTGCTTTGACTAGTTCTGAGTAGCTTTTCATGGAGAACTTCTGGGAGATGATGTAATCAACTGACCTTGCTCCTTTAGGGTATGAAACAATACTTTTAGGGACTTAGAAGCCCTTGGTTTATGGACATATGTGATTGGGGTTGTAGTGCCCAAATATTTCTATAATAGTTGCCCCCTAAAGCATGACGTCGTAAATCTTTTGATGTCGGGTGAAATGCTTTATAATGAGGATCCAAGGTTTTTCGCACTGGAAGGTGACCTGTAATAAGATACATTACAATACATTATCTTCATAATATTTTCATGATCTAGCTGAGGCGGGCATTCCCATGCTGAGCTTGATAAATTCATTTTCATGTACATAGGACAGACAACCGTCTGTGTGTAGACTGATGATTCTGAATGAGCCATCATCCCTTAGTTTGGATGATTATCTGTGCAGCAATGATGTACATTTGATGTCTTTATTTTCCTTATTATATCGCAGCCCAAATGGATGAAACTAGATCTTGGGTATTCAAAAATCGTTTAATATTCGCCCGAAGTACAAGTCGATCCATGTGAAAAGATGTTCTGATGTTGAACATGGAAAAAGATCGCCTGATTACCAGTCAATGATGTAAACTATTAACAGGCGCGAGAGGAATCACCGATGATGATGATGACCCTCAAGGTACTGCAATACAATTCACGTGGTGTGAATACATGAGTTGATGTCGAACACCACGCAAAATCTTTCGGTCGAAGGCCATTAGTGTAAACCTGTTGCCAGAAGTGAGAAACTTGCCATTGAGGCATGCAAGCTTCAAAGTACTGGAAGGGTTGTCCCTAGGTTGGCTTCTTGGATAATGAGCTGATGTCGACAAGAAGTGACCCGTCATAGGAGGGCATTAATAGATCCCACATCTACGACATGGAACGGAGCAAACGATCTTGTAGAGGTGAAAACGATCTGATGATACAAGGTTCAGGATGGCGGTAATGAAATAATGAAGCGTGAAGGTATTGTAGCGGATGAGACACAAGCTAGGTAGGTGAATTCTTTGAGCGACTTCTCTTGAACATATCGGCGACACTGAAATGGATTGGTAGCATTAACCCCAAAAGTGGATGGTACGGTGGACCAATGGTGACAAGACCGGTGAACAGAATAACCCAACCCGACTCAATCATGGTGATGGAGTGAAAGTGCAATGTTCAAGAGCGACCTGCTACCAATAAAGTTTCTACAAGTTTTCTTCCAAATTTTCCCCAGTCATTTCTAACCAGTACCTCTTTATTTTTGTCATGCTTGAGGAGGATAACATATGCTTGTTCTAAAATTTGCCCTTCGGGCAAACCCGTCGCTATGTTTTAATGAGCCTAGCAACAGTGAAACTTGCTCTTGTCTGAATGGACAAGTTTGTCACTATTGTTTTAACGAGTTTAACGACAAGGATAAATCGATCCTTTTCAATTTTAGAGAGTCTGAAAAGAGACAGAAAGAAGACTCCAATATTCCTTTTTCGTAATATAATCCCTTAAGTCCAAAAAAGTATAAAACAATGCGAAAGGGATGACTTTTCGATAGTTTTAACGAGCCGAACAAGACAAACACTCGATCTCTTTGTGTAATAATCCCTTAGGTCCAAAAAGATTAAAATCTAGAGGAGGGATAGCACTTCCAATCACTTTAACGAGCTGGAGAGGCCAATCACTCAAGAATCTTTTCATATTTTACGAGTCAGATGAAAAGAGCTTAAAGGAGACTCATTTTTTGAGGAACAAGTGATGTTTTCAGATAGCAGCTGGTTCCAGGTAAGGTTTGGAACTTTCCAATCATGGCAATGTAAAAAGGTGGCTATTAGGATCACTCATCGCAACTGTTCCTCAAAAGGGGCAAACAATCGAATGGAGGCGAATGATCGGCAACAACAGAGTGGAGGTGATGGTAAGAACACGACCAAGGCTCAGAAGCTAATGAAAATGCATTCACAATTGTTATTTACCGAAGATGGGTTCATTTTTTAATGAGCTTAAACTCTGGTGGAACATATGCTCATTGCTAGGTTTAATTTTTAACGAGCTTGAACTTCGCGTAAAACTGCTCGTTGCTAGGTTTATTTTTTAATGAGCTTGAACTTCGCGTAAAATTGCTCATGGCCTGGTTCATTTTTTAATGAGCTTGAACCATGCGACAACATATGCTCAGATTCGGTTTCATGTTTACACAAGCTTGAAATGAGAAACTATGCTTGTTATAAGTTTGCATGCCCCCAACATAATGACGCAAATCGAGGTGCATGCCCCCAAGCTTCATTGCATTCATCGCGGTGGTTGGAATGAAGGTTTACCTTGGAAATCTTTGAAAGACTCGACTTGGATTTTATGAGATCGTAATCAAAGACTCGATTTGGAAAGGGAGTTGTTTCATTTTTTAATGAGGTTGACACAGTAAAAGAACTATCCTCATAATCCACCGTATTTACAGTATTTGATAGAAAATCAAAAACTGAAGGATGATTAAGGTTTCTGGAATAATCTTCGCAGTAATCCGGAAGATGGGAACGATGGTGGTAATCTTCCCATGGTGCCCCCTCTATGATCATTGACTGAACAATTCCTTCGTCTGTAGAATGTACATGTGACCAAGGATCTGAAGAGGTGCCATATTCCTTAGACTTATCTATCCAAACACTTGATGAGCGTTGATTTGGGTTTGCCCCGAGGCCAAGAAAATTGATTGCTACAATATTTCTAAAATGGTGATGATCCATGCTGACAAAATGTTCAGGAATCTTCCGAATCTTTTAGATATAGAAGATATCATATTGCAGGTTCCCACCATGGTCACTTCTGCCAGATTACTCAAAGGTGGTAGGGCAAAAGTACCCATTAAGGCAGTGTCCTTTAGGAGGCCTACTCCGACATTTTGAAGCGATTGAGAGCTTCCATGGATCATTGGAATGCTTCCCGTAACTTGTGAACTGTTGGGGAGAAATGTTTGTTGGTCGACGATTGTAATTCCTCCTTGGAAGGGAAATGCAATATTTCTAAAGTATGTCGACACAACGTTAGCAATAGCATAAATCCAGGGCCTTCCCAGTAGGATGTTGTAATCGAGGTTTCCATCGATAACTTCAACTTCAATTTCTACTATTTTTCCCCCCAGTTCGACCTGCAAGTTACTTAAAATCCCGTATGGAGTGTATGTTCATCCATCAAATGCTTTTAACGTCATCGACGATCATGACAAGGGTGGTGAGCCTAAAATTTTCCAGCAACTCATTGACATAATACATGTAGATGCCCCCTCATCAATAATTTTTCGATGAACAGTTTTGTTGAGGGCTTTCACTTGAATGAGGAACGCGAGCTAAGCTGGTAACTGCGGGTCATATCCTTTATGATTAAAGGCCACAAGATTGGAATTTGCTGGGTCAATCCCACCTATTGCTGATAATAAATCTTGCTTTTGGGAGGGGCAATTTTGCAGTACCTCAAGTGTCGACATAGCAGACGATGATTGGGCCAGGTCCTCTACTATATTATAATTCTGTGTCACTCTGGCACAAGGATTAAATGTCGATTTGTGTACAAATCCCTTTGGCGGCTTTATCTTTAGCTCAAGAATGATGGGTGGCACAACTTCAGTCGAAGTTGTTGTCGAACTACTAGGTTGATCAGTAGCCTTGTTGTTCAATAGCTGTGGATTCTCGTAATCTTTGTTCCTTGTCGTTATCAAAGCATCATTTTGTTGTTTCGAAATGGATAGCATAAGGACTTGGGACGGGGAAGCATTGTCACTAGCAACTAGATTGGTTCCCGGGTTTGGAAATAGATTAGTCAATACTACTGAGGTTTTTGAATTCTTAAAGAAATTCTTAACTTCAACTTTATATGGACAATCTCTCATCCAATGATCCTCATCGCATATGAGGCATGGTTGAGTAGGTTTCTTTTGCCCATAAGGGTTTGCAGAAGATTTTTCAGGAGACAAATCATCCTATTTTTTCTTCTTCCTCTTCCCTTTCTTCTTGCCTCCTGGTTGCTTCGGTTCTTTTCCTTTGTCAGTTGACACGGCATTAACCTCCGAGGCTAGAATTTCTTCATTTGCATTTTGATCAGAAATCTGACGGGCTTTCTTAGATGTATGCTTTGTCGATTTCGTGCTCATCATACCTATCACGCCATTGTCGGCATGAGAGTCTTTGTTTGATTTAGGAGGAGGAGGAACAGAAAATTTTGGTCTCGGAGCATCAGGGATTTTTTCATAGAGCGTGCCAGATTGAGTATAGATCAAGTCTAGATATTGCGCAAGAGCAATGACCTGCTCTTCAGTGACGACCCCTCCCTTTGCCACATCTTCTATTATAGAATGTAACAAAGACTTAATAAACCATTCAACTAGTAGCTGATCAGGGACATATGCTTTTACCATTCTATGACGACGTCGCCATTCATGAATATGATCAAATATGTGAGTGGTCATCGTTTGCTTGAAATTGGTAAGAAGCTATGTTCCTGTTTCATACCTTATTGGTAATTGAAAATGGGTTAAAAAGGTTGTGGCAAGGGTGCTGAAGTTATCGAATGAAGCTCTAGGAAATTCGATGTACCATTTTGTTGCTAGACCAGTCAACGTTCGCTAAAAAAGGCGAAGCCGAATCGAATCATCATTGAGAGTGTTGGACGAACACCACAGATGAAAGGTCATCACATGATTCGACGGGTCTTCACCCAGATTTCCATTAAATTTAGGAATATCTGACGGAAGTTTATGAGGAATCATCAGCCACCAAGGGGCATAACTGATTGGATCGTTTGCTAGCCGTTTTAGATCTAGTAACTCTAGAGTCGCCACAAAGGGCAACTGTTGATTTAGGTTCGGCGAAGCGTACCCGAGATAAGATGGGATCACCTGAGCATTTGGTCTTTGCATACCACAATAATTCATTTGATGTTGATAACTTTGATAAGGTGGTTGGGCATAACCAATTTGAGACCATTGGTTATAACCATTTTGAATATACGGCTGCCCATTACCTGTAAAGTTTTGCTGCTTAGGTCCTTGGTAAGCTTGTTGGAATTGCGGTTGTTGATATTGCACTAGCCATGCTTGTGAAACCATTTGTTGTTGCCCAATACTGGAAATTTGACCAAGATGAGGGGTAATAGTACCCGTTTGAGCCTCAGTCGCTCCAGTTAAGGAGCCACTAACTGGCGATTACGGTTTTGTCACGGAGACAAGTGGTTGTTGTACAACAACCTGAGAAACTTGAGGTTGGCATATAACAGGTAATGCTTGTACTTGCGACACCGTCACAATAGCTGGTGTAGTGGGGATGTTTGACACAAGGAGACTCAGTTGCATTGAGTATACAACTCTTGGTTTCTGAGGTAGTATTGGCACCCCAACCGCTAGATGTGATTCCAATTGGACCTGAATTCAGTTGTGAACTCTCATATCACGGCAATCCAGTGCTCAAGGGAATGATTGGCCTTTGGAGACTAGACTGCCCAAATTGATGTTGTGAAGGATCAATTTGTTGAGATTCAACATACGAGATTCCAGATAATATTCCAGATGAACAAACAGGAATAGACCATACTGTCGAAATAGTCCCTGGGTGGACTCCTTCTAGCGGTTGAGAGCTAGTTGGGACAGATAGTATACCAGCGAACATTATCGGAGTGGTGGCAGGAGGTTCTGCTACCGCTGTATCGGACAAGACAGTCCTATATGTCGATGGTTGTCCAGACATATCGAGTCTATCCAAAAGGCTTCCCAGTGCTTCTACAGGAACTTGCAATGAAGGGGTATTAACTTTTGAAGTAGAAGGATATAGGTGGATCTCAGTCCCAAAATGCGTTGGAGTATTGAATGGAAGATCCTCCATAATATCTTCTATAGCAATCAAACCAAGTGGAAGAGGCAGACCGTCAGGTCCGTAAAATATTTCTGGTGTTGAAGAAGGTATATATTCTGCAGCGACAGATGTTGGAGAGGTAACACCTTCTGAATCAACCCTGGATGAAGCTGGTTCAGGAATAGAAGTGTTTACTGTTACACTAGGATCAGTTCCAATGTCCTCTTGTAATTGAAAAAATTCTTCTGTAGAGGCAGGGATACCATAAATGGTTGGAGTAACTAGAGTCTCAAAGGATGTTGAAACACAAGTTTCAAACAAACCAAGAGACTTTGACCCAGTTAAATGAGTTCGCTTGACCCGGAATGGTTTGGTTTCTGGAGTCAAAGACAGTTGACTCGTCAGTCTTCACAAACGACGGGGTTTTGATTAACTTTATTCCACGATTGTGGATTTATTTGATCAACTCAAAATAAGAGGGGAAAATGTTATTCCGTATTAAATGAATTTTAGACGCTTTGACACAACTTACTTTTTCACTTTTTAAGAGTCAAGAAAAAGCTAAAGATGACTCTAGTCGCCTTCGATTTTTAATGAACCTGAAGTGACAAGTGCTCAGATGGACCTTTTCCTTTAAGGAGTATGAAAAGGAACGAAAGAGACTGCTCTAGAAATCTAAACAGAGGGATTATCAAATCAATTGAAAAACTGCAGAATACTTTTTACGGTACCGCAGTCAATCTTCCTGAATGCTGTGTTCAGTGCATTGCGATCGATAGAGTGGCAGACACGGCTTCCTAAGGATAAAGGATATAGCCTATTATGGTCTCCCAATATATAATTGATGGTACGTGGGAGCACAAGTCCGTACTGGCACTTATCGTCTCAAAGAGGAGGAATCACCCAACCTACGATGAAAGAGTTACCAGGATTTATGACGCCGGAATACGTCTCTAGCCTAGACTTCTAGATGTTGTGCATTAGGTTCCAAAGCATTTTTATGTTCATTAAATTTATTTTACAGTTGATCTTTCTTAAGAAGTTTTCCTTTAAGGTTCATCACGTGATGTAGATATACAATCCCTAAGATGCAATCTAAGATGATAAACAGTTGTTTAATCTTCTTTTGCAATGAAAATCCTAGCTACTAAGGAAAGAGAAATGAAATTCTTTCAACATAGAGAAGAGAGCACACACTAGATGCACTGTCCTAAATCACAATCAACAAGCAGTCTAAATGCAAATGCACGTGCACGTATTTGTTTTCCACTTTCTTAATGTGTGAATGACAAAAAGAATGCTAAATACAAATCTGAATTAATTCTTCTTTCAAAGCAACAGTACTAACGATTTTCTTTTCAAAAAACAACAGGAAGGCAAGACGGCACTTTGCGATTTTGAATTGAAAACTGCTTTCGACACTTGAAATACTTATATATTCAGATCAAATACAAGAGTAACAATGTAATAGACTATCAAAAAGAGAAGTATTGTTTTCTTTGACTGAAAACGACACTTGCGACACTTCCAAATCAAAAGACGACAGTTCGATTAAGCTACTATTTTGTAAAAGAGAACTGTAAATGGCGCACAATACATAAAAACATTCACAATTATTTGTATAATAGAGGTTGGATGATGCAAAGAAGGGGGTTTCAACAGTGGTCTACTGATCACAGACAGTAAAACTCTTGAATAAAACTGAAGACAGTGAAGAAAAAACCAAAATCTGGAGGCAGATCTAGTCTTGTCTGATCATCACACCTATAACACAGGGAAACAGGGATGCATCCCACCTACTGCACATGGGAGGTGCGATGCATCTAGATTGCCAAGAAGACAAGGTGCGATGGTCCAGGGACGAGACTTTAGCTTGGTTTTTGGTCACAGTTTGCAGTTTAGTTCAGGGATTTAGGCCGAACAAATGATAGTCAGTAACTACAAAGTATAGGGCTGATCTAATGAGGTTACTCAAGCTACCTCTAGGGCACTTAGGATGTTTGCAAGTCAATTTTTCAGTTCATAAACAAACCCGGAGATTGACTGAAGCAGCATTGATCTACTTTGCACTTGCATAGCAAATGCAGTTCGAAGGCTAGATGGCTTAACTTCAGGCTCCGTCTGTGGTTTATGAATCAAACAAATAGAGATAAGCAATCAAACTAATCGCTCCCCAGCAGAGTCGCCATTTTGTTATCGGGAAATCTAGTGTCTATTTAGAGCTGCTAGTCCCACTAAGACGGGTAGCTATCTTAGAAACAAACAGATTAAAATCACTTGTTTTTCCTTTACGAGAGAGAGATGAGAAAGAAGCAGAGAGTACCAACCTCAGTCTTCCGCTTGGCTCCTTGCTTGTTTCCTTTCCCCTTTGACAGAATCTCGCCACTGCTTCCTTACTTGTCCAGCTTCAAAGAGCACCTGTAGATTCACAACAGCATAATACCATCAAAGCATATAGATCTTTCACTATAAACAATATAGGATTAGATATATATTGACCATACAAATGCATACAACAAACACAGTATTCATAGATACACAAGAATATGGAGGAAAACTCAAATAGCTTTATTAGTAAAAGTCATAGAAGAGAGGATTACAACCACTTGGTCTGATCCAGTGCCATCCTCCCAGCTTGAAAGCCCTCTTCACCTCACACAAAGCAAGATCACCCAACAATGTCTTCAAAGAGAAACCAGCAGCACCACTTTGCAAATTACCCAATTCCAACCTTTGGATCTCTTGGATGAGGGATCCATTTATAGATATTTGCAGGGGGGTGAGTCAACTTCTGGGATTTTGATTAGTGTCATCTCTCTGATAGTTCTTAGTTCCACATGAATATTTTAGATCTCTTACTCATCCCTGGGCGAACTCAAAGAGGCAAGTGTTAAATGAGCAGTTTCTAGAATATTCTCTTGGTTTCCACATAGCAAACTGCTTGTGCCATTTGTCTGTTCTCGCTCATCGCACCCTATAGAAGGGCTTTCCAGTATGCATCGCACTTTTTGCATGCGGTAGGTGAGATGCATCTCACCTTTAGCACTGGGCAGTCTATATGGTCCTGCTTTGACCAGTTCTGAGTAGCCTTTCATGGAGAACTTCTGGGAGATGATGTAATCAGTTGACCTTGCTCCTTTAGGGTATGAAACAACACTTTTAAGGACTTAGAAGCCCTTGGTTTATGGACATATGTGATTGGGGTTGTAGTGCCCAAATATGTCTATAACAGGGAGTTTACCATTTTGAGTCGCCTTCGTTTCATTTGGAGATGTATTATCTTTCTTTGGATAGTTCACGACTGGAATGCTCTTGGAATCACCACTAGGTTTATTTTTCTCAACAGGAAAATTGGGAGCGGATGCCTTCGAAGGGCAAACATCTTTCTTTGTCTGATTTACAGGCTTCATCACGCCCACAAGTGGCCCTTTACTTCATGTGTGGATTTCATTAGTGTGGATTTCTACTGTACTGTCTTCTTCATCGTCATCGTTCCCATTTGTATAGAAATCCCATATTACATTGAATTGAGATGCCTCGTCCAAGGGCTCTTCTACTTGGTACTCTTCCTCATCTTCTTGTTCTGGCTCCAGCTCTACTATAAGTTCTTCTTTGGTAAGAAGTGATCCGATAAGAGCCAACTCTTCCATATTTAAATTCCCTTTGTTGGGTGGAGCAGGCAACGCAAGTTGACCATGACCACCTTCTGTCTTCTTATGATATAAAGGTTTGAAGGATTTATCGTTGTTATAATATCCTCCATTCCCACTTGTACTCTCTCCAAAACTCCTTTTCATATCGATGACTGTGTTCGTCAATTTCTTAATGATCCGGTACAAACTGTCCACATCTTTGGTGTCCTTTTCTTTGATCTCAGCCACTTTGTTATCACTCCCATTATTCTTCTTGGATGACTCAGAGGCTTTATTTCCTTCGGTCGTATGATGACATGTTGTGAGACTGATCATTTCGTTCTCGAATTTTACTGCTTCATCGATAGCACCCTGTAAGGTTTGTGTGTTACTCCTTTTAACCCACATCGCAGTAGGGACAGGGAGAGCAGTGATGTAGAATTCCATGAGCACCTCATCAGTAGGTCTAGCATTAGCCGGGATTCTGTTGAACAAAGTGTTGAACTAGATGTTAAAATCCTTGACCTTTTCTTTGGTTTCCATTTTTAAACGGGATAGTTCTAAAACTAAGGTCGCAGGTGTTT
The DNA here is from genome assembly GCA_031772625.1 of Pinus tabuliformis. NCBI lineage: Eukaryota > Viridiplantae > Streptophyta > Pinopsida > Pinales > Pinaceae > Pinus > Pinus tabuliformis. The sequence continues at coordinate 437,997,090 of CM062819.1, forward strand.
TTCCATCGCTAAACTTGTTTAAGAAGTCCTGCTGAAAGGCACCCCATGAGGTGATTGATCTTATTCTCAAGCTAAAGTGCCATGTGGAAGCCGTACCAATCAAAGTAAAAGGGAACAAGTGACATACTACATCTTCATCTGCTACCCCCAACATGTGCATGGCTAAGAAGAAAGAGTGAATATGGTTATCAGTAGTGTCTCCCCGCTCAGGGTCGAATTTAGGCAATACTCTTTGTGTGTTCTTGGGTAAGGCATGCTTGTTGGCCCCCGTTTTTTTATCAAATTTTGCTTCTTAAAATCCACCTAATTTCCATCATTTTCCACCATATACCATTCGTATACACCTTGTTTTGACCTTATTATGCATATTCAAGCAAATAAATTATGTTTTTCAATTTTAGATATTTTTGCAAAAATTGGGTTTTAACAGTATTTTTTGACAAAATCAAAAATTCCCGTAATGGCTATGTGGATGACATATTTGCAAGACACTTGGGCTTGAGCTAGATACATGAATGGAAATCTTGGGAACTAGGACTGAACTAATTCCAATTGGTTCAGTCAAAACAAGCTAAATCAGGCTCGGTCAAGGCTGGTCAAACATGACTAGTCATCCAGAGAATCCCTAGGAAATAGGGCAGTTTTATGATTTCATGGGATTGTCCATATTTCTAGTTATAGATTGGATGGATTCGAATTGTATAGATGGATATGGATAGATATAGTTGTTAGAGATACTTTAGATCAGTTTGTTTCATGATCTTCTATTTAAGCCAAAACTTTGAAGGCTTATGAAAGGGACAATTAATGTAGAATTTATGTAATTTGATTTTGAGACTCTTTGAAGACTGAAAGATAATTGAAGAACCTGTTTCATTTCAATTTGTTGTTCATGCTTGGTTGATTTACTGAAGTTGTTGTAGCTGAGATTTCTTCAAGTGTGCAAGGCAAGGGTGGAGGGCCCCCACACCAGGCTAAGTGCACTTAGTTAAATTTTCATAGTTTTCATAAATTAGTTCTTGTTTCAAATGTATTTAGATGTGTGATGATTGCTAAATGAATATTGGTTTAATTCTAATATACATATGAAGGGACACACAGGAATTTAAGTTAAATTCCCCTTCTATTTGATCTTGAACTAAAACTGAATTTCATTCTCCTTTTCTTATTTGAAGTTATTTCTGCATTTCTGGTTTGAAGCAATGGTGATTATGATATAGTAGAATTGTGAAGAAGGACAATCTGGTCCTCCTTAGTTAGGAGCCTCTTCTTTTACATCTTCTGCATCATAAACCATTGTTAATTAGTGATTTGGATTTATCTTCATGAAAGTAGTATTGTAGGGAAGGACAACCTAGTTCTCCTAAGTTAGGAGCCTCATCCCTCACATATTACATAAGTGAATTAGAAATTGTTAAAATAGGTTTATATTTGTAATATGTACTTCCTTAACTCTTCAAATTTTATCTTCTAAGCTTGGCTACATCTGATATCCATACACTGTGGACTTGCCTCCAAGTTTTACAAACCCGGATTGATAATTAAATACTTGTGTTAATTTGTGTTAATAAATTAGCTCAACATTTTGGCGCCGTTGCCGAGGAGGAAATTATCAGCATAGTCAAATAGAAGATAAACAAAAACACTAAAAATTTGATAAAAAAATTTAGTTAAGATACATTTCTCTTAGTTATGTTTCTTTATGCCTAGAAATAGAGATCCTAAAAGTAGATTCCCAAAACAAAACCCCCAACAAAAAATAAAATAAAATAAAAAAATAACTACAAAATCCATTTGCAAGACAAGATCTAAAAAAATTGATGTTAAAGAAATCATTTAGAGAAGGAGAGTATGCCATCACAAAACTATTCTTAAGTCCTTGTCCTCAATTTAGAATGCTCACTAGGGATGAATCTTTATGTCAAAGGATAGAAGAGCAACAAAAAATCCATGAAAATGATCCACAGGAAGAGAATCTAGAACTTTCTTCTAGCTATCTTTGTGAGGAGGTGAATGAGTCATGGATCACATGCAATGAAGATCAAACATTAGAGCCAGAAATTGAAGAATTTCTAGCATGTATATCACAATATCCCTTGTGCATACAAGATTTTGAACAAGTACCACAAGAAAAGTTTTGTGCTATGACAATTAAGGAGAGCCAAGCAAATGAAGATCATTTCAAAACTTGGTTTCAACTAGTCATTAGACCATAACACCACTCCATTTTTCAACATTCTTTAGCATCAAATATTTATGATCAAATAAATTTTCATGTCCAAACATTCATTAACGTATATTTTTCAAATTTGGATATGAGTTTACTTATGATCTTGTTACGAAAATGGATGCATTGGAAATTCTCTTATACTTGAGAGAATGAATTATTTTCTAAAATAGAATAGGATAGAATAGAATAAATAAATAAGTAGAATGAATTCACAATAAGACTTCCATTATAATTTTGTTTCAACCTGTCATGAATATTTCTTCAAATCATTGTTCAATATTCATTTGAAAGGACTACATGGAAAAATGCAGTAAGAACAATCCTATTTTGGGTAACCATATAGGATCATTTTTAAATCATGTTTTTTTACATCTCTTGAAATCTAGTTTTTGAATCTATTTTGAAATTTTCAATTTACATCACAAATAAGAATGTGATCAAAATCAAAACTAGGTCTCAAGTGAAATGTTGAGGACAAAGTTAGTACAACCTTGATTTGAGATGTCTAATGGAAACATTTTTACCTGAAATTAATAGGGCGGATATCCCTTGGAATCTAGTTTCCAAATCAATCTGAATCACTTCAATTAGGTATCATATGAAAAAGTTATTCTTGAAATACTAACTATTTCTCGAAAAATCTGCATGGTGACAATCTAGGTCTTAACTGTTCATTGGCATATTTGACATACCAAATCATTATCGAATTGAGACTTCTGTGATCCATATCAAATTTTTGAATATTCTTCGGCGAAAATCACATAGAGAAATTTTTGTCGACGCGTTTCGAACCAACCAGTGTGGTTCATCGTCAGGACAAGTTGAATGAGCAGATCTGGCTATGCACTTTAAATAGATAGGGCAGAATATCCAATGACTCAAATTTCTCGATAAGGTAACGGCTAAAAAGAAAACAACTCGATTTGACTTGATAACGACTAGTTTGACCATGATAAGGGGCATTATTTTATATTATTTATTTATTTATTGATATTTTTTTTAATATATATATATAAAAGAAAATTCGGTTATTAATATAGAATAAATTAATATAATATAATAAGTAAATCATAAAATAAATTACTTTCAAATATATTAATTAAAATTGTTAGAATAAGTAAAATTAATATATTATAATAAGTAAATCGTTAAAAAATAAATAAATAATTTCAAATATATTAATTAATAAGAATAAAATTAATTTTAAATTGTTAGATAAAAATATTAGTTAGTTAGTTATAACTAACTAATATTTTTATCTAACAATTTAAAATTAATTTTATTCTTATTAATTAATATATTTGAAATTATTTATTTATTTATTTATTAATGATTTACTTATCATAATATATTAATTTTACTTATTCTAACAATTTTAATTAATATATTTGAAAGTAATTTATTTTATGATTTACTTATTATATTATATTAATTTATTCTATATTAATTACCGAATTTTCATATATATATATATATTAAAAAATAAATAATAAAAATAAATAAATAATATAAAATAATACCCCTTATCATGGTCAAACTAGTCGTTATCTGGTCAAATCGAGTTGTTGTCTTTTTAGCCGTTACCTTATCAAGAAATTTGAGTCATTGGATATTCTGCCCTATCTATTTAAAGTTCATAGCCAGATCTGCTCATTCAACTTGTCCTAACAATGAACCACACTGGTTGGATCGAAATGTGTCGACAAAAATTTCTCTATGTGATTTTCGCCAAAGAATCTTCAAAAATACCAAATCATCTTATTTTAAAAAACTGTTTATATGGGAGATATATATTCAAGTCTAGATCAATACACAATTTGAATCATCCCATTTGGAGGTCAAATGAAAACGTTATGCCACATTTAGTGATTGCATGTCTTCAAATCAGCATAGTAAAACTCTGCCTCCTAGGTCTGTTCATCACCAATTTTGTAATATCAAACCTAATGATTTTTTAAACTTGTTTCTATACTTTAATCTCCAAGAGGAATCACAATGATCCGATCTTTAACGAAAAAGTTACACTCTAAATAGTGACTGTTGGTCTAGTTAAAAATTAACAAGTAGTTCTATCAAACATGGCACTCCTTATAATTTTTACCATATCATTTTAAACCATTTTGAAAACTTGTTTATACTGGAGGTATCCATATGAATTCACTTCAACTTGGCTTTGGAATCACTCTAATTGGACATAAAACTAAGATTTTGTGAACAAAGTACCACTAGGAGGTCTAGGTTGGCCACCATTCCTCAAGGGGTAAACAAATGCATTTTCTTTGTATATCATATTTGGACTTGTTTTCTAAGCAATGCTTGTAATGATTTACATATTTCTTGGAAGAAGAGAGACTATACACCTCTCTTCCTCCATCATCTAATATTGTATTGCAGGAAAGTGCTATGTTTTTGCAGGTCATAGGAAGAATGAAGGAGTGAACTCCATGGATAAAGTACTTTTCAAAGTCAATTTTAAATTCATATTTAAGAATATGAATACAAATGTTCAAGTCAAAGCAAAGTGAAAATTCACCTAATGTTGAGTTCGTCCAATGAAACTCAAACTCTTGAAGCTTGTCTTTAGTTATTGACCAACAACACCAACAAACCCTACAACATGATCGAGATCGAGGCAAAAAGACATTATGTTAATCATCAAAAGAAGAAGTCAAGTTTTTTTACCATGAAAAGTCACATCCATTTCCAAAAATGTCTTTCATAAGCCATATTTTTGATGATTTCATCCATCATCCATATTGTATGTTAAGCTCAGCAATCATGCACATTGAAGTCCAGACTTATTATTTATCCATTTACCACTAAATCATGACTTCGATATAACCTATTTTCATAAGTTTTTCATACTTCCCTACTCCATTACACCCCACCTCCATCCAAAAAAGAAAAGAATAAAAAAAAAATAGAAAATGATCAAAAATAATAAACGAGTTTGGTTGTGAAAATCCATGAAATTGGCACAACACAAACTCAAATTCGTATTGGAAAACCAACTTGTTTGGCCAATATGAATTCTCTATTTTCTTTTACCATTTCTTCAGTTTGATTTTGCAGGAATCATCCTCCAGAATTAGAAAGACTTGGGGACAAGTCTCAGAATAAGCAAGGGGAAAGATTCTTAATAAAACTATGCAAATAGTTTGAGCAGCTGTATTGAAGGGACCTAAAGTACGTGATAGATGGGACCTGAAACATCATTTACAAATTGCAAAAGGGACCTGAACAACATCAACATTTGAAGATCCTAAATCAATATCAGATGTGAAAACATGAAAGCAAAAATAAGTCTCTACATTTCATTAGAATCTATCTTGGAAGAACCATCATCATGAGTCAAAAATGAACCAGCAAAGGACATCATCAGTTAGCATTGACATCAAGCTATTATGGAAGTATAAGTACAGTAAGTGTAAAAATTTCTCTTAGAACCTTTGATTTTTCAAAAAAAAAAAATCTAGAATTGTTAGAACTAATTTAACTTGGATATGCATCCATTACATTTAACCTACCTACATTCATCATCTTATATTTTTCCTATCTATAATCCATTAACTCCATCATACATCATCATAACCCTACCATTACCATACCATACATTTCACTTAACCTACATTAACCTACATTAATCCATATATCCCTACATTTTCCTATAAACATTTTTGATCAGAAATAAAGGACTCAATATTCTTCCCCTAAGGAATTTGTTTGACCTGCAAAAACCACACAAAGGTTAAAGGTTAGTATCATAAGGAAAATAATTTAATTTTAAAAATGACCTATCCTATGGTCATTTTAAAATTAAATTAAGAAAAGAGTATAACCTAAGGTATGGAATGAGTGCAATATGAAAATATGACAAAACCTAAGTGGAAAATGCAAATGCAATGCAACGAAGGACATGAAATTATGATGCATACAAACTAAAGTATGGGCATGCAGCATAATGAGGGTGGTTATGAATGAAAGATGAAATGTTAAAAAATGTGGGCAGTGTAATAAGGATGGCAAGTGGAATGACAAGAACGTGGTAAGTGAGTACACAGTGAAACATACGCAGCCACATGGCTGGGTGTGAAAAACAGTCAAAATATATTAAAAAATATGCTACAACTATCCTTCACCATTACAACGAAACAAGCTCTGAGATAAGCCTTTCTTCTACCATCATAGCCAAAGGCTAGCTCAGAAAGAAAGGGAGTAACGTTGTGCATCCAGATGCGTTCATACAACACCCTCGGTTGTGGAGAAAATGAGCAAGAAGAATGAAAAATTAAGGAGAAGGATGCGTGATGCAGAGAAATCGTATGCAAAGAAGAAGTTGCATTAAAAATAGGCGAGAAAAAAAACTAAAGAATTCGTGGAGAAATAAGGTGGTTAGACATAAGATTTAACGCTGAGTTAAATCCTACATATTGTGCAGGAAAATCAGGTAAGGATCAATTCTGGATTTTGCTGAGTTTTGAATGAATTTAGAGGATAAATGAGTGTTGGGCGATTTAGTTGTCTGCTAAATCCCTGTCATTTAATTTATCAATCTGGGGAATCGTAAACTTAGAAGCAAACCAAAATATATGGGACCTTAGATGAAACAGGTGTAGGAAGTTTGTTTAGAACGGAAATGCATATTACAGATCTAAACTATCAGATCTATTTTATGAAAGCATAAAAAATGTTTGATCAATGGAATTATTTTACTTTAGAAGATAGAGAAGAGTCTCTTGTTCAAGAGTCCTAATTGTCCTTCTACCATCTTTCTATAATAACATTTCCAAACACCTAAGAAAGCAGGAAAGAAAGCATATAAATGAAAGCAAGTAAATATTGTTTTCAGTTCAGCTCTTAACTCATGGAGAAGAGTCTCCTAACTTAGGAGGACTTGATTTCTCTAGATACTGAAAGGGAATCAATATTCACATAAATGTAATCTAGGAAAGCATATGAGAAAGTAAATCTTATTTCAATTTAATCTAGCTCATGAAGAAGGGACTCCTAACTTAGGAGTTCCTGGTTTTCCTTCTCACATCAAAACTAGCTACTGAAAGGAGATCAACCTTCACACAACAAAACATGGCCACAACATGAATTCATACTAAAATTATCTACAAGTATTTACAAGAAAGAAATAAGATGAACATCATAATTAAAATTAGTATATTCACAACATTACTTTACAACAAAGTGCACTTATCTCAGTATGGGGATCCTTCCATTCCTCAATGAGCACACATGAACAACTATCACACCTTAAGAATCAAACAACACTCATAACTCATGATTTGGAGAAGATGATATTATTCATGTTGAATGAACAATCATAAATTTGGTGCTAATGAATAACTGATAATTGTTTTCTCTCCGTCCTCCTCATCATTATCTGATTTGGAGGATGCTCTTCTTATTTATACATGAATTAGGGATATCTACTCAATAAATGTAGATCCCTTAAATATCTACTAGACCCATACTTGTCTCAACTTATCCCTAAATACTAGATACAAATCCCATGACACATCAAAATCTCCATGATCTTTCTCCTTGGAATATGGTCCACCTCTTGAGTTGAAATTCGAATTTGATCTTGGGAGGCCACATAAGGGTGCCTTGGAAGCTTCCAAATGATCTACACATGTCATCAAACTCAAGCCACTTTTAGGTATAAGCAAATACATGTTATTTCTCTAACTTTTAATCATAAATTCACTCTAAATACATGAAATTAATAACTTTGGAAAATGAAAATATAAACTCATATGGTAATGGAAATATAGGGTTATGTAATGATAATATGATGAAATGAGGTGACAAAATGAGGATAAAGGTGAAAATGGAGTGAAAATTGAGGTTAATTTGGCAGCCCAACAATGAGCTCATAATTGTTTTAAATAGGTGTCACAAACCGGGTCTCTGTCATTAATGGAAAACGTTGCCACCTCCAAAGTCTAAACTGCGTGTCCATTCAAACAATTCCACCACCTATGAGAAGAACGAATCCTTGGCAACGATTCAACAGGAGTCTTAATTGCATTTTTGTTGTGTCAACACAGGATTAACTCAAGTCATCACAAGATCACTCAGAGATTCAATTCTTCATTAATTTGAAATCTCTCCATGCATGAAACAGCGGGTATATTTTTATACACAGTAACATGATTTCCATGCACCATGAGCACGTTTTTATGAAAAATACAAAGCACAGTGAAGGATTTTTGAAAAACAGAGCATGAATTCATGAACGGAGAGTTATTTCATGTTTACATTTAAGCAATTGATTGTTACAGATCCGAATAATTATTATTGTTTTCAATCATCCTCTGAAGAAGACAAGATGCCTGAGAATAACAGCCAGCAACACGGGCCTTTTGGGGGATGGAGACACCAAGCTTCCCAATTTTATATGCTGCCACATGCTGCCACCTGTAAATTTTGAAATGTCGAGAGAAGAGTTTTAATTGAAATTGTTTTGTTTAACACGGTAAAACAACCATTTCCCAGAAATTTCAACAAGTTTTTTTGCAGTTAATCAAAGATCAGAGAAAAAATATCAGAGCAGCAGACTCATTTTTGCAGCAGAAGAGAGAAGATCGATTTCAAGACAAAGAAGCATTCAATTTCTAAAGAGACAGTCTTTGGCAATGTCACCTGTAGAATTATGTAAGTGCTCGGATTCAATTCTGAATAGATATATGGTGGTGATAATTAGTAAAAATTGGAAGCAGTTGTTCAGAACTTTCCAAATTTCATTTTCAGAATTAGATTTCATTTCCAAGAATTCGATTTCATTTTCAGAATTGAGGGGCAGTGATCAAAAGGTCATTTTCTGAAGGAAGAGACAGGGTATTTTCTAGAACATTAATAAAGGTTTTTTTTCCAGTCATCAAAATAGAGCTTTTGATCCACAAACAACAAAAACAAAAGTAAAATATGAGAATCAAAACATCCAGTTCTGAAATTCAAAATTTTTAAGAAGTCACTATTTTTTGTTTCCTTTTCTAAGAAAAGGAAAATGAAATTTGAAAAATAAAACATGGGCTTTCTTCAGAACGAGGCCAGTCAAGATCCACGCGAACAATTTTCTCAAATTCATATCTATTTGGGATATTTTTTTGGTTCTTTCAACCCCTATTTTTCAGATTGCGTGGGTAAAAAAGTGGCTAAATTGAAAGTAAATTCCTAGTCATAAAAAGGATTGGCACAAGTTATTTTGTAGAAGAATTATACAAGAAAAGAAAACCTTGCACAAGTGAAAGAAGCTTTAATTTTTTTTTCGATTGGTGTTTTCTCTGTGAACTGTGCGACATTGCAAGATTGGCTTCCTTTAGTGAAGATGTGAGGGCAAATGGATATTGGCTCCTTTAAGTGAAGTTGTTGATATTTCTAATTTGAGAGGGACATGAATCTTGTGTCAAAATGTATTAAAAAATTCAAGTTTTATTTGTTGTCTTCTCTGAATTTGCTCATCCAAAATGATTTATTGGTGTTATTTCTGGTGTTTTATCATGAGAGGAAGAATAATGTAAAGTTGTTGTATTTGTGTGTTGGTGGTGAAACCTCATCACACATCAGAGATATTTTTGTTCCCATCACTCCAGAATACATAGCCCAAGCCAAAAAAAAATCCACTGATAGGTGAAGAATATTACAAAGAGCAACACTTCAAAGAGAAATGATGAAATTTCTTTTTAGAAAAACAGAGGAAAGGAAAGGAGGAAAAGTAAAGAATGCCATCTACAAGGAAGGAGAAAAAGTACATGAAGGCATAGATATCCTTTTACAGGTAGCTCAAGAGAAAGCTTCATCTTCAAGGGTCAGAGCCACAGGTACATCAGCAGGCTAGTCAGCATATAGAAGCAAAAGGTCAAGGAGACAAAGGCAAGCATGAGGACATGCTTGAGAGTAAGCAAGGGGGAGATGTTGGCCCTCATTTTTTATCAAATTTTGCTTATTAAAATCCACCTAATTTCCATCATTTTCCACCATATACCATCCATATACACCTTGTTTTTACCTTATTATGCATATTCAAGCAAATAAATTATGTTTTTCAATTTTTAGATATTTTTACAAAAATTGGGTTTTAAGAGTATTTTTGGACAGAATATTTGCTATGTGGATGACATATTTGCAGGATGCTTGGGCTTGAGCTAGATACATGAATGGAAAGCTTTAGAACTAGGACTGAACTAATTCCAATTGGTTCAGTCAAAACAAGCTAAATCAGGCTCAGTCAAAGCTGGTCAAACATGACTAGTCATCCAGAAAAGCCCTAGGAAATAGGCCAGTTTTATGCTTTCATGGGATTGTCCATATTTCTAGTGCTAGATTGGATGTATGGATAGATATAGTTGTTAGAGATACTTTAGATCAGTTTGTTTCATGATCTTCTATTTAAGCCAAAACTTTGAAGGCTTATGAAAGGGAGAATTTATGTAGAATTTATGTAATTTGATTTTGAGACTCTTTGAAGACTGAAAGATAATTGAAGAACTTGTTTCATTTCAATTTTTTGTTCATGCTTGGTTTATTTACTAAAGTTGTTGTAGATGAGATTTCTTCAAGTGTGCAAGGCAAGGGTGGAGGGCACTTCTTGGTTAAATTTTCATAGTTTTCATAAATTAGTTCTTGTTTCAAATGTATTTAGATGTGTGATGATTGCTGAATGAATATCGGCTTAATTCTAATCTACATATGGAGGGATGTTGTTGGGAAAAGTATCCAATTCGGAATGCCCATATCCCACTCTAAGAGGTGATAGTGCCTTAGCAACAAACATGCAAACTTATTCGAGTATTCTTCTTTATGAAATGTAAGTGAGGAAGAAGGATCTAACTAACCTGTATCTTCCGCTAGTTTTTCGATCCAAATCACTCCTCTCTTCAGTAGCTCCCAGCTTATTGCTCCTTCACCGGCCCAGCTTCACCGAATTCCTGCAAGATCACAAGAGAGAGACACTACACAAAGATACAGATATACATTCATAAAAATCTCAAGATCATATTAAGCTAAACATGTAAGCATAACAAAACATCATTGGTATACAACATGTAGGAGAAACTCAAATAGTTTATTGATGAAATAAGAAAGTCCAAGAGGAGATACAACCAAGTGAGTTCTGATCCAGCATCTACCTCCCAGCAAAGGAATCCCTTCCTCTCCTCCAACAAAGCATAAATCACCCAATGTACTAATCTCAATCTCAAACCAACAGCAATTCTCTGCAAAGTACAAAATTCCAGCCTCCTCAACCTCTGGGTGAGAGATCCATATATAGATGTAAGCAGAGAGGATGAGTCAGCTTATGTTTTGACTTGTGGCTTCTCTCTGTCAGTTCTTGCTTCCACTTGGAGGTTGAGAACCTCTTACTCATCACTAGTCGAATTCATTGAGGCAAGTGTCATTGGAGAAGATTCTGGAAGCTTCCAGGGTCTTTCCACCTCGTTGAACGAACTTTCCATTTGTCATTTCCCGCTCAGCGCACCCTGGTAGTGCTTCTACCTGCGTTGCAGTGTACCTAGCCAGTGTAATCTCTGCATTTCAGCGCAGACAGCTAGTGGAGCCTCTGAATTGATCCTGAATTAACTGTCTCTGAGTGGTTTTTGGTGGAGAACTTCTGGGAGAAGCTGTCATTGGTTGACCTTGTTCCTCTAGGGGTAGGAACAACTCATTTAGGGAATTTGGATCCCTTGGATTATGGACATTTCATGCTCAATGTTGTAAGGCACAAAAATGTCTATAACAGTTGCCCCCTAAAGTATGAGGCCATTTATCGGGTGAAATGCTTTATTAGGAGGATCCGAAGTTCTTTCAATGTTGGGAGGAGACATGTAATAAGATACAATACAATACATTATTTTTCATACTGCTTTCATGATCTAGCTGAGGCGGGCATTCCCATGCTCAGCTTTATAAATTCATTTTTCTGTCCATAGAACAGACAATCATCTGATGGTAGACTGATGATTTTGATGAAATCATCATCCTTTTGGTAGGATGGTTATCTGCTATAATGCTATACATGTCAATGTATTTATTTTTCCTGAATATATATCGCAGACCGGATGGATGAAATTAGATTCGGGGTCTTCAATCTCGTCCGATCTTCACTCTAAGTACAAGTCGATCCATGTGAGAAATGTTCTGAAGTCGAACATGGAAAGACATCGCTTGATTACTGGTCAATGAGGTAAACCGTTAACAAGCGCGAGAGGAATCGCCGATAACGATAATGACCCTCAAGGTACTGCAGTACAATTCACGTGGTGTGAATAAATGACTTTGCGTCGAACACCATGCAAAATCTTTCGCTCGAAGGTCATTGATGTATACCTGTCGCCGGAAGTGAGAAACTTGCCATTGAGGCATGCAAGCTTCAAAGTACTGAAGGGGTTGTTCCTAGATCAACTTCTTGGATAATGAGCTGATGTCGACAAGAAGCGATCCGTCAAAGGAGGGCCTTAATGTATCCCACATCAGTGACACGGAACGGAGCAAATGATTTTGATGGAGGTGAAAACGATCTGATGATATATGGTTCAGGGTGGAGGTCATGAAAGGATGAAGGATAATGTATGGTAGTGGATGGGACATGGTTGACTTCTCTGGATGACTTCTCTTGAACATATTGGCGACACTTGTGTGATGGATTGGTAGCATTTGCCCCAAAGATGGATGGTATGGCGAGACCATGGTGATGTGACCGGTGAATGAAACAACCCAACCCGACTCAGGCACGGAGTGGAAGTGTCATGTTCAAGAGCGACTTGCTACCAATAAAGTTCTTTGAGTTTCTTCCCAATTTTTCCCCAGTCATTGCTGACCAGTACCGCTTTATTTTTGTCAAGCTTGAGGAGGATAACATATGCTTGTTCTATAATTTGCCCTTCGGGCAAACCCATCGCTATGTTTTAACGAGCCTAGCGATAGTGAAACTCGTTCTCGTCTAAAGACAAGTTTGTCGCTATTTAATGTATTTAACGAGTCTAACGACAAAGATAACTTGGTCCTTTTCATTTTTAGAGAGTCTGAAAAGGTACGTAAAGTCAACTCCGAAAGTCCTTTTTCGTCATCTAATCCCTTAAGTCCGAAAAAGTATAAAACAATACAGAAGGGATGAGTTTTCGATAGTTTTAACGAGCCGAACAAAACAAGCGCTCGATCTTTTTGTGCAATAATCCCTCAGGTCCAAAAAGATTAAAATCTAAAGGAGGGATAGCACTTCCGGTCGCTTTAACGAGCTGGAAGGCCAAAACTCGGCAATCTTTTCATATTTTATGAGTCAGATGAAAAGAGCTTAAAGAAGACTCGTCTTTTGAGGAACGAGTGATAAAACGGGTTAGCAGTTGATTCCAGGTAAGGGTTGGAATTTTCCAAGCACGGCAGTGTCACAAGGATGGCTAGTGAAATCACTCTTCGCAGCTGTTCCTTAAAATGGGTAAACAATCATATGGAGGTGAATGATCGGCCAATGGAAAAGTGGAGGTGACGGTGCAAACACGACCAAGGCTTTAATGGCTGATAAGGTTACATTCACGGTGGTTATTTACCGGAAGATAGTTCATTTTTTAACGAGCTTAAACGCGGAAAAACACTGCTCAATCTTATGTTTATTTTTTAATGAGCATGAACTATGTGCTAAAACTGCTCGATCTTATGTTTATTTTTTAACGAGCATGAACTATGTGCTAAAACTGCTCGATAATCCAGTCATATGATAAGAATGTCTCATGTAAGATGCCATTTTTTATGGAGCTTGCGCCTTACCAAAGCTATGCCCCGCATCCTTTCGTTATGAAAGTTCGGAAACAACTAATCCTACGAGTTTAAAGGGTTAGACCTACAGGTTTAAAGGGAGGACCTAAAAATTTAAAAAATAAATAGCCGCCCCTTGCTTGCATTCCAAAAGGTTTGCATGCCCCCAAGTATAAAATATGGTTTCAAGGTTACCCCTTCTTAGTCCAATAAAACATTTGTTTTACCGGGAGAGGCCTACCTCTTTCAGGTTACCCAAAGATTGTTCTATTAATCTTTCAAACAAAACATTTCTTCGGCGGTGTCTACCGAGATAGACAAAGGTGAGTGACAACGAGCGCCAAACACATAACTTTGACAAAAGAATCTTATTCTAGAATAACCCCTCTTCCAAGACGGACGGGGTACAGACTAGTCATATTCTCCCGCGGAAACCTACCCTATACCCAAAGTTTTCCTGCCAAAGCAGACCAGGACGCATGCCCCCTGGGTTCCAGTCATATCCTTCCGAATCACTCGTGCTCATCGGGAGGACGGACCGTAGGTTGAGACATTTCTTGCGTGAAGAGACCATTTAGGGAAGGTATATGACTATTTGCGATGCGTGATCCGGGAAATGAAAGCTGGTCCACGAGCTTGACCACTCTTCCTTCGTGCGGAAAACACATTACTCTAAAGAGTGAGGAGACGATGGCTCCCATGCAATATATATAGTCTCGTCCAAGGAGTAGGTTATAATCCAAGGGTCCTTGAACAACCATCACGTTCATTTGAACGGTCTTCCCTTTCAATGTGATAGGCACATTGGGGAGGATCCCTAAAGGTCGACTGGTTCCTTTATCAAAGCCTGCCAGATTTCTCATTTCAGGCAAAAGCGTTGGCGAACCAAGTGCTTTCCAAGCAGTGGAGGAAAGGATACTCACAGATGCCCCTTCATCAATGATGGTGCCAACCATGACCATTCTGTATATTTGGACGATAATTCTGAATGGTATGCTTGCTGGCAAACGGGGTCTGCCTAGTTGGTTCCAGTCAAAGGAGACAACTAGGTTGCTTGGCGGTGGGACTGAGTAAACGGTCGGGTATCACTCTGACGAACTTCCTTCATGCGATAAAGGAATGGGGGGAGTGCCCCCGTGTTCGTCGGAGTCTGTGTTGATGAAGAGAATTTGGATGGTGTCATCTTTATTCTCTTCAGTGACTGTATCATTCGAAGATAAATCCTCTGAAGGAAAGACCGGGTCAACTGCCGCCTCGACCTTTTGACTTTCGTCGGGTATGGATTCAGCTGGTTCATCTTCAATGACCGGCGCTTCAGCTGACCACTTGAGCGTGCCAGATGGATTTTCAACTAACGAAGGACTCGGCAAGAGCTTTTTATATCCAGGAGGAAGTCATAACGGTGAAACCGGACAATCATCCAAAACTCTTTTCGCTTCGTCTAAGAAGGGACAACGGTGGATGGCATGATTGCCTTCGCTCAGTCTACAGGGAGATCTAGCTCTCCCTTTTTGTCCAAGGACTTCATTCTCGCTAGTTGACGGTATGCATTCAACATGGCTATCAGAGGTTGATGCTACCGGATTGTGCAAACGGGGAGACCAGTCCCTTAGTATCCGAGGGATGCAGGGACAATCTCTGTGGAAGTGATCTCCCTTGCATATGACACATGGCGATTTAGGCCTAGTCAGTGCTGTGTGTGGATTTTTTTCAGACGACACTTGTTTGCCCCCAGTCGCTTTTGGCTCCTTCTTCTTCTTCTCTTTCTTCTTCTTTTCCTTCTTCTCCTTAGGAACCTGGTTTTTTGTTTTACCAGTTCCGTCAAGCGAAGAGGAAGGAGGAGAGGAAGAATTAGAGGAAGTAGAAGGCTGGTGGGCAACTCTAGACTGGTCTAACTGTTGATTCGACTGTTCCGGAATAGTGGTGTTCTGAACGACATTGGTTGAGAAGAGCCAGACCTGCAAGCCAATTGTCAGTCCTGGAAGTGACAATGTGGCCATATGGGGCACACCAACATCTCCCCAAGAGGAGAAGGGACTAGGATTTCCACCAAGGGGAATTCCTTGGTTGGTATGATCCATTTTCTCAACCTAAAGATCAATGCAGGAAAAAGGGGTGATTGTTCCGTTTAAAATAAATTTTAACGACGCTTTAGACACAACTTTCTTTTTCAATTTTAAAGAGTCGAGAAAAAGCTAAAGATGACTCTAGTCTCCTTCGATGTTTTAACGAGCCCGAAGTGACAAATGCTCGGATGGACTTTTTCCGTTATAGAGTCTGAAAAAGGCCAAAAGGAACTGCTCTGGAGTTCTAGGTAGAGGGTGTGCCAAACTTCTCGCAAAACCGTAGAATACGTTTTAAGGTACGGGCGGTCAATCTTCCCGAATGCTCTATTCAGTGCATTGCAATCAGTAGGGCGGCCGACACGACTTCCTAAGGATAAAGGTTTTATGCCTATAGGGGTCTCCCAATATATACTCGACGGTACGAGGGAGCACAATCCGTACTGGCGCTATCGTCCCTCAGGAGGAATCACCCAACCATCAGCGAGATCGACAGTCACCAGGTTTTACGACGCCGAAACACGTCTCTAGCCTAGACCTCGATGTTGTGCGTTATGTTACAAAGCGTTGTTAAGTTCATTCAACTTATTTTAGGTTGATCTTTCTTAGAAGTTTGCCTTTTTAGATCACCACGAGATGTATGATACAATTCTAAATGCAGTCTAAAGATGATAAGCAAGCTTTTATATCTTTTCAACAATGAAAATCCTAGCTACAAGGGGAAAAGGAAGATACAAACTTTTCTCAAAGAGCATAGAGCACACTGTAATGCACTTTTCCTAAATCAAAGCATGCAAACTATCAAAATGCAAATGCACAAATGCATGTATTTGTTTTCGCTTTCGTAATATTGATGCCTAAAAAGAAATCTGTTATACAAATTTGAATTTGATTTCAAGTGAAAATATAAACAAGTTCCTTTTTCAAAATCAAAAAGACGATTACGACACCTTATGATTTACTTGTTTCGACACTAGAAATGCATAAATTCAAACCAAACGACAAAAGTAAAAGCTCAATCAACTGTGAACAGCAAACAAACTCACTCCTAAGATCAAAACGACACCTATGACAGGTCTAGATCTAAGGGCGACAGTATGACTAGTTTACTTTTGTAATGGGAAACTGCAAATGATGTAACAAATACACAAAGAACAAATACAGTTTCTTTATACAACTGAGGCGGAATTGAGGAAAAGAAAAGGGGTTTCAGATCAGTACACTGACTGATAACAGGCTGCAAAAACAGAGATAAAACTGAGCAAAAGGAAGCAGGGAACCACAGCTGCACAAGGCAAAGACTGATCAGCGCACTCCCAACACAGAGGTTTTGACATTCAGCACAGGTAGCCTTCACGGGACCTGCGTTGAAATGTAGAACCTCTTCACAGAGTCTACACTGAAGCAGAAATGAGAGTTGTTTCTGGGTTCTGGGTTACGGTTTGCAGTTTGTAGTTAAATCAACAGTTTTCGGCCGGATCAAAGCTATCAATTAGGTACAATTAGGAGGATGATTTAAAGGAGGACTAAGATCTATCACAAAGGGCTGTTAGAGCACTTGTGGATCAGTTTTTTCAGATCATAAAAACAGGCCCAGTGAGTGGGCTAGAGTGGTAGATCTCTACTTTGCATTTGAAAATGGCAAATGCATTTCGATTCGGCACTCCTGAGTTTATGAGAAGAACAACACCAGAAACACAAATAAACTAACAAGATACTTTCCCCAGTGGAGTCGCCAATTTGTTGTTGGGAAAAGTATCCAATTCGGAATGCCCCTATCCCACTCTAAGAGGTGATAGTTCCTTAGCAACAAACAGGTAAACTTATTCGAGTATTCTTCTTTATGAAATGTAAGTGAGGAAGAAGGATCTAACTAACCTGTATCTTCCGCTAGTTTGTCGATCCAAATCACTCCTCTCTTCAGTAGCTCCCAACTTCTTGCTCCTTCACCGGCCCAGCTTCACCGAATTCCTGCAAGATCACAAGAGAGAGACACTACACAAAGATACAAATATACATTCATAAAAAGCTCAAGATTAGATTAAGCTAAACATGTAAGCATAACAAAACATCATTGGTATACAACATGTAGGAGAAACTCAAATAGTTTATTGATGAAATAAGAAAGTCCAAGAGGAGATACAACCAAGTGAGTTCCGATCCAGCATCTACCTCCCAGCAAAGGAATCCCTTCCTCTCCTCCAACAAAGCATAAATCACCCAATGTACTAATCTCAATCTCAAACCAACAGCAATTCTCTGCAAAGTACAAAATTCCAGCCTCCTCAACCTCTGGGTGAGAGATCCATATATAGATGTAAGCAGAGAGGATGAGTCAGCTTATGTTTTGACTTGTGGCTTCTCTCTATCAGTTCTTGCTTCCACTTGGAGGTTGAGAACCTCTTACTCATCACTAGTTGAATTCATTGAGGCAAGTGTCATTGGAGAAGATTCTGGAAGCTTCCAGGGTCTTTCCACCTCGTTGAATGAACTTGCCATTTGTCATTTCCCGCTCAGCGCACCCTGGTCGTGCTTCTACCTGCGTTGCAGTGCACCTAGCTAGTGTAATCTCTGCATTTCAGCACAGACAGCTAGTGGAGCCTCTGAATTGATCCTGAATTGACTGTCTCTGAGTGGTTTTTGGTGGAGAACTTCTGGGAGAAGCTGTCATTGGTTGACCTTGTTCCTCTAGGGGTAGGAACAACTCATTTAGGGACTTTGGATCCCTTGGATTATGGACATTTCATGCTCAATGTTGTAAGGCACAAAAATGTCTATAACAAGGGACACACATGAATTTAAGTTAAATTCCCCTTCTATTTGATATTGAACTAAAACTGAATTTCATTCTCATTTTCTTATTTGAAGTTATTTCTGCATTTTTGGTTTGAAGCAATGGTGATTATGATATAGTAGAATTGCGAAGAAGAACAATCTCGTCCTCCTTAGTTAGGAGCCTCTTCTTTTACATCTTATGCATCATAAACCATTGTTAATTAGTGACTTGGATTTATCTTCATGAAAGTAGTATTGTAGGGAAGGACAACCTAGTTCTCCTAACTTAGGAGTCTCATCCTTCACATATTACATAAGTGAATTAGAAATTGTTAAAATAGGTTTATATTTGTAATATGTACTTCCTTAACTCTTCAAATTTTATCTTCTAAGCTTGGCTACATCTAATATCCATACACTGTGGACTTGCCTCCAAGTTTTACAAACCCGGATTGATAATTAAACACTTGTGTTAATTTGGGTTAATAAATGAGCTCAACAATGTTGCTACCCAGGTACCGCTACGACATCCTATGCAAGCCAGGTAGGGAGTGCTCCCGGAGGAGGTGGGGGTTGATTCCCACCTGGAGGATGTGGTGGAGGTTGATTCCCACCTGGCGGAGGAATGTTAGCCATATTATGGTTGGGGAGGTTCTGGTTGAAGGTTTCCCTTGGGTGTTCTTTGTTAGGATTTCCGAATCGAGCTAGGAATTACCTTTAGGGAGGGGGTCCTGAGGAATTTCTTCCCAAGGAGTGTCGGTACTTTGCAAGGGCTCTAGCACAATATCTTCAAGAGAAGGGGCTACAGATGTCTTTTCGTTTATGGGACAGATCCTTGGCTTTCTTTTAGTTGTCAGAGGTAAAGAATGAAAGATGGGGCGCTGAGATAGGGAACGAGTGTAAGCACAAGTAATCTGACTGGTTGTTCCTGAGTGACAAGATACTCCCACAGTCTCTCTTCCTTGGGTGACCTAAACACGGGACTTAGAGGGACCTCTTCTTCTTCAAAATGAGGCTCTTCCAAATGGGCAAAAGGATATTTTCGACCTTTACGATCCATACATCAACCTTTTCGAATCCATGTGCGACATTTATAGATGAAATCTTGAAAGATGTGGATGGAAATTCAGGCCCTCCTTCTACTGCCAATTTTGTTGACACGGCAAATTTTCGCTATGCCAACAAAGGGGAACCAACCAGATCACAAACCCTGATTAGGTCTACTTTCGTTTGGAATGGCTAGTTCCAATGGGTTTCAAAGGATCTCGTAAACTGTTATAGGTGTTGAAAGATTGCTTCCCGGAGGAAGACTTCCATTAAATCAACAAAAGAAACAACTAACCTATATGTATCAAGTTCTATCTATATTGATTCTACCTACTTATGCTAGTCCTAACTATCATAATCTATCCTGCAGGAGCATAATAAAAGCGATTAAACATCATATATAGATTCCAAGTCCAAATGAATCAATTACTAAGTTCACCGATGAACAAGGCTATATTTAAGCTTAATTGCAATCCAATTATTCATACAATAATACACATTCCTGTTTCTACAAATAAAACTTGCAACTGATGTTTAATATAGCTTTGAATCAAAGACCGCTCATGAGTTAACCATGATAACAAATTATATTCAAATAACCAAGATTAATCATAAGATGTCTGTTATCACTGTGCACAAAAACAAAACATATATATCCTCATGCCAGCCACAACACCCTAATTCCAAACATAAAATAAAAAGGAAAATGAATATGAAAAAAGGCTTCTTCTTGACCGAAACAGTCTTCTTTATTAGCATAATAAAATCGACCCCTCTTCTGCCAAAAAAAAGTCATTTACCCATATCCAGAGGTAATACTTATGCAGCAAGACAAATGACCCTCGGTCTCCCATGACTTTCCACCTTCCTATTCTTTTCAATATACAAACATAGAACGGTCAATGAAACCGCTAACATGTCGAGGCCACATTTGCTGGAGCATTTTATTTCTTGGAGGAAATGAATGGATGCCAATGGAAAGAAGAAGGACTACAAGCCATATCTTCACACCTGTATCGACTGAACGTTAATCACTATTATTTCCTAAAGGCAAATGAATACACTGCACTTGTCATCGAACATCTGGCATGATTTAAGGTGTAGCTGGATGTAACAACAACTTGATGGATCTGCGCTGTCAGGAGAACCTCCACTTAACATAGAGTGTGCCTCCATTATAAACTGCAGTGGTTCCATATCCCTTTCTTGTGGAGTATGTATTTGTAATATCAACAGTAGTGGTGCAGAGGTGTCATCTAGAGTCCCCAAAGTGACATAAGAACTCTTATACCAACATTTATTATGCTTCCTGTCTTCTCAGAATTTTAAGACATCCTACCCCATTCTATCACAAAGCCACGACACATGGAAACAAAAATCTAGCTGGTGGAAGTATCATGTGGACTAGGCATGCTGTTCCTACGATGATCATTCAAAGGCTGCATTACTTTCTCGAATTTTATTACCACCTCACGATCCCTTTGCATCTTTCGTTGCAGCCCTTCATGATGCTTATGCATTAGCTCGCCGACCTTTCTTTTCTTCTCTTGGTCCTTGCCTGCATGAATGATCAACATTAGCTATGATTATGAGAGATATGACAAAAACGCCTAAAACAAACCTCACCTTCATAAAAACTTTCATAAAGAGACAGACTCTACAATTGGGGGATATATGAGTCCTTCCGACTCTAAATCTCAAGAGGGCGCGATGATTTTTTGGGGACTAATGATTAAAACAGATTGCAACCATAATTAATAAATCATTGAACCATTCAGCTTTGAGGACATAATTCCATCTAACAACTACGGTTATCATCCGAAGAGACGAAAGATCAAACTTCTCAAGGGACCCATTCAAATTTTCCCCCAGAGCAGGTTTTAATAGGGTGGTGGTTGTGGCCACAACAAAAACTCTAAAAGTGTTTTTCCCTGGAGGGAACAGAAGTTGTTCCCTCTCCAAAACGGTGTTGTTCCCTTTAGGGAACAACAGCTATTCCCTGGAAGGAACAGTAAAAACACTCGAAAAAATGTTGTTGTGGCCACAACAGGATGGAACTGGGTAATTATATTTGTCTGATGCGTTGTTGAGATTGCAAAATTCGACACATAACCTTATCTTGTTAGCCTCATTCTCATAATAAAACAATTATAAATCCAAAATTATAATTAAATAAATCAAGTCTTGAGAATTACGAGTTAGTTCCTCAAACTAGGGAGTTTAGATAGGATGAGAGATTCTCTCCAACTAGTTCTCCTAGATTAGTGTGTTGTTGAGATATTTTCTCAACCAAGCTTTTTCAAGATAGATGCACTATCTTGAGACAACTTCCTCATGTATTTATATGTATCATAAACATTATTTTAATAATGATAATGTGAGGAATACTGTAAGGTTAAGGCCTTTTTCGCCATGTCTGGTTTTTCTATGTCTCCATGTATTGTATTAATATTTTATTAGTTGATTTAGTTTTCTACATGTGGTATCAGAGCTCGTGTTGGAGTAAGAGAACCCAACGCTCGCTAGGGACTCCAAAAACAAGATATTGGTCGCTCAGTTCCATGAGTAGCGATTGAAGCGAAGCTATTTTCCATCTGGGTTTATCCTAAAAGGTCTCAGCTCCACCGTTGCTCCATATTTGAGTGACGAACATCCAAGCCTGCCATTAAACCAGAGAACCAGCGGTCTCTTTCTGGGATGTGGAAACGCCTCCGCGAAATAGTAGAAAAGCGCTCTGCCTGCACTGGCGTTAACTGTTACATATCCCGAGTATTGTCTAAATTTGATGCCCTTTGGCTATCCTGGCAGACCACGCGGGAGATAATCGGTTGGTTTCCTGCGACACTCATTCTTTGACTCACTCAAATATTATGATTTGTTCCTAAGACTGATGAGGGAACTACCAGAACCCCACTCTGCAGTTTGTAGGCCATGGCTATTATGTCTTCTATCTCTGCGCCATGAGCGCAGTGCGTCACGTTGGGTAGTGTGCTGATGGGAGGGCAAAATTGTTGTTGTCATCATCACAGAAAAAATCAATAATTCAACTGCATTTAATATCTCCATTTATGGCTTTCTAAACACTTTACCTATTAAGATAGGCGTATATATAGTCTTTGATGCAAGGATCATATTCCGAAATTGCAGCTTTTTCTTCCTTGGATAAATTTTTTGAGCATAGGGGAGCATAGATGCTGTACGGATCGATATTTCCCATCTCCGTAGACATTTTATTTTTCGATTCTACGCACAATTTAAAATTCACAACTGCTTTAGTACAGCTATCGATTAGACCATTATAAGTTTCATCCGATATCAATGCATGTGACCATGGGTATGTAAATTATCCAATGCTATCCTTATCACTATCCATTATCCCATTCCCCACCAATATTCCTTTTAACTTGATGAAGGATATCTGCAACTTCTTTTTCTGGTTTAAAATAGTTGCAGCCAACTCTGGAACGTAATTTCCTGCATAACTTTCACCTAATATATATAAATCTCGGGATTTTTACTATGGAAATCTTCTGAACCATTTTACTAGGAATGCATACGCGTATGCAGTCATTCGAATGTCACCACAGTGGATTTTGTAGTATGCCTTTGGAAAAACTTTGGTTGAGATATAAGTGTCAATCTCTTTGAAGTGTTTTTGGGAGTCATGTTTGAAGTCATAAGTGAATTTTTTGTATTTGGAGTGATAACTGAAAGTCATTATTGTAATTAAAAGTAATGTTTTACTTTGAGAGCGATTGAGTCAGTGCAGGCAGTTTTTGAATACAATTTGCTTCCAAAGTTTTCAAGTGTGACATTCTCATTAAGAAGTTTCCACGACAAAGATGTGACATTGAAGAATAATGTAATTCAATAATTAATAAAATCATAATTTTTGTGGTGCTTGTGTCCTAGATCTGCCCAAAATTGAATAAGGGGATCTTAGGTACACCGTGTGTAATGAATGCATGTGCATGACTTGTGTTCAGATTATCAAAACGCTCTCTTTGTATTATGCTTAAACAAACTACATGCACATAAGAAAGCTTAAGTATAAGAACACTTAATCAAGCTCTTGTAATCAAGCTTAAGTACACAATCACAAAGCGTCACATCATCAACTTGATAAGATGATCATCCAAGCGAGCACATTTCACATCATGTAATCAAAGCAATCAAGTTAAGTACACTACAAAATCAAGCATTTCAAGCCAATACGACATCAACATCATTAACACATTTATCCCTTGCAGATAAACATTTTTTAACTAAATTATACGGGTGCATTCTCGGTTGTAACCGGCAAACTAATTTGAATTGTTAAGGTGAATACATTAAGTCAAGTAAGTCTTCAACTGAGTCATCAAGATTGAACTTGTCATTTGTCTCTTGGGTGCATTTTTGACAGTGTTTGACACCCTTCCTTTTTTAAAATTAGCACATTCAGTGAGTACATTCAAGAAAGCACAAAGTGTCAGTAATCAATCAAGCAAGTTCAAGCAAGCCATCTAGCAAGCAATCATCATCAAACGAGTGTGAATTCTAGTATTCTATTCTTCAAGTGAGCATCAAATCAATCCAATGTTTAATGCAAGTGCAATAAGAAATAAATCAAGGAGTGTTTCATTCAAACAACAACGCAAGCGAGCGTGTCATTCGAACAACAAAGCAAGCAAGTGTGTCATTCAAACAACCAAGCAAGCAAGCGTGTCAAAATCAAGTGCGAAAGTTCAAAGCACGACATCTACAACAAACGAGCCAGTGTGAAGTTAATTGAAGAAAATTAAGCAAAAGTACAAGCGAGCCTGAATCAAAGTGAGCAAGCTAACATGATGACACACATTCAACTATCCCAAATTCTTAACAATTTGATTTTATCATCAGCTGGCGACATGGTGAAAATCAGCAAAACAACTCTTACTGATATTCAAGTGCATCTTCAACATGCACATTAAATGATTGAGTTCCTTCAACTCGAGTCGCAACTACAAAGAATTGAGTTGCTAGAGAAGAGTGATGCTTCCAAGTCTTTGAACAATACAAATACATCGAATGATTCCAAGTCATTGATCCAACCCACTTCAAGTGTCGAAGTAGTCCCTGATCCAGTTCAACTTTCTTCCAAAACAATCATCAAGCCATGGGAAGAAATCCAAAGTAACAGAAATCGAAGAGGCTTAGGATATGTCAAAGATGACACCAAATTGCATATCCCAGATTATTCAAGGCCCATTAAGTTTGTCAGTGCAGGGTTTCTTGTACAAATCACATCGGCTAGTTCTAAGAAAGTTGCAAACAAACAGACATGCACGCAAACTAAAGTTGCATTCAAACCAAACTGCCTTCATTGTCAGTCATCTGGAATATCAGTGTTTTGATATCCATCCTTGTCACCATTGTGGCAAGTCAAATCATTTATTAGCACAATGCAACAAACAACAACAATCAACCAAATTGAAGATTGATTATTCATGGATTGATCCCTGGGAATGTCATCCACGATCAGAATATTGTATAAGTTTTACAATCGAATTCACTCACACATATTATATCCAACAGTAAAAATGAAGATGGTACTCTCGTGTAGTTGAACGAGGGAGTACACTAGTGAAACACTCCTACACTTGAAGGGGGGGATTTTAGCAATAATTTGAAGAAGATTGTCTCTCCTTTCAGTTGACAAAGGAGGGAACATGTCAATGAAATTAACAGTGGTTGTCCGACTGAAAGTCTCGACAACATCAGCAAAGCAGTGAGTGGGAATTTTCATCAGTGAGTGAGCATCAACAAAATTTTCCAGTGGGTAATCGACAACAAAGTCAGTAGTGAGCAGTTTTCAAACACAGCAAAAGCAAGAGTGAGTTGTTTTTCAACTTCATCAGCCAGTGAGCATTCTCTATATTTTGTCAGTGGAAAAAGGATGTTGATTGCAAGCAAAGTTCAGATGGATCCTTTTGCAGCTTGGCACGCAATGGAGTTGTCAAGCGACATTAAGAGATGAATCAGACATGCAGTTGACTCGTGGTCTCTTCATATTGCAGTTTCTTTAGCATCCAGCTTTGGCGATTTTTCAAGCAAATGTTTTTTGAGGATCAACTTGAGAACTTGGAAGAGGGTTCCTTGTTCTTATTTTGGATTTATCATTGGGGGGGGGATGTAGCCTCACTCTCATAATAAAAATATTATAAATCCAAAATTATAATTAAATAAATCAAATCTTGAGAATTAGGAGTTAGTTCCTCAAACTAGGGAGTTTAGATAGGATGAAAGATTCTCTCCAACTAGTTCTCCTAGTTTAGTGTGTTTTTGAGATATTTTCTCAACCAAGTTTGTTCAAGATAGATGCACTATCTTGAGACAACTTCCTCATGTATTTATATGTATCATAAACATTATTTTAATAATCAGAATGTGAGGAATAATGTAAGGCCGAGGCCTTTTCCGCCATGTCTAGTTTTTCTGTCTCTGTGTATTTTATTAATATTTTATTAGTTGATTTAGTTTTCTACATATCTCACCAAAGTTTTTCCTAACATGGACCAGATTTGAAACTCAAGTAGAATGTCTGACCTTGAAAATGATATGAGCATCCAATAACTTCCTTAATTCCTTCTAAATTAGGGACTCGAGCATGGGATGAACTTTCCCCAACTTTTGTTGAAATGGTTTCATGCCTTTTTTTATCGGATTGACATATTGGATAATATGAATATCATATGTATTTAAATCATTGTAATTCCATGAAAACACATCACAATACTGTTTGAAAAGGTGGATGAATGCTTGTTGTTCTTGTGGAGAAAACATGTAGTGAGGTTTACATATTTCAGATCATCTTGAGTTCCCAAATTAACTTGTACATATGATAACTTTGAGCTTTAAGCCTTAGTAGTAACCGGTCCTTTGAATCAATTTTTCAAGTAGTAAAGTTTTTCCAGAGACACCACACCTTTAGGCATAGTATTCCATTTCACCGCATCAACTACTTCCTATAAAGCCTTATCGTTCTCATCGTCTTCAATGGTCACATTTTTAAACACATCCGCATTGGCCATAAAATGTAGTAGCTACTGGTCATCATTAAAAACATGAAAGTTAGTTGTGTTGTCAGGTACAAACGATTCATATATAGTTTCTACAGAAAAACCATTTTTCAAAGGTGACATCCTAGCAGTTGCATTAACTAATGTATATGTTGTGATATTTATAATTCTGGGAATGAAATGATATTGAAAGCTTTAAAATGAGAAATAAGTCACTATACCTCCCGCCGGTAGTTTTTTAAACTTAGTGAACACAATGGATAATATTCCATACCTGAGGGATAATGACCTCTGGGTCACCAATTACCTTGAGTATCTCTACCTTAAGATAAATGACTTTCTTTAATCCTATAATGAGTGCTTCATATTCAGTAGTATTATTTGTGTACTCGAACACAAAACGGCATGATAGAATCCACTTCTTGTGAGGGTTTGTGAGAACACAACTGACTCTCGAACCATCCTAATTCTTTGAACCATAAAAATACAGAATCCAACTATCATTATCTACTAATCTAGTTCTATAAAATTACTACTATGTACATCTATGTTACAAGATTCATTAGCACCAGTTGCAGTGCAAGGAAGGAGCTCCAATTATGTATCTGGTGAGACTAGTGATGGTTTTTCTTGATAACACCCGTGATCAATTTCCAAGAAAAAATTCCCAAAGATCATGTCCGCAAAGCCAATAGAGTCATTATGACCCTCAAGTAGTGTCACAATGTGTTTCATGTAGGGTTCACTTTCTACTCGAATTTGGTGTTTCTTCCCTTGTATGGAAGCCATAAATGCATCCAATTTGTTGAAAAATATCCTTGAAGTTTGTTGGACGAATCTCTACTCAACATAGGCTTCAGGAATGTCTACAATAAAAATATTAATACATTGTTTCACTTTATGGTCTGATGAGAGACGAATAATAACATTGGTGAGTTCACCAATTTCCTAGGCTAGTGATCTGTCGAGCTGGATGATCCATGCATAATTTAGTTTTATCTCATTTAGCATTACTTTTATTAGTGACAAATAATGGTATTACATTCATAGATGCATCAAATCAACTGAAAAATTATGAACATTATAATTAAAGATTTCAAAAGTTTACAAAAATGGAGGGAAAAGAGTATTAGAGTTTAAATTTACAACATTAACTACATATTCAAGAATTCCAAGAGACTTACCAGACATCATTTTATAGGTAGATGCTTTATCACCTGACGAAGGTTGTGAAAAGGCTTGGACAAGTAGCTCATGTTGGCCTACAATCTATTGAAATATGTAACTAATTTTGGTCTTCACAATGACATATGTAATCATGATTTTATGTATTTATTGTAATGAGAAAAATAAAGTATTATTGTTGATCTTAAGGCATGGGTTTCATGCTGAAGAGAATTTATTTTTAGGATAAGCTCCCATTGTGAGCTTTTAGGGCTTGTTATTGAGTCTACAAGTCTAGGGAGTCTTTGTCATGTATGAATGACCCTTCTTAGGCATGTTACATATTGTAAGAAAAAATTATTTGAGTCAAAGTCAAGTCAAAATACCCTCCAATACCTTGTCAAGAGCTAATGACGAGGTCAGCCTTCAAAAATTTGCAATCAACCTAACTATAAGGCATGTCAGCATATTTAACAAGTTGAGAAGCTCGTATAAAGGAGCACCCGACCCCATTCAAGGGGGCATTCACTCAAGCACAATAAATTCGATCTAAACAAGAAAAGAAGACTAATACCCAGAGAAGGAGGAAAGAGGAAGAGAGAAGATTTTATGATCTATTTTAGGGAAAATATCTCCACACGTGTGAGTATTAGGGCATCTCACTACAGCAAGAAGACCAAAAATTATAGCCACTCTAAGAGGAACTAATTTGGGTGACAAAGAGCTTATATTGTAGGTTGAATTGTTGATGAGGGAGTATCTTACCAAGCAAAGAAGAAAAGAGGAAAATTTATCCATATTCTCTCTCACGCGTGTGGCCTAAGGTTTCTACATTAATTTCAAGTTGCAATTGAAAAGTTACAGGTCTGAAATACAAGTCGAAGGAGAAACTGTTACCTTTAGAAACCAAGTTTGACCAAATTTGACTTTGTGAAAAAGAAGCACATCAAGAAGAAGGATTTGACTTGGTCTTCGAGGGGTTATTGGTCAATGGTTTAGGCCTTGGAATTCGTCAATTGAAGATTCTATAAGAAGAAGTGTTCTATGAGTTTTCCTCTCAAGATTGGAGAGGTTTTGGCCCTGGATGACCTATATCTTGTGTCCTTTATCTCTTTGTTCTTTAATTTTTGGTATTTGTTTGATAAATAAAACACCAATAACAAACAAGTGAAACAATAAGTTAATTAAGATAAGTAAAACTACATCACAAACAATTATCATTGTAAGAGAAATCATCTACCTTGCTTCCCCTGGATTTCTCAACATGGTGTCAAAAGTTGTTATAGACCATTTTGTCACATCTGATCAATGAGCCTCCTAATGGGATCAATCAGCATCTTATTCCCCCTTGTCACCATCTTGCACAATCCCTAAGCTTGTTCCCTTCATCCCCTAGAATTTCATCCCTAAACTACATCATTTGAGCCAATTTGAGGACCAACGCTCCCTATAAGCCTACTGGGGTGCGCTCATGTTGACTTGTTGGGGCCTGACCAAGTTTCAGAGTTAATTAGCCAAACAAATCCCTGTAGTACTAGCCCTTTCAACAATAGTCTACAGAGCATGAACTGAGGTCTCACCCGAAGCAGTATGGGGGCATGTTGGAACCAAGTTTCGCACCCTTGAGATGTATGAGGAGTTGATTTAGTCCAACTTTGAATACCTTCGCGCAGGTTACTTCGTGCACTTCCCTGACCTGCGGGGTCTTCGCGCCCTGTTATATTTGCCTTCGTGCGGCCCTAACTAGGGGTTGTGGGGCTTTCACGCTGCTAGAGTAGCGATCTGTATTATTTCACCAAGTCACACAACGAACCTTACTTATCTTCTTATAACAGTTATTTATCTTCGCATAAACAGATACCTTATATTATATTCACTTACTCAGCACATTTATATAAGTTCGCGCAGTAAATAAATAGTAAACTTGTAATTCATACCCAATATACTTCAATGCATAAAACAGGAAAATATACACAGAAATATGGTAAAACTTCTCTTTATTAATGCTTCCAACAGTTACAGCCTCAACCTACCCTGCACACTCAGCTGTAGACTACTAGGCCTCTGTGCACTCAACTGTAGAGCCTTCTCCTACTCTACGACCCAAAGACACAACTCCAC
Source organism: Pinus tabuliformis (assembly GCA_031772625.1). Lineage (NCBI taxonomy): Eukaryota > Viridiplantae > Streptophyta > Pinopsida > Pinales > Pinaceae > Pinus > Pinus tabuliformis. The sequence goes on from CM062819.1 coordinate 438,027,293, forward strand.
ACTTTGACTCAATGCTTCATGGATTGATTTCTGTTGAGCCTCAACCTTGCACTCATTTACCTATCCTCCCAACAGCTTTTCCCTATTCACTTCTCTCTTTTGTCATCATTTCCTCCATCAACTTGTTCAATTCATTGCATTATATGTCTTTTTAACATGATTTGTTGACTGTGCTAATGATTGACTATTGGTTTAGAATTTTGGTACATGAACAACAAATCCGCAGCTGTTCTGCAATTCCACAGTTGTTCAGAGATTCCGCAGCCTTTTTGTTGTTTTCTATACTCCACGTGTCTTCTCAAGGAATGGGCCACATGGGTACGTTGGTATGGATGTATACATGGTTTGTATGCTATTAGTTGGGCCAAATCGCTCATATATACCCCCGGTCAACGCAGATGTAACCACGGTCAAACAGCAAAGTTCCAAACGGTGGTATGGCTCTGCGTGAGCAAATGAGACACGGAACCACAGCTGGAACTTCCTCCACGCCACGAAGACAGCAAGGGACAGGATCTAACCATAGATTTATTCCCCATGATGACCGTTTCCTCCAAACGTGCACGGAGTTGCCTGCGTGTTGCTGCATAGTTAATTAGTCAAGACTGTAGTTGCTTAGTTTATGCAGAGGACAGTTTGTCCCTGTGCCTATAAATAAAGCATTTGCCAACGCTTAGAGATTAGCTTTTTAATATTGTAATTGCTGTAATTATTTTGGTTACCAAACTCTGTTTTAAAGACTGTTTTTACAGCACTTTTTCACTGTATTTTGACATGCTGATTTAATATAAGAAGACTGTTCCTGTTCATCTCTACGTAGCTGATCTTTAGCTGGTTGAGTGGATGGAGGGCCCCCATCTGCCACAACCTATGTACAGTAGCATTTAACTTTATTTTCTTGCCTTTCTTTGTTTTCATTTTCACATGTACAATAATGTATAGTTTGATTTCTGCAGTTTTTCATTTCTTTGAACATGTATAATAATGTACAGTTTGATTTCATGCCTTTACATTTCCAGCACTTTTCAGAACTGATCAGTTTGTTTATGCAGGTGTGTTAGGAGCCCAGGATAGTGTGTTTTTATTTCTTTTTATCACTGATGGTATTTGAAGTTGTCTTGTCTTAGCTGCTGATTTTTACCTTGCTTATTTAGTTTCATTGCTAGTTTACTTTATCAAGTTTTTGACAAGTTGCTTACTAACCTTTTGATGGTCTTCTCATCATAATTGACTAACCTTTATTGGACCAAAATATCATTGAGTGGCAGCTTGGTTTGATTAGCTTTTGGACTCATATTACTGATTCCTTCTTAACTATTTTTCACATGAACAATTTCAGCTAGAGGCAGAATGTTAAGGAAGAATGAAGTGTTATGATTTGTCATTTAAGTTTTGCAGTTAAAGTAGTGTTTTTCACTTTCCATTGAGTTAACATAGATTCTATTTTTGTTCTTATCAGCAGCATAGATAGTGGACTAGTGCCATTAGTCACTTTGTTTAATGCTTTGCTTTCATTTGAAGTTTCAATTCCATTGCAAGTCACTTTTCAAGCTTTCTCTTTAAAAAGTTCAAGAAGCATTTAGAAATCACCACATACACACACATTCACTCACTTGTTTATAACTTCATCACAACATATTAGGAATATAAGTCAAACACAAACTAAAAACGACAAAAAGAACTAGGAAAGTCTGCTTAAGTATATATTGTACACTTCACTTCATCAGCTTACGAGCCCCGGGTTGACAATTTATGATAGCAATTTAGACAACACTAAATTGACCAAACATTTTGGCGTCGTTGCCGGGGAAGTGAAATTAGGTAGCCAATTTCTAAAAAAAAAATTAAGAAAATTTCAAGAAAGGGAAATTGATAACCTCTCAAAGTATGCTCTCCTCTTGCACCTAGAGTGATCTGGAGGATCAGAAAAGAGAAAGTTATTGGTTTAATATTTTCTTAAGTATGCTCTCTTCTTGCACCTAGAGTGACCTGGAAGATCAGAAAGAGAATTATTAGTCTGACTTGAAGAAAAAATTAAAAAAAATGACATGCATAGAGCTAGAGATTCTAGGGGAAGGTTTTTAGCTAGAGCCAAGAGTTCGATTTTTACAAGTCCATCTACTTCAAGGAATAGACAAGAGACACCTCCCTCATCTCCAACTGACACTCCTAGCCCTAGGATTCCTGGAATTCAAGAGACAAGAATTGACTCTCCCACACCTTCTATTGAATTTGAATCAGAAAGAGATCCTTTCCTTTCTTCTACAGACAGACCAATTGTAATTGAAGAAGTAGAATCATCTGAAGAAGAGGGAGAAATTCCTTCTCATTCACCCTTTGTAGAAGAACCAGAAGATTCTAAAGTCTCTAGGGAAACCATTATGACAGAGGAAGGAGGTGGTAGAGGTAGAGGTAGAGGAGGAGGAGGAGGAAACAATGGAGGAGGTAGAGGTCACATTGGAGGAAATAGAGATGGGGATAACTCATTTGGGTTTCCTATCGTTGATGAGGATTCCCGAGCCACTATGAAAAACATATCACCATCTGTCCTCCCAAACTTTCATGGGTTAAGAACTGAGGACCCTGAAACATTTTTATTTGAGTTTGAAGTTGTGTATCGAACTTATGACTATCTGGATGACACTCAAAAACTCAAATTTTTCCCTTCCACATTGAAAGGACAAGCTTTGAAATGGTTCATGGGGTTACTCACTCAATCCATTAGGTCTTGGAATGATATGAAACAGACATTTTTGGATAGGTACCTAGACTATTGTATGCCCGCCAATCACAAGGATGAGGTATTTAAAATGGTACAAAGAGAAGATGAGAACTTAGAGGATTTACTCGAAAGATTTCAATATAACCTGAAAAGAGCAAAAATGAGTAGCTTGGATGAGGAGACCTTGAAAGCCCTCCTACTAAAAGCCATTAGAGATGAATGGATAGACATTCTGAACATGATGGGGAAAGGAGATATATCTCAACTTTCACTCAATGATATAGTAGAGCTATGTATCCATCTCTCAAGGGGCAAATCAAAAACTCAAAAAGGGCCTAGAGATCCTTCTCTCCTTAGAGCAAATAAATCTGCAACTGGATCGGTAAGTAGGGCTGAGATCGGCAATATGCTTGATGAATTCAAAACTGACATCTTAGGGAGTCTTAGTGAACAATTAGACACCCTTAAGATCCACAATAAACAGAAAGAAGAAGCCGAGGCCTTGGCCATCTTTTGCCCGAAATGTAGGAAGAAACATGCTTTAAGGGAATGTCCCTTGGAAGCACAAGTTGTGGAAACATGTGTAATTTGCTCAGAAAACCATGAGACCAAGGATTGTCCTTCAATCCCTGGGCTCAAAGCAGTCTTTCAAGAAGATCCAAATACACTTGAATCTCTCTGTTTTGTTGCAAGGAGACCTTGGCAGGGGCAACAAAATCAAGGGTTTAACAACTCTATGAATTTTCAACCCCAACCAAATTGGAATCCTTGGCAACAACCTTGGCCTCAACCTCAAAATCCTTTTCAATCATGGATGCAAAGCATGCAAAATCCTTATGGGATATTTTCTCAATTCTATCAATATCCTCCATCTTTTCAGAACCAGCAAGCTCCACAACTTCCAAATCAAAGTCAACAACTATCATTGCCATTCCCTCAACAACAACAACCTTCTCCACAAAATCAAAATTCTCAACCCTTGCTTCAATCCCAACAGAAGTCAAATCAACTTCCTTCTCAGCCATTGCCAAACCCCAATAATAGGAACCCTCAAAATGCTTACATGATGGAAGGTCAACCATTCCCTACCTATATGATTGTTCCTCTCAATGAAGTACAACTCAGATCAGGTAGAATCCTAGATCAACCTTCTATAAATATTCAACAGCCAAGCATTTCTGAGGAAGAATCTCTTAGAGCTAATAAGGGTTCTGAAGCATCCCTTCAAAACCCAAACACTCAAAAAGAAAAAGAAAAAGAATCAACCCCCACAACTCCCATAGTTGAACAACCTACATCTTTAGCCACACCTCCGTTTCCTGAAAGGTTACAAATTGACAAAGGAGTGGAAAAGCAAATTTGGTTGCCTCACTATAATTTTCTAGATGAATTGAAGAATGTCTGTATCAAGATTCCCTTGTTACAAGCCATTAAAGAAATTCCCATTCTAGCCAAAACAATAAAGGAGTTGAGCCTTAAAAGACCAGGAAGGAAACCAAGAGATACCAGAAGGATCCACCTGGTAGGAAAAATTGTAGATATTATGATGGGAAAGATTACCATGCAGAAATATGTAGACCCCGGTAGTCCAATTGTCAAAACACATATCAATGGGGTAGAAATACCAAATATTTTGATTGATTTAGGGGCTGCTATCAACATTATGAGTAGACAGACCATGGACCAGTTAAAACTTCCTAACCTTCTCTTTACACCTACTTTACTGCAACTCGCAGATAGATCAATCATTAAACCTAATGGTGTATTGGAAGACATTCCAGTCTCCCTAGACTCTTGGGAATATCCAGTTGATTTTATGATTTTAACTCCCAAGAACAATCTAGGAGGACATCCTCTTATTTTAGGAAGACCTTGGCTAGCCACAGCTGATGCTTTCATAAGTTGTAGGTCTGAGGATATGTATATTTCTGATGGCAATTCAACAAAGAAGTTCAATCTGTATCCTCCAGCGAAAGCAATTACAGAAATAGGAGATAATGAGTGGGTTGATGATGAAGATACTATACAACCTGTCTTTACCATTTCTGAGATTAGTGAAGATAGTCAAATTCTGAATACATTAGAAAATTTTGAACCATCTTCAGAATATGACTCTACATAATTTCAGTTAGATTCTGACATAGAGAGTCTATCATCTAGACAAATGTCTCTTTTCTCTATGGAAGAATTTGGTAGTTCTGCCATTGAGATATTTCCAGGAAAAACATTAAACATTAACAAAAACTTGGAAAAATCCCAACAGGAAGAGCTAACCAAAGTCTTGCAAAGACATTCTACCGCTTTTGCATGGGAGTATACCGACATGAAAGGTATTGACCCTAAGACTTGCATTCATCACATCTACATTGAGGAAAACAGTAGACCAATCAGACAACCTCAAAGAAGGATGAATCCAAACCTTAGGGAGATAGTGAAAGAAGAGCTCCAGAAGTTACTCAATGTAAACTTCATTTACACTATTTCAGATAGCCGATGGGTTTCTCCCTTGGTTATAGTACCTAAAAAGAATGGTAAATGGAGGGTTTTCATTGATTACAGAGAATTGAACAAAGCAACCTTGAAGGATCACTTTCCTTTGCCCTTTATTGATCAAGTATTAGATACTTTAGCAGGTAAAAAGTTTTTCTCATTTTTGGATGGTTTTAGTGGTTACAATCAAATCCAGGTAGCACCTGAAGATCAGGACAAAACCACATTTACTTGTCCATGGGGAACTTTTACCTACCGAGTACTTCCTTTTGGATTATGCAATGCACCCGCTACATTTCAAAGGGCTGTACTAGGAATCTTTTCAGATCTAATTCATGATTGTGTAGAGGTCTACATGGATGATTTCACAGTTTATGGTAACACATTTGAAGAAGCAATAGAAAATTTGGAAAAAGTCCTAATTAGATGTAAAGAAACAAATCTTTCATTAAGTCATGAAAAATTTTTTATGATGTTTACTGAAGGGATTGTTTTAGGACATCATATTTCAGGAGATGGAATTAAAGTTGATAGATCCAAAGTTAAATTTATCTCCAAGTTACCTGTTCCAAATTGCCAGAAAGATGTTAGAAGTTTTCTTGGGTTTACTGGGTATTATAGAAGATTTATTGAAAACTTCACCAAGATAGCATCTCCTCTTTTCAAATTACTTACCAAAGACTGTGAATTCAAATGGGATCCTAAATGTCAGTCTGCATTTGAAACTTTAAAGACTAGAATATCTGAAGCACCCATTCTGAGAGGGCCAAATTGGAAACTCCCTTTCCACATTTCTACTAATGCTTCAGATACAGCTCTAGGAGCTGTCTTGGGACAAAAGGATTTGGTCCCTTATGCCATTTATTACACCAGTAAAAATTTGACTCCCACTGAGTTAAATTACACTGTGACTGAAAAAGAATTCTTAGTCGTTGTTCATGCAATCAACAATTTTAGACATTATATAACCGGCTATGAAACTTTTGTCCATACTGATCACTTTGCAATTAGATATCTCATGAACAAACCTGTTACTAATGGCAGAGTTACAAGATGGCTTTTACTTTTACAAGAATTCAACATTACTGTGTTAGATAGACCAGGGAAACAAAACACAGTAGCTGATTTCTTGTCTAGAATCCAAAACACTAAGGAAGATTCTCCTGTAGAGGATAAGTTTCCAGATGAATACTTGTTTGCAGTAACTACCAAAACTCCTTGGTATGCAGATATTGCTAACTATTTAGTTACATGGAAGCTACCTCCACACTTATTTCCTAATGAGAAAAGGAAAATCATTCAGGAGAGTTCACATTATTCTTGGATTTCTAATGAATTGTTCAAAACAGGGCCAGATTGTATGATCAGAAGATGTGTTCGGGAAGATGAAATCCCTGACATCCTTAAGGCATGTCATGATGAACCGTGCGGCGGACACTTTGCTGACAAGAGGACGGTCTATAAAATCCTTTCTTTAGGATATTATTGGCCTTCTCTCTTTAAAGATGCAAAGCAATATGTTAGAAGGTGTGACAGCTGCCAAAGAGTTGGGAGACCAACTCCTTCAAATGAAATGCCACTACAGCCACAGGTATGCATCGAACCCTTTGAGAAATGGGCTCTAGATTTCGTTGGACTTATTAATCCACCATCTAAGCAAAAGAAGTATATATTGGTTTGCACTGATTATGTTACTAAGTGGGTAGAAGCCAAGGCATTGCCTTCTGCCACTGAAAATTCAGTTGTTCAATTTCTTTTTGAGGATATTTTTACTCGTTTTGGTGTCCCAAGAGAAATTGTGGCAGATCAGGGAAGTCAATTTACATCTAAATTGATGGAGAAGTTGATGGAGGAATACCAAATCAAGCACAGAACATCTACTCCATACCATCCGCAAGCAAATGGTCAAGTGGAATCTACAAATAAAGTTCTTGAAAGTATCATCACCAAGATTGTTCATCTTCATAGAAGAGATTGGGCAGAAAGGCTTCCTGAAGCCTTATGGGCCTATAGAACTACATGGAGGAACACAACAGGACATTCTCCCTATGAACTTGTTTATGGGAAAGAAGTCCTGCTCCCCATTGAGTTCCAAATCAAGGCCTTCAAGATGGCAGTTCAGTTGGGGATGAGCCTATCAGAAGCCCAAAAACACAGAATGGACCAGCTAAATGAGCTAGATGAAATAAGACAAGATGCAATTCTAAGGACCGATCTAGTTCAGCACCAAAGAACTAAGTGGCATGATCGACACATCAAAGAAAGAAAGTTTCAGAAGGGAGATTGGGCACTATTGTTTGATTCCAAGTTTAAGGAATTCAAAGGAAAATTTCAAACTCATTGGCTTGGGCCATATGAGATTGATGAAGTCTTTAACAATGGAGTAGTTCGAGTGAAGACCATTGATGAGCTTCAAACTCCTCTCATTGTGAATGGCCACCGATTGAAAGTCTACCACAAGCCACTCTCAAGGGAGGAATTTGTTAAAATATTCCAAGAAGATTCTGCAATGAGGCTGGTGGAGAAGGATTCTTCTCCTCCATCAGCCTAGCCTTTGTTCCTTTCAGATTAAAAAAAAAAAAATCGCTTGTATAAGACTGAAAACCAATCTTGGATTGGCGGTCTTATGCAGAAAATATGAAGTGAAAATCAGGGTCACCTGACACTTTATATTTTCCAAAAAAAATCTCTCTTTCTCTTCCCATCTTATTCGCCATTTTTTCCATCTCATCCATTTCATTCATCTCATCCATTTCATCCATCTCATCATTTTCACTCCAGTCCATTCATTCCATCTCATTTTCACCAATAAAGTCCCTCTCAGGACTATTCCATTCAGTCAAGTTGTTTTAATCCTCTTTGTGCAGGCAGAAAAGTGTTGCTGCAATTTCCGCAGCTAGGAGCCAATTCCGCAGCTGATATCAAGATTCCGCAGCCAATACACTCTGTTCCTGCAAATAAAACAACTCTATTTTCAAAAAGAAAAAAATCTGCAGTCAAAAGCACCAGCATCATTAAAGAGCAAGGACACATAGCATATACAAAGGTAGCAATAAATCAAAGGTTAGCATCATAATTAGCAAAGGGATCAAAATGCAAATACACGAAGGTATGTTCTAAATTTCTAACTAACAATTATATCATTTATGTATGGTTTTCGGATTATGGTATGAGGCACTTAATGTAATGATTGACAAGATCCTCGTCCACTCCTCATCCATTATTCTGCGTAATCCACCTCACCACCTTCCTAACGGTTCCCTAATTGCTGTTGAATCGAACTTAATACAGCCTGCTCTCTCATTAATTCTTCGTACCAGAGTGACATGTACTATTGTACCACGGCTCTCCAATTGATCATCCCGCAGCCAGGTGTACACAACCACCCGACGTCCATGGGATTCGGTCGTTTCATCCTTTACTCATAACACCCTTCTATGCATGCATAACCCCATTTCTATTGCTGTTCACTCCCTCATTCCACCGTTTTTCACTCTCGGTTTCATTCACTACTCTGTTTCACCGTAAACATTCTCTGTTCTATTTTCCTCACCTCTCCACTCAAAACCCTGACCACCAGTCTTGTAATTACATCACGGCCATTCTGTTGTAGCCGTAATACCCACTGCTGAGCACTGTTTTCCCGTATAGCTCTCTCCTCCAGTATTCAAACAACGCTGTCAGAGCAGCAAGAGAGCTGGTAACCGAAATGGGCAAGTTATTAAGAGCAGAGCTAGAAGGTTCTAAGTTTCTAGACGGTTACCCACAAACAAAGGATGCCCTGCAGAAGGCCAAGTGGTTAAAATTTATTCAGAAATTCAAAGGATATCACAAAGAAGTTACCAAAGCGTTTGCCCGATCATTTAATGGAAAAACAAATACTGTGGAGGTAGGAGACCTGCAGTTCACTGTCACAGAGAGAAGCTTGGCTCAAGCAACTGCTTTGCCTCGTACTAGGGAACGTTGGTTCAAAAATCGAACTGTTGAAGACCAAGAGTGGAAGAACATGTTGAAAAATCCAGGTATGGATACCACTATCTTCACCAAAGGAATACCTGTAAGTGTCATCAAAGAGGAATGGACTGCCTTACTTTTGCTAGTTCAGAAATTTTTAACATGTGAAGGCAGATTTGGTATAATGTATGTTTATCATGCAAAGATAATGATGCATTTTATGGGTGAACATATCATCAATCTCCCTTATTTCTTACTAGCTAGTATAAGAAAAATGAGTGCCACTGTTCAGAAACACGTGGGAAACATTGAGTCCCACTTATACCACCATGGACTCATTAAAATCTTGATTGAGGAGCAGTTAAAAATTAAAAAGGATACATGGGAGAAGTTCCTTGTTAGAAATCATTTCCAAGAGGCAACTGAAGCCTCTAGTAGCTCCCCTAGGGTACCCAAGAGAAGTAGAAGAAAAGGGAAAGAAATGGTTACCCAAGAAACTGCTGTAGAAGAAACTGCCCCAGAAATTGCTATAGAAGAAACTGTTGCCCAAGACACTGCTGTAGAAGTTGAAGAAACTGCCCAAGAAATTGTTGCAGAAACTCTTCAAGAAATTGCCCAAGAAACTGTCCAAGAAACTGTTCAAAAGGAAAAGAAAAAGGGAAGCAGAACAAAAAGACAAAAGAGGGATAAAGGGAAAGCCATTTTGCAAGATTCATACCCTTCACCTGAGCCCTCAATTGAAGAAGATACCCAAACATTAGCTCATAGGCTTGCTCAACTCCATGAAACTGCCATCTCCAAGAAGAAACAAAAGCAAAAACAGCAAAGGCCAAAGAGTACTAGCCTGCAAGTGAGAAGAAGCAGTAGACTTATAGAGAAGAAGAGTGTGACTAAAGAGAAACAGTCCCATTTCATTGATTTGGGCACACCTGAGAAGACTCCAATTCGGCTAGATATTGAGCTAAGTCCTCCAAGAAAGGAAAGTCCTTTCCAGCAAGAGAGAGAAAGCAGTTTTCAAGGATTTGAATTTAGGCCAAGACAAATACCTGACATTGACCCTGTCCAGCAAGAGGCATATGATTATTTGGAAACATTAGAGCAATCTGTTGCTGGTCCTAGTACTGTCTTGCCCCTTGAACAGCAGGTTCAATCTATGAAGCAAGAAGTATTTGAGCTAGAAGTCCTCAATCGCCACATCAAACAGGAAAATGAAGCATTGAGACAACAGAGCAAAGTGGACAAAATGGTCCACGACAACACAATGCTTCATTTGGGTCTTTGGCAAAGAAAGAATAGGAAATTGAAGAGGAAATGCAAGAAATTGAGCAGGGCCTTGGTTAACTTGAAATTCAGGTGCTTGGTTAGGAAACCGAGAGCAAGTTTGGTAACGAGGAGGAAAAGGAGAAGGTTGGATGTCTTGGCAGAGGCATCTGAACATGTGGACTGAAAGATTATGACAAAGTTTTGGTTGCATGAGGACATGCAACACCCTCACAGTGGGGATATGTTGAGCCTCAACCTTGCACTCATTTACCTATCCTCCCAACAGCTTTTCCCTATTCACTTCTCCCTTTTGTCATCATTTCCTCCATCAACTTGTTCAATTCATTGCATTATATGTCTTTTTAACATGATTTGTTGACTGTGCTAATGATTGACTGTTGGTTTAGAATTTTGGTACATGTACAACAATTCCGCAGCTGTTCTGCAATTCCGCAGCTGTTCAGAGATTCCGCAGCCTTTTTGTTGTTTGCTATACTCCACGTGTCTTCTCAAGGAACGGGCCACATGGGCACGTTGGTATGGATGTATACATGATTCGTATGCTATTAGTTGGGCCAAATCGCTCATATATACCCCCGGTCAATGCAGATGTAACCACGATCAAACAGCAAAGTTCCAAACGGTGGCACGGCTCTCCGTGAGCAAATGAGACACGGAACCACAGCTGGCACTTCCTCCACGCCACGAAGACAGCAAGGGATAGGATCTAACCATAGATTTACTCCCCATGATGACCGTTTCCTCCAAACGTGCACGGAGTTGCCTGCGTGTTGCTGCATAGTTAATTAGTCAAGACTGTAGTTGCTTAGTTTACGCAGAGGACAGTTTGTCCCTGTGCCTATAAATAAAGCGTTTGCCAACGCTTAGAGATTAGCTTTTTAATATTGTAATTGCTGTAATTATTTTGGTTACCAAACTCTGTTTTAAAGACTGTTTTTACAGCACTTTTTCACTGTATTTTGACATGCTGATTTAATATAAGAAGACTGTTCCTGTTCATCTCTATGTAGCTGATCTTTAGCTGGTTGAGTGGATGGAGGGCCCCCATCTGCCACAACCTATGTACAGTAGCATTTAACTTTATTTTCCTGCCTTTCTTTGTTTTCATTTTCACATGTACAATAATGTATAGTTTGATTTCTGCAGTTTTTCATTTCTTTGAACATGTATAATAATGTACAGTTTGATTTCATGCCTTTACATTTCCAGCACTTTTCAGAACTGATCAGTTTGTTTATGCAGGTGTGTTAGGAGCCCGGGATAGTGTGTTTTTATTTCTTTTTATCACTGATGGTATTTGAAGTTGTCTTGTCTTAGCTGTTGATTTTTACCTTGCTTATTTAGTTTCATTGCTAGTTTACTTTATCAAGTTTTTGACAAGTTGCTTACTAACCTTTTGATGGTCTTCTCATCATAATTGACTAACCTTTATTGGACCAAAATATCATTGAGTGGCAGCTTGGTTTGATTAGCTTTTGGACTCATATTACTGATTCCTTCTTAACTATTTTTCACATGAACAATTTCAGCTAGAGGCATAATGTTAAGGATGAATGAAGTGTTATGATTTGTCATTTAAGTTTTGCAGTTAAAGTAGTGTTTTTCACTTTCCATTGAGTTAACATAGATGTTATTTTTGTTCTTATCAGCAGCATAGATAGTGGACTAGTGCCATTAGTCACTTTGTTTAATGCTTTGCTTTCATTTGAAGTTTCAATTCCATTGCAAGTCACTTTTCAAGCTTTCTCTTTAAAAAAAGTTCAAGAAGCATTTAGAAATCACCACATACACACACATTCACTCACTTGTTTATAACTTCATCACATCATATTAGGAAGATAAGTCAAACACAAACTAAAAACGACAAAAAGAACTAGGAAAGGCTGCTTAAGTATATATTGTACACTTCACTTCATCAGCTTACGAGCCCCGGGTTGACAATTTATGATAGCAATTTAGACAACACTAAATTGACCAAACAATTTCCTTCCATCCTTTTCCCGATTGTCACTTTACACTTAGAGCCTCACTCTATTTATACAATCCCATGGTCTATGAATCATGGGTAGATTTCTCAAACCGACACTACATTTACAAAAGTAAGGGCAGACAAACTTATGACTCTAATACAACATCGCGCTCTGCGCCCACAAATCGTTGATTCTTTACAATGGACTTAATCAAAAACTGAGCTTTAAGCCCCAAAACTTGCCTTGGGGGTATCCCACACCCAACATGCCCCCAACACAAACATTGTGACTCACCCTCAAGTTACTCTGTCGGTGCAGAGATCTTCACGTGGAGACCTCCCAACTCTGCTCAGACTACTGCAAGGTTGGCAGCGCACTGAGCGGTTGTCTGTTGTATCTCTTGGACGCGTTGTTTCGAGACCCTGGTGTCGAAACTGCTCCCCTGTATCTGTTCCTGTATCCCCTGCATCTACGCGAGCTTGCCTTCAATTTTTGTTGTCATTACGAAGGCCTCATCGATCCAAGGCTGAACACACACCTTCAAAACTAATTCTTTGTGTCACGCTGCATCTACTTGCTCCTATAAGGACTTTGGCTTGTTGCATTCGCGGGAGCCTCTGAGTGAGGGCCACCATCTACGCCATCCCTTTGACGTTGTCATACTACTACTATAGCTCACGCGCCTCTGTTTCTAAGCGCTGTATGTCCGGGTCCTCCTGCAAATTTGTGAGGACCTCGAATGATTCTTCCAACATTCTGGTACAGTCCCTTACTGCATTGTTGATCTCCTCCAGCCCTGATGTGATGGAGTTAGCATGTTGTTCCCTTACCTTTGGATGAGTTGAAGGTTGCACCTTCAACCACAGCTCTGTGATCTGAAGGTTCAGCTCCAGCTGAACCTTAGCCATTTCTTTTCACGCCTCATGCACCCCTGCTGCTAATCTCTGGATGCGCATCTCTATTGGTGCCTCTGTTGGGATGGCTAGCACAGGGACCATCTGACAGGCTTCTTTAATTACCTGTACCATCTGCATGTTCTGAGACACGACTTCATCATGCTGCAAGCTCAACTGCTCCATGTTGATCTTTTGTTCACTCAACACCTGCAGTGCACAACTCTCCCTAGCCCATAGTTCTGTAGTAATCCCATATTACAGACCATAGAGCATCTCCTAAGGGAGTGCAACCATGTTGATCCCTATCCCCTTCAATGTACTAACCATAGGCTGGTCGGCCTCATTTGCTGTAACCAGTGCCCCTTCTGGCAGCACTATTGTGTTGGTTGTACGAGCACACAACATTTCCTCGGCTACGGCTGTTCCTACTATGAGGCTGGTCGAGAGGGTACCAGCCTGAGGAGCACGCACCTGCAACTCCTGAATTTGTGCTCGGAGGGCCCCCAACACAATCTGATTCTCCTCCGCAAAGTTCTGGAGGGCCTCTGTGGTGACGTCACGCATCGTCTCTCCTATATCATGCAGATCCCCCTCAGTAAGGGTGATCAGGTCGATAGACAGCTTAGACACTTTTACCTTCTTGCGTGGCCCCATCCGCTCGCTCGGGCACTAGCACTTCAATTGTGTTGACGCTGCTTGGGGGTCCGCGCCACCCTCCTCTACCTCTGTTTCCAAATCTTTCTCCTGCCCAGGCGAAAGCGACTTCTAGCACTCACACTCCTTCTCTGTAGCCTTATGTGCTGCTATTGAGGCCTTTTTCTGTTCTACTGCCGTCTTCTCAATGTCCCGCGCCTCCTGCGCCTTTGCTGTTGCTGCTTATTTCCTTCTCTTTTCTACCAATTGCGACATGCAGTTTTGCCTCCTCCATTTTCTGCGCAACAAACATTTCCAGCGCAGAGATGTCTGGGGTGTGCCACTCCAGCGGCCACATCTCAAGTACGTCAAAGATCACATCATATGTGGCTATATAAGGTAGTTCGTTCCACTTCTTTGCAGGGTCCTTGTGTGCCCTGAGGTAGATATGATGAAAGTCTGATTTAAACTCTGCGAAACTTTGCAGGTTGTTGTAGACAGTGGGTGATAATCGTGGCTTGTGTTTAATCCCCATTCTGATGTTCATCTCTGTTATTTACCTATACCAATAGGTTTCATATTTCATGATTGGCAAAGAAAGTTCCAAATATGCTCTGCTTTGGTGATACAAAGATCCCATATTTCCAAAAGGAGACAATGTGTGTATATAGCTTCATGTTGATTAAGTTTTGATGGGTGGTCCAACAGCCTAATCTGGATTATGCCATGTTTCAATTTTTTTTGTTGTTGTAGAATAGAGAAAGAAGTCTATCCAAACTGTTTAATCTTGGCAAACCAGTAGCTTAGGTAGAGAAGTAAGGTTCCCAACTGCTTAATCTGGGACCTTGGAAGCAATAAGGGTATTTCTAGATAAAAAATCAAAAGAAAAAGCCAAGAGAAAAGAAAAGGCAAATAAGGGTCTGCAAGTCTAAGTGCACCCTCCAAGAAGAAACAAAAAATGCTAGGCAAGTAGATGGGTAGGCAGATGGGGTTGCAGAAATGGCATTTCTTTCAAATGAATCTTGCTGGTCTAATACACAGCAAAGCAAAGGAGCATGACTAACTTCCTTTTCCCCCCTTTTTCACATTTATTACTAACATCCCTTCATCAGTTGTGTTCATGAAAGAATTTAAGGTTTTATGTTGGTTCTTATTCCTTTGAAAGCCACATTTCTTGTCTAAAAATTCTTTTCATTTTGATCTACTCCCTAAGCTAAGTTGTTCTCATATAAACTTAGTGATTTCATCCCTCATTCACTTCTTCCATTCATATTAACCCCTAACTTCTTATTATCTAAATCCCCTATATTACCCTTTCCCTATTATTATAAACACTATGGTGTATAAACCCCAAGCATTCTATAAATATCCCTTCCCCTTGGCATTATAGCCATATGTTCACTATCAGGGATTAAATTGACATCTGGTCAGTTTAAGAACCCAAAGCCTTACCCCTCTTTCCCCTTCAAAAGTTTTCTAAACCATGAAACCTTTCATTTGTAAAAGAACCTTGTGAAAAACCCCCATTTGCACCCCTAACCCGCTTCATTTGAAAAAACATATGAAAAAACCCACTTTTTCATTTTACCCAAAGTTCGGGCGCTATGTGCATTTTTATGAAAAATACATTGAAAACCATATGAATTTTCCGAAGTCCTAAGTCCCCGCCGGGCACACCTTTCAAAGAAAATATTAAAATATTCTCCGCCCGCTGTCGTATTGTCCTGGCATCTCAACGATCCGTCAACCGTGGGATCTAGCCTTTTTCATCGGACGGCCCACATGAATATCAGAGCGGCCCCGACGTCCGTAGGTTAGCTTCCGATATTTGTCAGAGGGTGACGTCAGGCCTCTGCCACGCGTCACCCCCACATCGTATCGGAGCCCCCTCTGACAATTCAGCTTCCATATAGAGGGCGGTGCGATATCAAACCGCTTACCGCTTCCGGTTTCCGTTAACCCGCTAGGCCAGCGTCACTGCTATGTCATCGCCGCGTCAGCGCCCCGTTCGCCATTTGCTCCACCTGTCTGCCACCTCATCATCCCCGTGGACCACTCTTAAGCTACCACGTCACCTGATGACGTCATGCTGACGTCATCCGACCTTGACCCCACCTGATGACGTCATGCTGACGTCATCCAAAAAAAGCGCTAATGTTCCAAAAATCCATATTTTGGCCAAAAAACCGTGTTTTTTGCACTTTTTGCAAAAACGATTGTTGTTTCTTCTGCATGCATTTTACGTCCAAGCTCTCACCAACCTACTGAATTTG
Organism: Pinus tabuliformis; assembly: GCA_031772625.1. NCBI lineage: Eukaryota > Viridiplantae > Streptophyta > Pinopsida > Pinales > Pinaceae > Pinus > Pinus tabuliformis. The sequence continues at coordinate 438,043,515 of CM062819.1, forward strand.
ACCTAGAGACCGTTGGCGCGCCAAACCCACCTGCATTTGCCACCATTGCCGCAGTGTACCAGGTATTTATCCGAATTATCCTCCCTGCGCCTAAGTTTGTCCATAATTCTCCAAGGATAACTTAAAACACTGAAAAAACACATAATTTACCGGCAAATCCTCTCTGCCTAGTCTCCATTTACAACTGTAAGGTCGAAATTCAACTGCTAAGCCTTGTTTACCCGAGTTTTCACAAAACCTGCATGCTGTTCGCGCAATCGTGAACGGGGAACCCGAGCTGCACTAATTTACTGTGAAAAAAGAGTTGTAAGGGCCAAGCATTAGCCCTATCAGTTCTTGTGCAGTATTTCAATTGCTGCCATTGCCATTTTACCCTCTGTTTCTTGCAATTCACCTCTCTATTGCAAAAATACCCCTTTGGTATTGTTCTGTTCATTAACACCAGTGCACATACAAACAGAGCCCTAAAGCAACCATGGATGCACCAGTAGCTCCTGTAGCCCTGAACATTGCCCCATTAAACGCCCCTCAGAGGGAATTGGAATGGCAGCCATTAGCAGACCTGGATTATCAGATATCAGAAGAAATGCTAATGCACAGCAAGTACCACATTCACTTGCTGAATGAGTTGAAGATTAAACATGAGGCTGGAACAGATGTATTGGGCATTTGGGATTCTTTCCTCCCTCTCTTCAAGCTCCCTCAGGTCAACCAGTTTCCTGACCTAATCCACCTATGTGCTGAATCCTACGATGCCACTCAGAGGGCTGTGATTGACCCTTCAGGCTCAGTTGTTTTCTATGTCACCCCTGAAGCCATCGGAGAGATGCTGCACTTCAAAACTGAGAAGAAATTAGTCCCTTTATCACTGGCTGATCTGATAAAGCAAGGAGCTAAATTGACAGATGCTCAGATCACCAAACTAAATCAGTTGTACATTGGGTCTGACACCGTGAAGTACCCTCCCATTTCTCATGTTTACCTCAACCAATTGGGCAGGGACCTTGTAGATATGATCAGTCCCATTCTGGGCTATAATTCAATTGAGTTTGTTGATGAAACTGTGTTGGTGATGATGCTCATGTTTTCCCCTGGCAAGTCTCCAATCTGCTATGACTATGCCACCTACATATCTGACAAAATACATGAGCAATTGATGAACTTGTCAAGAGAAAGGGTGTTCAGATACACCTCCTACATCTACCACTTAATTTTGTATTATCAACATGAGAAATTTCATTTTGCTATGAAGAGAGTGGATGCACAAGGCAATCCAAGGTCAGTGGTTTATTGGTCCTCTGCCTTCCACTGCAGATCTTGTTCTCCATATACTTATTGTGAGTTTATAGACCTTTTCATCCACCCAGCCATGTCTCTGCTCATGAGCTCACCTCCTCCTAGACTAACTGATGAGATGCAGAGGATTCTTCAGCTGTCCAAGGCATACAGCATTGGGGATTGGTACTATTACCAACACCACACAGTCATCAGAATATATGGGTGTGAGTTGCCCCCATACAGATTGCCCAGATATGTGCCCATGAGATTATTTGCCCTTGAATATTTCAGGCAGTTTGGGAATGCTGATATACTACATTTTTCAGGGAAAGGCAAGAAAGCACAGCTCAAAGTAAGAAACCAATTAGGCCACTTCATTTACAACAAAAGGGAGGAAGGTTGGCAAGAAGCAGACAGAATGCTAGAGTCCCTTGGCCTACAGACCAGTTTCCTTTGGAAACCTTATGACCCCAATCACTTCATAACTTTAAGAAGGGTCAAATATAGGTTGTCCGGTTATGACCATGTAAGGTTTCCTCACATAGAAAAGTATGCAAATCAAATTAAGTGGAGGAGAGGAACCTTAGAGGAGGCTGCCACACAAGAAGATTTAAATCAAAGGGCAGTTAAAAATATCCAAAAGATGGCTGACTTAGAGCTTTGTGCACAGGTATTTGCTCTTCCAGGCACTCAAGTGGGAGCAGCTGCCTCATCCTCCACAGCACAGCAGCAAATAGCCAAAGCTACTGATCAAACCTCTAGCAAAGGCAAAGAGAAAGAGATGGAGCCAGAGCAGCCACCTCATGAAGAAATGCAGCATGAAGAGGTACAACAGTAGGAAATGCAGCAACAACAACAGGTACAACAGCAACAAGGGGGGTAGCAAGAAAAGGAACAGCCAGTGCGGCAAGAGCAAACATCACAGGCCCCAGAATCCACCGGGCAGCAAGCTCAGGACACCCTGCCTCCTAGGCAGGAGACAACAGTGGAGGCCTCAGTCCTCCAAACCCCACAAAAAGAATACATAAGCAGAAAGAGGGATAGAGAGACTCCCCTCACAACATCAACAACTCATGGGGAGAAAAGACATAGAATGAATCCCCTCTCAGAGGAAGAAATGCCTATAGGGCAATCTTTGGGCATGGGCCCACCTAGCATGGAGGCATCTGCAAGTTCCTTCCAGCAGGAACAAGAGAGGACAGTGGGAGGAGAAGTCAGCTCTTCAAGCCAGCAAAGAGGAGTTGAGGTGGGCATCAAGCAGCAGTTCATTGACATAAAGAAGAGAAATGAGCCCATAAGAGTACAGCTATATAATCATTTGTTGAAAACTGCTCCCACTAACCAGCAAAGACTAATGTCCGCATTTGATGTCCAAGAGGGCAAGATGATCATGAGCCACTTCATGCCAGCCGTATTGCAGCCGCAGTCAGCTGCAGATTACATAAGGACCAACCTTGAGGTCCTTGCCAAGGACATCCACCCAATGGACAAAATCGAATTGCATAAGCAAACGGGTGAGATGGTGTATGCTTCCTTGGCAGATAAGACATTGGAAAATTACAGGCTAGAAAATAGCCTAAATAATACAGCTGCCCAACTTGAGTTGGAGAGATCATCCTCTCAAGCAAAGGACAACAGAATCAAAGCCTTGGAGGAGATAATCATATAACTTGGGCATGATCCCAAGGACATCAAGGTTGTGCAGGCATTGTTGAAATTGAGAGATGCAGATATGGCAGCATTAAGGAAAATGGTAAAAGTCCCAGCAACCATTCACCCACAAACTGGAGAAGTTTCCCAGCTGAGGCATGACCAAGATGCATCAGCTATGCTGGTGTCCCTATACAAACAGCTCATCCAAACACAAGAAAAATTGGGAGAATCAGAGGCGGCACAGGCTGCACTGCAGGCAGCGTTACAACAAAAAGGAGGACAGACATCTCAGCCTCCTCCAGAAATAATTAACCTGGAGGAACCTCCTCAGACTACTGCTCTTCCTACTGAACAGACAGCACCATCTACATCAGCAACTGCACCAACAACAGAGTAGGCTCCAAGCCTGGACATGCAGAAGCTCAAGAATGAAATCCAAGCCCTGGAAGCCCAAATGGTAGAGCTAAATGAGGCCAGGGAGAGTTTAGCCAAGCTCAATGAAAGATATGATAAATCCAAGCAGACTGTGGCAAAAAAAGGGAGGGAAATCAAGGCCCTTAAGGATAAGATAAAGGAGTTGAGAAGGAGCTCACACTTGACAATGTGACAGCTGAGCTTAAGAAAGTTTTATGGGCCAACATTGGCCAATCAATCACTGATCAATGGCAATACATTGAGACCATTCATGAGCAAATAGAGCTCATAGGAAAAGCACACAGAGAAATCCAGAGATCAAGGGCATCTCTAGGCAATATGCCTGAGGTTTCCAATAGAATGATTAATGTGCTTAATAACAGAACAAGTGCTCAGCTGGCGACAATGGGAATCACAAGCAGAACTCAGACCATCCAGCTGATAAAGGGGGTCCTTACACTGAGAAGCCTGGTACAAACGCTGGAAAGAAGAAGCCAGGACATGCAGACAGAGGTAAATAAGTTCATGGACAAGTTCACAGCACTACAGGGCAAAGGTCTTCCTAGCTTACTGAACAGTGCAGGCAGGCTACTTTCACATGAGCATTATGCCAAGAGGTTCAATACATTCGCTACTAATCAGATCACTGAAAGGCCCAGTACCTCAGAAGAAACAGGACCAGCAACAGGACAAAGTCTCTACAACAGGGTAGAGAACTTATTCTTTATAATGAATGAAATTAAACATCTGTTTGAAGTGCCTCCAAACTTCTACAAATACACAGAGGCATATGAGACTTTAGAGGCAATTCTGAGACATCAATTGCCCACACAGGAATGGTGGACTAAGGCGATACAGATGATATTATAGACAAGAAGCCATTCACTAAGTTTTTCATCAAAAAATACAAGTTATCATGCACAGGAAAATTTTGATAAAATCAGCATGCATGGAGAAGAATGGGCTGAGCCAACTCAGCAAAACTATTCGGCCACCAAAGCAGCAGTGACAGTCACAGGTGATAGGGCCGAAAAGCTACAGGATGACAGAGCTACAAAGACACGTCATTCATCATTTATAACAGAGCGTTCAACCGACTCAATGGCCTCCAAAGGTAAAAAAGTTTTCTGACAGCATTAAAGAGCATTTATGTTGTATTCAAAGCTGTAATAACTTCTTATCTACTTTCTGTACAAGTTGGTGAATGTATTTATTTCTCAGATGACTCAACGCCTCAGATATTTTGTATGACCGCTTGTATATATTCCCCCCTCGCATAAGTTTGCAGGGGTTGTTGTTGATTTCTCTTCTAGAGTTTCTTATGTTGTAAACTTCCAGATTATTAATACAAAAGTGATGGAATTTCCAAAGCTTTGCGTTATTTGAGACATACTGGTGTTTTGCTGAAATTTACAGGATTCCTGCGTATTTCATGGCACAATAAGTTCTCCTTAACACTCTTCGTTATGTGTTTTGTTATCTTTTCATAGCTCACCCATGTTCCTTTGTTTCATAGTGAATGGCAAAGAAAAAGAATAGTTCCAGGATTTATTCACAGAAATACCCTGAACTCAATCTATGCTGTTATGAATGTTTTTCTTCAGTTATAGTCATAAGGTGTAATTCTTAATTGCTGCACCTTCAAACTATATCTTTCACAGTGATTGTTGTTTCAGGAATTCAAGTTTGCTCCTGTGCAATATTTCTCTTTCTTACACCCTCACCATAGTGGAAAATTCTTAATTTCTTTTCACTGGTTAAGCACACCCCATAATTACAATTTAAATAATTGTTTCATGATGTATTCGAATGGCCCTGCAGTTCCAGCAACTCAACTTAATACCTCAGACAACCTGTAGCCACAGACTCCATTGCCCAATGGAATAGAACTATCTGAAGATTTCCACCTTAGCTACAGAATACATCCTTCAACCAAAACCTAAAAACAAACCCTAAAACTCATAACTAGCCTAAAACCTTCACAAAACAGAGACAAACCTTAAAGAGAGAGCCCTCTCTGATTACAGTCTGGCTAGAAGCTGTAATCCAAAGATTGGTTAGTGGTTACCCCGGCCGTATTCCCTTGGGAGTCAAAGGGAACAACCTGGGTGTTAACATAATTGGCGACTCCACTGGGGACTCCCCAGGAAATTTCTGTATATTTCTTTAAAGCTACTTCAAGTCAATTTTCATCCTAGCCTTAAGATATACACAGTCACTCCAAAATCTTGTCTGGCCCTTGTAGACACAGAAATATTCCAAAAAAACATAACCCAAAAACAAGTTCAGAAGCTGGCTCCCAAGAAGAATCCACGATATACAAGGTCAAATCCTGACCCAAATCCTCCAACTGTTTTTGAAAATCCTAATACAATCCCTAAGGTCATTAGGAAGCAGCAGGGACAGGAAACTCTTGCTGATTCAAGTCCTGAGACAGCTTACCCAAACCCTGTTCCAACTCCAATCAAGGTTCTATTTCGGTCTACCCTTGATTCCCCCAGTTCACCATCCACATCTCAAAGCCCTCCGTTTACACCTCCATCCACTGCACATATTCCCTTGACCAACACTCTAGTTTCTACCGTTCCCACTACCCCTGTTGTACCAGTCATTCATGCTATCCCTGTCATCCCTGTCAACCCTATAAATCCTACAAATATGGCTAATAGATATGCACCCCTGCAGTTGCCTACTAATGCTGCAGCTCTACCTCAGGACTACCAATCCAAGATCTCATATTTTGACTCCACTGGCCCTTTCACATCAATTCAGCATGCTAGAAGGATGCAAGACCATTTTGAGAACTATGAAATAGATGATGACAGTGTGAGAATGAGAATCTTTGTTCAGAGCCTGACAGGGGATGTAAGAACTTGGTTTAGATCACTGGCTATAAATACCATCACAACTCTTGATGACCTTTATCAAGCCTTTACTAATAGATGGGAGAAAAAGAAAGATCCCCTGCACATACTTGGTGAATATGACACAATCAAACGAGGTCCTCAAGAGACCGTTTTAGAGTATTGTGCAAGATTCAATAGTGTATATAACGCAATACCACAGAATTTAAGACCTCCCCCTGATTTAGCCTTGTACAAATTTCCTGATGGTTTTGACCCTGATATGGCATATCAATTGAAGGAAAGAGCTCATGAAACCCTTGAAGATGCCCAAAAGGTTGTTGTCACAGTAGAGGCTAACCTGATTGCCAAAAGAAACAGGGCAAGATTGGAAAAAAGAACCACCTTCAAAGAAGAACCCTCAGCCTTTGACCAAAAACGGATGCAATACTCACTGGTATGAAGAGATTGGTGGATAGAGTAGAATCAGTTGAGAGAAAGTCATCATGGGAAGCACCACAAAATAAACCTATCAGGAATCCAAATTTTAGGAGAAATCAAAGCCCAAACATTGGCAAAACCGGTTCTGATCCAGACATAAGGCCTCCTTTCCAGGAAAACTATACTGAGGCATCCACTTCAAATGAGCAAACAGATGACACCCACATTAACCTAATGGGCCTGAATGATGAGCAGCAAGTTTTTCTGAGTCAAGAAGATCATAAGGATGATGACATTCACCAATTCCAGACCAGGTCAGGTGAATCATTTGACTTTAAACAAGGATATGACACACCTGTTTATGAAGTTCATAAGCAATACAAGCTAAGAAGCAGAACTATAAATGTAACACAGCCTGAAAAAACAAAGGATAGCCAGCAGCCTAAGGAAGCTATTGTCACAGAACCAAGTGACAAAACTAGTCCAATTACAGATGAGGTAACAATTGAAGAAGTAACTCAAACATCCCCCTCAAAACAGCAACCAGCAGATACAACACCCTTCCAACACAACCCAAGCAACATTTCTCAAAAGGCAAGTAAGAGGGATAAGCCTCAAGATCAAAAAGAGAATCAAGAGGAGGGCATCAAGGATTCCATTGAAAAGGAAAGGGCTATTAACCAAAATACCAAGACCCTATCTGAAAGACCCTTTGACTTAGAAGCTGAAATTGGAAAATTGAAGGTAGCTATTCCTCTTTCAGAACTAGCCAAGCATGACATTTATAGACAACAAATCAAGAAGTCCCTTCAAATTACTCATAATAAAGATAATGTCAATGTGTTGGATGACACCCCAGAATTGCTATTCGGTCCAGAGGTTGATGGAAAGATAGCAGTTACAGGGATCTTACCTTTCTATGTCAGCCTGCATGTTCATGATAAGATACTACACAATGCAATGTTTGACTCAGATGCCTCTCACAACTTGATGCCTAAATCAGTCATGGAAAGATTGAATCTAGATATTACAAGACCAACAAGGACCTATTCTCATTTGACTCCAGCCAAGTTAAGTGTTTAGGTCTGATAAAAGATCTTTGTGTGTCCCTAGTTCAGTACCCAAATAAAACAATTCTAATGGATGTTGTAGTTGCTGATATCCCACCCAAATATGGTATGCTGTTATCAAGATCATGGGGGGCTAAACTCCAAGGTTCCCTACAATTAGACATGTCGTATGCAACCATCTCAGTCTTTGGTCAACCCAAGAGGTTATATAGAGAGTCACTTATGAAATACATGGTCAGCAGTGAAGAAAAACCTCAAAACTTTCCCATATATGTTGTCCATTCTGATATAGATTCATATATTCTCTTCAATGATAATTCAGGTCTTATAAATGATGATGAAACCAAAACACTCAAACAAGATCAGGACATTAATGAACAAGCTGCTGCCCTAGAAATAAAGCTGATCCAATCAAGTAATGAGAATATCCTAAAAGACAAACTAAATGAAGAACCAGAACTTCAACTCAGAAGCCCAGATCACAGAGAAGTTATTAAGTCTCCCCTAGAACAAGAAGTCCTATGGTTCCTTGAATTTGATGGGTCAATCAACAAATTAGGGGCAGGAGCTGGAGTTTGGATACATAACAAGCAGAACAATCATGCAGAAGGTCGAGCCTATAGGCTAAATTTCAGATGCACTAATAACATGGCAGAATATGAAGCTCTCTTGCTAGGCCTTAAGCTAGTAAAATCCTTACAAGCCATAAAAATTTCAATTCTAGGAGACTCAGACCTAGTTATCCAACAAGTAAAGGGTAATTTTGTCACCAATGATAAAAGACTGAGATCTTATAGATCTGCTGCTTCTGAAATACTAAACTCTTTCACTGAATTCCAAATCACCAAAATCTCTAGAGACCATAATCTCCATGCTCACAGTTTGGCCACATTTGCAAGTACTTGCAAGCTACCTTTTGAGCCCCACCATTGCTTTACAGCTGAGGTAAAACACAGACCTTCTGTCCCAAACAATGTCAAGGACTGGCAAGTATTCGAAGATGATAAACAAATAAACAATTTCTTGACCTTACAACAGGAATTTGCAGGACTAAATATTGACACTGAGGGAGCAAGTCAATCACAAATACTTGAGGGAGCAAGTCAATCACAAATACAGAATGAACAGAATAACAAGCCAATATCACCTAAGACAGCTCACCAAATCCTATATCCAACAATTTTTAACAAAAACAACATACAAGAAATTCAACAAACCAGTTATGAAGAAATATCTGCTACAGAGGCTGAGATCATAGAGCTGAAAGACAATTTTCTTCCAACAGGCCTGACTCCATTAGAGGACATTTTTGACTCAAATGATGTCCCTAGAAAACCAAAAATGCAGCCCCTTAACTCTGCCATTGAAGAATGCAACATTGGAACTGTTGAAAAACCCAAGATAATAAAATTGTATGCGTCCTTACCTCCTGATCAGAAGCCCAAATACATTGACCTTTTCAAATAGTTTCAAGATGTCTTTGCATGGAGTTATGAGGATTTAAAATCCTATGACACCTCTGTTATCCAACACACCATCCCTCTCAAGCCAAATCAAAAGCCATTTAAGCAAAAATTTAGAAGAATAAACCCTATGCTTCTCCTTGCAATTGAGAAAGAGGTACAAAAAATGTTTAAAGCTGGTATCATAGCACCAATCAGGTTTTCTGATTGGATCTCAAATTTGGTGCCCACAAGAAAGAAAACTGGTGAAATAAGACTTTGTGTTGATCTTAGAAACCTAAACCAAGTGTCCCTCAAAGACAACTATCCCTTACCTAAGATGGATCACATTCTCCAAAGAGTGGTAGGGGCCTCAAGGATCTCATTACTTGATGGATTCTCAGGCTTTAATCAAATCCTAGTGCACCCTGATGATCAAGACAAAACTGCATTCACAACCCCATGGGGAACTTTCAAATATGTAAAAATGCCTTTTGGATTGAAAAATGCAGGGGCAACATTTCAAAGGGCAATGGATATTGCTTTTGCCAAAGAGATTCATGACTTTCTTGTTATTTATTTGGATGACCTTACACCTTTCTCAAAATTTGACCAAGAACACTTGAAGCATTTAAGGCAGATCTTCTTAACATGTAGGAAATATGGAATTTCCTTGAATCCCAAGAAGTCTCTATTTGGTTTGGAAGAAGGTAAGATGTTAGGGCATATCATTTCAAAGGATGGCATAAGAATTGACCCAGACATGATACAAGCTATCTTACAAATGCCCCACCCAAGAAACATCAAAGAATTGCAAGCTTTCTTAGGGAAGATCAATTTCTTAAGAAGGTTTATCCCAAACTTAGCAGACTGATCAGATTATTGAACAACATGCTAAAAAAGGATTCAAAAGTTAAATGGACAGTAGAAGCAAATCAAGCCTTTGAAGGTATAAAATTGGCCCTTACCCAAACCCCAGTCTTAACAAATCCCCAATTTGATAGAGAATTTATCATTTTCTCTTTTGCCTCCCAGCATACTATTGCTGCTGTTTTATTACAAAAAGATGACCAAGGAAATGAGAAACCCATTGCTTTCTTTAGTAGAGCTCTTAGAGATGCACCTCTGAAATATCAGATCATGGAGAAACAAGCTTATGCTTTGGTCAAAGCCATTAAAGACTTCAGGATTTATATCCTTTATTCCCATGTTATAGCTTATGTGCCAAGTCCCATTGTGAAAGACATACTCACTCAAGAAAACTTAGAGGGCAGAAGAGGAAAATGGATTGCCAGCATTTTGGAATTTGATATTGAAATAAAACCTACAAAACTAATAAAAGGGCAAGGTTTGGCCAAACTAATGACAGAAGCAAACTTCCAAGCCTTAGACATAAACCAGCTGGACAATGAACCGGAGCTGGCGACTCCAAAGATCAATATAGCCTTTGAACAATCCCCTTGGTATTCTGATATCTGTTATGTGTTACAAAACCTGTGTGCTCCCCTAGGATTGTCCAGAACTAAATGTAGGTTCCTAAAAATGAAAGCTTCAAGATTTTGTGTTATGGATGGCAATTTGCTTTGGAAAAACCATGAGGGTATATTGTTAAACTGCCTGATTGAGAATGATACTAACAATGTCACCAAAGAATTTCATGCAGGTGACTGTGGTGGACACTTGTATTGGAAGTCCACTGTGGATAAGATACTGAGGGCTGGTTACTATTGGCCCACTGTTTTCTCTGATGTCAAGAAATTTACCACCTCATGTCATAAATGTCAAGTGTTTGAGGGAAAGAGAAAGTTACTGCCACTTCCTTTGAGGCCTATTGCAACAGAGAGACCTTTTCAACAATGGGGCTTGGATTTCATTGGGGAAATTCATCCCTCATCTTCAGGCCAACATAGATGGATTCTAACAGCTACAGACTACTTTACTAAGTGGATTGAATCTGTTCCATGCAGACAAGCAAATGATTCCACTATCATTCAGTTCCTTGAGACCAATATTCTCTCTAGATTTGGTTGTCCTGATAAGATAATAACAGACAATGCTGCTGCTTTCAGATCTAAGAAGATGGTGAATTTCTGCCACAAATTTCACATTACCTTGGGCCATTCTACTGCATATTATCCCCAAGGAAATGGCCTTGCTGAATCATCAAATAAAAGCCTTGTAAACATCATAAAGAAGGTATTGGAAGAAAATAAGAAGAATTGGCATAAGAAGCTTGTGAATGCCTTATGGGCAGATAGACTAACAACCAAGAGAGCAATTGGGATCAGCCCATATGAGTTAGTTTATGGATTAGAAGCCAAATTTCCTTCATCACTAGGGGTCCCTGTTATGAAACTACTTCAAGAAAGTCAAGCTGAGCCAAATGATATGCAAAGAAGGATCAATCAAATAATATGTTTGCAGCAAACTAGAGACCAAGTTTACAGCAGAGTTCAAGTTTTACAAGAAAAGTTAAAGAAAGCTTTTGATAGAAGGACCAAGGCAGAAGATTTCAACGTTGGTGACAAAGTCCTCAAGTGGGATTCAAGAAGAGAAGATAAGGGAAAACATGGAAAATTTGATTCCCTTTGGAGAGGACCATTTGCTGTCCAAGCAGTACAAGGAAACAATACTTACTTCCTTAAAAGTCTTGATGAAGCTGATTTGGATGAAGGTCCTGTGAATGGCAGGATGTTGAAGCACTATTTTGACTACTATCCATAAGTGCAACCTGAGTTTCCCTTGTACATATTCAGGTGTATATATTACTTTCTGTTAAAATGTAAAAATGCAGTTTCTCAAGTTTTATTAGTTATCAGCAAAAGGAAAATAAGTTCAGAGATTTACCAAGATGGAAAGAGTACAATTTAGCATTTCAAAGCAGCATACTTCAAGTTTTGGTAAAAGCAGTCAAGGGCCAAGGCATTCTGACCTGCTGTTCTTGGCCTTTCAAATGGAAAAGCCATCCCCATGTGGAGCCACTGTTAGCTACCTATACCAATAGGTTTCATATTTCATGATTGGCAAAGAAAGTTCCAAATATGCTCTGCTTTGGTGATACAAAGATCCCATATTTCCAAAAGGAGACAATGTGTGTATATAGCTTCATGTTGATTAAGTTTTGATGGGTGGTCCAACAGCCTAATCTGGATCATGCCATGTTTCAATTTTTTTTGTTGTTGTAGAATAGAGAAAGAAGTCTGTCCAAACTGTTTAATCTTGGCAGACCAGTAGCTTAGGTAGAGAAGTAAGGTTCCCAACTGCTTAATCTGGGACCTTGGAAGCAATAAGGGTAGTTCTAGATAGAAAATCAAAAGAAAAAGCCAAGAGAAAAGAAAAGGCAAATAAGGGTCTGCAAGTCTAAGTGCACCCTCCAAGAAGAAACAAAAAATGCTAGGCAAGTAGATGGGTAGGCAGATGGGGTTGCAGAAATGGCATTTCTTTCAAATGAATCTTGCTGGTCTAATACACAGCAAAGCAAAGGAGCATGACTAACTTCCTTTTCCCCCCTTTTCACATTTATTACTAACATCCCTTCATCAGTTGTGTTCATGAAAGAATTTAAGGTTTTATGTTGGTTCTTATTCCTTTGAAAGCCACATTTCTTGTCTAAAAATTCTTTTCATTTTGATCTACTCCCTAAGCTAAGTTGTTCTCATATAAACTTAGTGATTTCATCCCTCATTCACTTCTTCCATTCATATTAACCCCTAACTTCTTATTATCTAAATCCCCTATATTACCCTTTCCCTATTATTATAAACACTATGGTGTATAAACCCCAAGCATTCTATAAATATCCCTTCCCCTTGCCATTATAGCCATATGTTCACTATCAGGGATTAAATTGACATCTGGTCAGTTTAAGAACCCAAAGCCTTACCCCCCTTTCCCCTTCAGAAGTTTTCTAAACCATGAAACCTTTCATTTGTAAAAGAACCTTGTGAAAAACCCCCATTTGCACCCCCAACCCACTTCATTTGAAAAAACATATGAAAAAACCCACTTTTTCATTTTACCCAAAGTTCGGGCGCTATGCGCATTTTTATGAAAAATACATTGAAAACCATATGAATTTGCCGAAGTCCTAAGTCCCCGCCGGGCACACCTTTCAAAGAAAATATTAAAATATTCTCCGCCCGCTGTCGTATTGTCCTGGCATCTCAACGATCCGTCAACCGTGGGATCTAGCCTTTTTCATCGGACGGCCCACATGAATATCGGAGCGGCCCCGACGTCCGTAGGTTAGCTTCCGATATTTGTCAGAGGGTGACGTCAGGCCTCTGCCACGCGTCACCCCCACATCGTATCGGAGCCCCCTCTGACAATTCAGCTTCCGTATAGAGGGCGGTGCGATATCAAACCGCTTACCGCTTCCGGTTTCCGTTAACCCGCTAGGCCAGCGTCACTGCTACGTCATCGCCGCGTCAGCGCCCCCGTTCGCCATTTTCTCCACCTGTCCGCCACCTCATCATCCCCGTGGACCACTCTTAAGCCGCCACGTCACCTGATGACGTCATGCTGACGTCATCCGACCTTGACCCCACCTGATGACGTCATGCTGACGTCATCCAAAAAAAGCGCCAATGTTCCAAAAATCCATATTTTGGCCAAAAAACCGTGTTTTTTGCACTTTTTGCAAAAACGATTGTTGTTTCTTCTGCATGCATTTTACGTCCAAGCTCTCACCAACCTGCTGAATTCGACCTGGAGACCGTTGGCGCGCCAAACCCACCTGCATTTGCCACCATTGTCGCAGTGTACCAGGTATTTATCCGAATTATCCTCCCTGCGCCTAAGTTTGTCCATAATTCTCCAAGGATAACTTAAAACACTGAAAAAACACATAATTTACCGGCAAATCCTCTCTGCCTAGTCTCCATTTACAACTGTAAGGTCGAAATTCAACTGCTAAGCCTTGTTTACCCGAGTTTTCACAAAACCTGCATGTTGTTCGCGCAATCGTGAACGGGGAACCCGAGCTGCACTAATTTACTGTGAAAAAAGAGTTGTAAGGGCCAAGCATTAGCCCTATCAGTTCTTGTGCAGTATTTCAATTGCTGCCATTGCCATTTTACCCTCTGTTTCTTGCAATTCACCTCTCTATTGCAAAAATACCCCTTTGGTATTGTTTTGTTCATTAACACCAGTAGCTCCTGTAGCCCTGAACATTGCCCCATTAAACGCCCCTCAGAGGGAATTGGAATGGCAGCGATTAGCAGACCTGGATTATCAGATATCAGAAGAAATGCTAATGCATAGCAAGTACCACATTCACTTGCTGAATGAGTTGAAGATTAAACATGACGCTAGAACATATGTATTGGGCATTCGAGATTCTTTCCTCCCTCTCTTCAAGCTCCCTCAGGTCAACCAGTTTCCTGACCTAATCCACCTATGTACTGAATCCTACGACGCCACTCAGAGGGCTGTGATTGACCCTTCAGGCTTAGTTGTTTTCTATGTCACCCCTGAAGCCATCAGAGAGATGCTGCACTTCAAAACTGAGAAGAAATTAGTCCCTTTATCACTGGCTGATCTGATAAAGCAAGGAGCTAAATTGACAGATGCTCAGATCACCAAACTAAATCAGTTGTACATTGGGTTTGACACCGTGAAGTACCCTCCCATTTCTCATGTTTACCTCAACCAATTGGGCAGGGACCTTTTAGATATGATCAGTCCCATTCTGGGCTATAATTCAATTGAGTTTGTTGATGAAACTGTGCTGGTGATGATGCTCATGTTTTCCCCTGGCAAGTCTCCAATCTGCTATGACTATGCCACCGACATATCTGACAAAATACATGAGCAATTGATGAATTTGTCAAGAGAAAGGGTGTTCAGATACACCTCCTACATCTACCACTTAATTTTGTATTATCAACATGAGAAATTTCATTTTGCTATGAAGAGAGTGGATGCACAAGGCAATCCAAGGTCAGTGGTTTATTGGTCCTCTGCCTTCCACTGCAGATCTTGTTCTCCATATACTTATTGTGAGTTTATAGACCTTTTCATCCACCCAGCCATGTCTCTGCTCATGAGCTCACCTCCTCCTAGACTAACTGATGAGATGCAGAGGATTCTTCAGTTGTCCAAGGCATACAGCATTGGGGATTGGTACTATTACCAACACCACACAGTCATCAGAATATATGGGTGTGAGTTGCCCCCATACAGATTGCCCAGATATGTGCCCATGAGATTATTTTCCCTTGAATATTTCAGGCAGTTTGGGAATGCTGATATACTACATTTTTTAGGGAAAGGCAAGAAAGCACAGCTCAAAGTAAGAAACCAATTAGGCCACTTCATTTACAACAAACGGGAGGAAGGTTGGCAAGAAGCAGACAGAATGCTAGAGTCCCTTGGCCTACAGACCAGTTTCCTTTGGAAACCTTATGACCCCAATCACTTCATAACTTTAAGAAGGGTCAAATATAGGCTGTCCGGTTATGACCATGTAAGGTTGCCTCACATAGAAAAGTATGCAAATCAAATTAAGTGGAGGAGAGGAACCTTAGAGGAGGTTGCCACACAAGAAGATTTAAATCAAAGGGCAGTTAAAAATATCCAAAAGATGGCTGACTTAGAGCTTTGTGCACAGGTATTTGCTCTTCCAGGCACTCAAGTGGGAGCAGCTGCCTCATCCTCCACAGCACAGCAGCAAACAGCCAAAGCTACTGATCAAACCTCTAGCAAAGGCAAAGAGAAAGAGATGGAGCCAGAGCAGCCACCTCATGAAGAAATGCAGCATGAAGAGGTACAGCAGCAGGAAATGCAGCAACAACAACAGGTACAACAGCAACAAGGGGGGCAGCAAGAAAAAGAACAGCCAGTGCGGCAAGAGCAAACATCACAGGCCCCAGAATCCACCGGGCAGCAAGCTCAGGACACCCTGCCTCCTAGGCAGGAGACAACAGTGGAGGCCTCAGTCCTCCAAACCCCACAAAAAGAAGACATAAGCAGAAAGAGGGACAGAGAGACTCCCCTCACAACATCAACAACTCATGGGGAGAAAAGACATAGAATGAATCCCCTCTCAGAGGAAGAAATGCCTATAGGGCAATCTTTGGGCATGGGCCCACCTAGCATGGAGGCATCTGCAAGTTCCTTCAAGCATGAACAAGAGAGGACAGTGGGAGGAGAAGTCAGCTCCTCAAGCCAGCAAAGAGGAGCTGAGGTGGGCATCAAGCAGCAGTTCATTGACATAAAGAAGAGGAATGAGCCCATAAGAGTAAAGTTATATAATCATTTGTTGAAAATGGCTCCCACTAACCAGCAAAGACTAATGTCCGCATTTGATGTCCAAGAGGGCAAGATGATCATGAGCCACTTCATGCCAGCCGTATTGCAGCCGCAGTTAGCTGCAGATTACATAAGGACCAACCTTGAAGTCCTTGCCAAGGACATCCACCCAATGGACAAAATCGAATTGCATAAGCAAACGGGTGAGATGGTGTATGCCTCCTTGGCAGATAAGACATTGGAGAATTACAGGCTAGAAAATAGTCTAAATAATACAGCTACCCAACTTGAGTTGGAGAGATCATCCTCTCAAGCAAAGGACAACAAAATCAAAGCCTTGGAGGAGATAATCATAGAACTTGGGCATGATCCCAAGGACATCAAGGCTGTGCAGGCATTGTTGAAATTGAGAGATGCAGATATGGCAGCATTAAGGAAAATGGTAAAAGTCCCAGCAACCATTCACCCACAAACTGGAGAAGTTGCCCAGCTGAGGCATGACCAAGATGCATCAGCTATGCTGGTGTCCCTATACAAACAGCTCATCCAAACACAAGAAAAATTGGGAGAATCAGAGGCTGCACAGGCTGCACTGCAGGCAGCATTACAACAAAAAGAAGGAGGACAGACATCTCAGCCTCCTCCAGAAATAATTAACCTGGAGGAACCTCCTCAGACTACTGCTCCTCCTACTGAACAGACAACACCATCTACATCAGCAACTACACCAACAACAGAGCAGGCTCCAAGCCTGGACATGCAGAAGCTCAAGAATGAAATCCAAGCCCTAGAAGCCCAAATGGCAGAGCTAAATGAAGCTAGGGAGAGTTTAGCCAAGCTCAATGAAAGATATGATAAATCCAAGCAGACTGTGGCAGAAAAAGGGAGGGAAATCAAGGCCCTTAAGGATAAGATAAAGGAGCTGGAGAAGGAGCTCACACTTGACAAAGTGACAGCTGAGCTTAAGACAGTTTTATGGGCCAACATTGGCCAATCAATCACTGATCAATGGAAATACATTGAGACCATTCATGAGCAAATAGAGCTCATAGGAAAAGCACACAGAGAAATCCAGAGATCAAGGGAATCTCTAGGCAATATGCCTGAGGTTGCCAATAGAATGATTAATGTGCTTAATAACAGAACAAGTGCTCAGCTGGCGACAATGGGAATCACAAGCAGAACTGAGACCATCCAGCTGATAAAGAGGGTCCTTACACTGAGAAGCCTGGTACAAACGCTGGAAAGAAGAAGCCAGGACATGCAGACAGAGGTAAATAAGTTCATGGACAAGTTCACAGCACTACAGGGCAAAGGTCTTCCTAGCTTATTGAACAGCGCAGGCAGACTACTTTCACATGAGCATTATGCCAAGAGGGTCAATACATTCGTTACTAATCAGATCACTGAAAGGCCCAGTACCTTAGAAGAAACAGGACCAGCAACAGGACAAAGTCTCTACAACAGGGTAGAGAACGTATTCTTTATAATGAATGAAATTAAACATCTGTTTGAAGTGCCTCCAAACTTCTACAAATACACAGAGGCAAATGAGACTTTAGAGGCAATTCTGAGACATCAATTTCCCACACAGGAATGGTGGACTAAGGCGATACAGATGATATTATAGACAAGAATTGATTCACTAAGTTTTTCATCAAAAAATACAAGTTATCATGCACAGGAAAATTTTGATAAAATCAGCATGCATGGAGAAGAATGGGCTGAGCCAACTCAGCAAAACTATTCGGCCACCAAAGCAGCAGTGACAGTCACAGGTGACAGGGCCGAAAAGCTACAGGATGACAGAGCTACAAAGACACGTCATTCATCATTTATAACAGAGCGTTCAACCGACTCAATGGCCTCCAAAGGTCAAAAAGTTTTCTGACAGCATTAAAGAGCATTTATGTTGTATTCAAAGCTGTAATAACTTCTTATCTGCTTTCTGTACAAGTTGGTGAATGTATTTATTTCTCAGATGACTCAACGCCTCAGATATTTTGTATGACCGCTTGTATATATTCCCCCCTCGCATAAGTTTGCAGGGGTTGTTGTTGATTTCTCTTCTAGAGTTTCTTATGCTGTAAACTTCCAGATTATTAATACAAAAGTGATGGAATTTCCAAAGCTCTGCATTATTTGAGACATACTGGTGTTTTGCTGAAAGTTACAGGATTCCTGCATATTTCATGGCACAATAAGTTCTCCTTAACACTCTTCATTATGTGTTTTGTTATCTTTTCATAGCTCACCCATGTTCCTTTGTTTCATAGTTAATGGCAAAGAAAAAGAATAGTTCCAAGATTTATTCACAGAAATACCCTGAACTCAATCTATGTTGTTATGAATGTTTTTCTTCAGTTATAGTCATAAGGTGTAATTCTTAATTTCTGCACCTTCAAACTATATCTTTCACAGTGATTGTTGTTTCAGGAATTCAAGTTTGCTCCTGTGCAATATTTCTCTTTCTTACACCCTCACCATAGTGGAAAATTCTTAATTGCTTTTCACTGGTTAAGCACACCCCATAATTACAATTTAAATAATTGTTTCATGATGTATTCGAATGGCCCTGCAGTTCCAGCAACTCAACTTAATACCTCAGACAACCTGTAGCCACAGACTCCATTTCCCAATGGACTAGAACTATCTGAAGATTTCCACCTTAGCTACAGAAGACATCCTTCAACCAAAACCTAAAAACAAACCCTGAAACTCATAACTAGCCTAAAACCTTCACAAAACAGAGACAAACCTTAAAGAGAGAGCCCTCTCTGATTACAGTTTGGCTAGAAGCTGTAATCCAAAGATTGGTTAGTGGTTACCCCGGCCGTATTCCCTTGGGAGTCAAAGGGAACAACCTGGGTGTTAACAGTCTCCATGAACACCCAGAATATTTTACTATTGCAGATCCAATTTGCATCCTTAGTGGCCCACAGCGAAGTGTACTTCACTGCCTCCAGGAGATCCCTTACAATTGTGGGGAACTGGCTATCCTCAGGAAATTCCCTAGCCACTAGCACTATGGATAGCAAAAGCCATGCATAGTGGAAATTTTTTCCTTGTTCCTGTGCCTCACGGCAATTCTCTAGGAACTCCTTGCACAAGAATTCAGACCAGTTAAATAGGACCCCTTCTGCGCACTGTTCAGCAAGTGCCACTACCGGCATGGGCACCTTGTCCGCACGGTACTTCCGCATGAACTTACCCTCTAGTATCTGAGTCACCACTCTAACTGCTTTGTTGTTGATACTGGAGATCACATAGCCCCTATTTTTCTTGTCTAGTTTGTTTTTCTTTTTCATGGCCTCCGTGATGGCAAAATCACTGCTCTTCCCCTCCAAAATGTCTACGGGGTCTTCGCCTTTACACGGGAGTTGGGTAACTCGATGGATTAGGTGGTTCATGATGGGGATGGGCTCCTCTAGCCACAAACACCCACCATGCACCAGGAAGAGTAGCTGCCTGAAGATGAAGATAGTCACTGGGGCGTGATGGTAATGCGGCACCCAAAGCAGGTTCAACAACCCTGCCTTTTTGACTCTGCGTAACCACTTGCACGGCTCCAACTCTATAACTCTCGCCGTGGTGTGTTTCTTTGGCTTCATGAGGTGCACGGTCGCCAAGTGAGGGAATTTATCATGGTCAGCAAGATCCCAGTCTTCGAATTTTAAGCTCGGCACCCTTCCCAAGTGCATTCCTTCAAAGATGATATCGTCCGGGAGGAGCAGAGTCTGCAGAGAGCTCTTGCTCTCATCGAGGTCCTTGGGCACCTTCGCCTTCCCCTTCCACAGAGGGACATACTTGAGTAGCTTAGTTAGAGGGACCGCACCCTCGGTTTCTTCCTCCATGCCCTCGTCCTTGTCCTCTTCAATTATGATATCCTCTAGGTCTTCTTCCTCCTCATCGGTTTCCAGGTTAACTGCTTTCCCTTTTTCCTCCATTGTTAATCTGGTTCACAACGGGTTTCGGGGGGACACATGCACCAAAATCATTGGTTGTTTGTCTTTATTCGGTCTCGGCGTGCACAGTGATTTAGGGATTTCTGTAACAATCCCAACACTCTCAGGGGCATCTTCTATGGTCATGTCTTGCACTGCTTCTTCGGTGGTCATCTCTGCGATTTCCCTGGCTTCTTCAGACACTGCCATCTTGTTCATCTAGAAATATCTCAACCGTTCAATCAGGGGCTCAACCAACACTCTCCACAGGATAAACAAGTCTCGATTCGGAATACTCAGGGTGCATGACAGCTCAATTCGCAAATGACCAAGTGTTGTTTGCTGGGCAGCCCTTTGTATTTTATAGCGCCTTTTGAATTTGAATTCGACCATTCCCCCAAAATTTGGTCCATTAATGCTCCCTTAGTGAGAGATTTTCCCAAATATTTCCCATAAATCTCATCTTAAATGCATGTCGCCCACTTCATTTGGTCTCAAGTCAAGCATCACATCGTGAATAGTGACTACAATGGTCACTTTCCAGCCAACCCGCGCGGTAGTGCAACCCCCCTTGCGTAGTCGCGGACCTTGTGACACTTTGCTTCTGCACGCACCCCTGACATCGTGCAGCTCTCAGGTAGAGTATTTTATAGAACCAGGCCTCCTTTCAACTGCTTGGAGCACTAAGATTGTACTTCCCATGGCTAGTCAGGTGGCTGCGCCACCTGTATAGGGTTCCAACCGGTCATCCGTCACTTTTCCTGGAGAAAATCTGCCTTTTATTTTTACTGTCTGTGTCATGCACTTTACCCTCTGCATCGCACCACCATGGGTGATCCTTCTAGTAATATACAATCCAATCCAAGGCATCAAACTGATCAACTCTCAGCGGTAGTCCCCAAATTCATCAACGTAATCGTGCGCATCCTGGTTTTCTTATCGAGAAAATCCTTCTTTATTTCTTCCTCAAGCTTCTTGACTTATACTTCTATCAGAGCCTTTTTCTCCCTTAATCGTACCCTTTCTTCCATGAGTTCTTGGAGCCTAAGATCACCATGTCAGATTTCTTCCTCAGGTCCCAAGAATTCTGCTTCGGTCAGCTGCGCAATCCCTTCTTCCAAGGCTCCGCGAACTGTCATATCTACCGGCGCTGCTATGCGTGGACTAGGCATACTGTACTCTATTGGGACTACATTGGTTGCTCCATAGGCCACCCTAGAAGGTGTCTACCCCATTAGTTTCTTGCACGTTGTCCTATAAGCCCATAGAACTGCTGGTATGCACAAGTCCCAATCACTCCGCTGTGCATTATATACCATGTTCACTGCTTCACACACTTCATTAAAGGCTTATGCATGGGTAACCTTCTGCGCATTCGTTCTTTCCAGAGTTCGTCGTCCTAACTGGAGGGATCGTTCATGCAATTGCCTTGCCAACACCTGCTTATTGACTGTGTTCCCAAATGCGTAGTCCATGTGCATCTGTGCAGGTTGTTTACAATATGCCTGTACCCACCTGGAAAAATGCGCACACGGATCATTCTGTCAATCATTCTTGTCTATTAGTTGCATCTGAGGCTTCCCAAAATGCATGTGCATCATTCTCATGTATCCACACCAGTCCTCAAAGCTTCCTTAGTGTGTACCCCACCACCTCGCGGGTGTAGCACGTAGTACCCATTTCAAAGCCTCAAAACGTTGCTATCCTGGCACCTCTCTTTCAAATCTGTTCAGGAAGGAATCTACCTCACTTAACCTATCATAAGTAGGCAGATCCCTTACTTCCGTTGATATGCAGTGCTGTGGTCTTGTCATCATGTTGCAGTTCAGCATGGTTACCTCATATAACTGGTTCTACCATCGCTCTATCTCTTCATTCAAATCCAACGTACAGGAGCTTTCATGCTCCCATGAGATTCGTCCATCCGCAGTGGGATTTACCCAGTCTTGCTCTCGTGCGGTTATCTTGTAGATGCAGTCTAAGTCGTCGTCGCTTTCATAGTCGTACACCGGCTCCCTGTAACATCATCCTTCTGCAGGGTCAAAAGGTACGACTACGCGTAGAGACTTTTTCTCAAAAATCATCTTGCACTTCTTCAGATTTATCACCACATTCATGTCAGTTTCCCAATCTATTCCTAATAGCCCAAGGTAGGGATTGTTGTCATCAACAATCTCTATCACTTCAAAGTCTGCTAGTGCGCTTGCTCCTTCGATATCCACGGTGATTCCCTGCAATCTCCCCATAGGTATGATCTTTTTCTGGTTAGCCATTTGCAACTGGATAAGAGACCATTGTAGTGTAGGCCTTCCCATGCGCTCCTATGTCTGCTTCGGCAAAACGTTTGCATCCAATACTAAATCAAGAATCACTTGGTCCATCTCATATTCTCCAATATGCGCATTCAATCTCATTTCTCTTCCCGTCCTCGTCGCATGCTTTCCAATATTCTAAACTACGCGCGGTTCTCCTGGCATGGTCCCAACGCATATGTTAATGAGTTCCTACAATCCCTTTACAGCCTTGCAGCTATCGTGTAGTAGCTTCATGCATGCTTCTAGGAACATCATGAGCATTGATGGGTCCATTTCTGGCTCTGGTTTTTCTTTTCTTCCTGAAGTGGAGGCATCAACGAAGCTCTTCCTAGCTTCCATGAAGGTTTCCTTAGCACGCTCCAAATCAAACTCTAGTTCTTTCGTCGGAGCCTTGTGAACCCAAGTACTATCTTCAGGCTGCTTGCCTTTATCATCCCTTGTTGTAATTCCACTTCAGAGCACAATGTTCATGTTAGGGTCTTCCTCGCGTGGCTCATACCTCATCATTTGTAGGTTCTGAGTCGGGGGGGGGGGTTGGAGCGCTCCCTTGTCATGCAGCCTCGCTTGTGGTGGTGTGGGTGGAGGTGGTATGCGCGGAATCCTATGCCTTATCAAATTGATCACACTTCTTGGTGATACCTTCGCGAGCTCTTCCTCGTCCCCTCGCGGAGGTGAAATCAAGGGGCTGGTTTCTAGTTCTGCACTACCTTCATTTCTGTAAATTCTCCCACTTCACATAGCCCCGAACATCAATGTATTCGCATAATCCGCTTTTCACATAGTAGCATTTTAATCGAGGTGTTCATAGACTTAACGTAATTACCTCGCGGTCCTTTGAGGAAGCCTCGCTCTGCCTCTCTATAAATGACTGAAGTATCTTCCGTGAAGTCAGTAATGAATCCTCCTATAATTCAATCGAGCCAGTGATCAACAACACGCGTGATATTATCCTTTGATGCTTCCAATCTGCGCACCAACTCTGGGGTCCATACATTAGGACTGTCAAGCTTGCACCCTCCTTGGTTATTTGCTAACTTCGTGATCCACTCTTAGAGCTCAATAGGGAAATATGCGAAGAAAATTTCATAGATCTTTGTGTATAGGTAGCAGTCTAATCACTCTTATTTTGATAGTCATGGATTCTTGTTCTCCTACGCCGTGAACTCGTGAATTCTCCTGTCCAACCAACCTTCAATTTATTTCTTAGTTGGATTCCAATGATATGACATTAGACATCTCTATGCAGATTCTGGTCCCGGCAATGGAACCATTTGTTGGCTTGTTGGGGCCTGACCCAGGTTCGGAGTTAATTAGCCAAACAAATCCCTGTACTACTAGCCTTTTCGACAACAGTCTACGGAGCACGGACTGAGGTCTCACCCGAAGCAGTATGGGGGGATGCTGGAACCAGGTTTCCACATCCTTGAGATTTCTGAGGGGTTGATTTAGTCCAACTGTGAATACCTTTGTACAAGTTACTTCGCGCACTTCCCTGACCTGCAGGGCCATCGCGCCCTGTTATATTTGCCTTCGCGCAACCCTAACTAGGGGTTGTGGGGCTTTCGCACTGCTGGACCAGCGATATGTATTATTTCCCCAAGTCACACCGCAGACCTTACTTATCTTCTTATAACGGTTAGTTATCTTCACATTAACAGATACCTTATATTATATTCACTTACTCGGCACATTTATATAAGTTCACGCAATAAATAAACAGTAAAATTGTAATTCATACCCAATATACTTCAATGCATAAAACAAGAAAAGATACACATAATTATGGTAAAACTTATATTTGTTAATGCTTCCAATGGTTACAGCCTCAACCTGCCCTACGCACTCAGCTACAGGGGTCCGCACACTCAGCTACGGACTACTAGGCCTCTACGCACTCAGCTGCAGAGCCTTCTCCTACTCTACGACCCAAAGACATAACTCTACACTTTGACTCAATGCTTCATGGATTGATTTCCTTCTATCCTTTTCCCAATTGTCTCTTTACACTTAGAGCCTTGCTCTATTTATACAATCCCATGGTCTGCAGATCATGGGTAGATCTCTCAAACTGACACCACATTTATAAAAATAAGGGTGGACAACCCTATGACTCAATTACAACATCATGCTCTGTGCCCACAAATCGCGGAGTCTTTACAATGGACTTAGTCAAAACTTGGGCTTTAAGCCCCAAAACTTGCCTTGGGGGGATCCCATGCCTAACAGTTCACCTACAAGTTGCTCCATTGTGGCCTGCATTGGCTACCAACAGGTTTCTCCCCTTTGCACCAACGTTGGTTCTCGAAATCCGAGAGAATGATCGAGATTTCGGAAGCTTCCCCTTCTAGGAGTTTCCAGAAGTTGTTTTAACTACTTACCTTTGATAAGGCATTTGGATCCTATCCCATCCTACTTTGGAGTTTTCACCACTTATCCTATGATCATATCCCTCCATCAAAGGTAGATCTCTTACCCTAGATTGGTAATTAGATAAGAACTCTCAACTTACCCTACTTCTCTATATATTCCCAGCCTTCTATGTGATTGGGGGTTGGATTTTAGAGAGTGATTATTCCCTTATGCTACTCTAGTGAATGGTTATCATCTCATGCATTTAGGGTGATTGGAGGTGCATATTGTGACAAGGAAATGACAAGTCAACGACTTGGAGGAGCTCTTCTACAAGATCAACTATTAGCTATGGTTGTAATCTCCTTCCATTTATATTAATGTAAAGAATTCATTGTTTTCCTATATGTGATGTTTTTATTTCACATATTTCAATACCATGTTGATCTATTAAATGAAGTACTTAGATGATACTGCATAGATCTCGTAGTTTCTTGGCTTGTGCTATCTGACTATGCAGGTTGTAATTTTGGCAATCAAAGATGGAATTGGATATTCCAAGCTAATGATGGAGTGAAGTGTGTGAAGGATTCCAGGTAGGCCTCACTCCGTCATCTATTTACTTTAAGGAAAAGCATCGTGTTCCTTATCTCTTTT
This sequence comes from Pinus tabuliformis, assembly GCA_031772625.1. Lineage (NCBI taxonomy): Eukaryota > Viridiplantae > Streptophyta > Pinopsida > Pinales > Pinaceae > Pinus > Pinus tabuliformis. Next base: position 438,069,172 of record CM062819.1, read on the forward strand.
TTGTTCTAGGTTAACCACTGACCTAGGGGAGATAATTTTATCTGCAATCATAAATCTCATATAACAAAAGCTAAGATTACAAAGTCAAGGAAGGGAAACTTAAATATCAAAGCCCTACAAGATCATCATGTACATCAATCATAAAAAAGAGCCTCTCATCTCTAAAAGCAATGCAAGGATAAGAATCACATCATCATCTTTAAGGATGTCACTAAAGAAGATCTTAAAAACCTAGCTCTCTCAAAGAAGGATTCTTCAATTGAAGCATTGTTTGGAACCTCGCTTAATCATCACCTCAAATAAGGTAACCTCAAACCCCTAAGACTTCAAAGCATCTTGAAGTCTACTCATCCAAGGGAAGCAAGAAGAAGGGAATTGTCATCATCATCAAGGATTCAAGGTGATCTCCCTCTCTTCAATTAAAGGATCACCTTTTGAAATAAATACATCTTCAAGGAGACATCTTCTATTTTTCAAATATCATAATCAAGAGGGAAACATATTGAATATGTTATTATCAAGGAGTATCTTCACAAGCAAGTAATTTTATGTTTACATATGAATTGATCAAAATGTATTTTTGCAAGGAGAGAAACAAGTTGGTTGTGTCTGCAAATTTTCTAACATGGAAGAAGAGGACCGATTTGATCCTCATATAAAATGAAGTTGTGGAACATGTTAAGGGATTAATCACTAAACCTCCAAATGAAGAAAGTCAAGAACTTGAAAAGTACATGAAAGGGGAAGTAAGGGCTCAAAGGAATATCTTTGAGTCCATCAAAGATCCCCTCATTTCCTATGTATAAAAGTTGAAAACATCAAAAGAAATATATGACAAGTTGGTGGAATTATTCTCCGTAAGTACCACTAGAGAAGTAATATCATTAAGAAAAGAAATCTACAAGATGAAGATATCAAAAGAAGAAGGAATAACCTCATACTTTATGAGGGTGTCACAAATAAGAGACCAAATCCAAGAGTTGGGAGAAATAATGTTTGATAAGGAAATTACCACCATAGTACTCAATTCACAACTAGAGGAATGGGGAAAATTCACATCAAGAATCTATGGGAAGAAGGAAGCTACTCCATTCAACAAACTATGGTAAGTGTGTAAAATCAAAGAAACCAGGCTGGAGGAAAAAAATGATGTAGGATCAAACAAACAAGAACAAGTATTTGTTGACATGGCTAAAAGAAAACGGAATTTTGGGAAGTTTGGTCCTCATAAAAAGAAGAAGAACACTGCCAAGGTCCAATTTTATGGTTTCCATGAATATTGGCACTATAAGGGAGATTGTCCAAAGTTCAAGAGGGACAACAACAAAAGAGGAAGGGAAGAAGCTCGTATCACTGAAGAAGTGGAAGAAGCTAAAAAGAAGAAGCCCAAAAAGGAAGAAGTAAAATATTTCTACTATGATTGAGATGATATTATTCACCTAGTTCTTTTGAAGTCTTTGTTCTTCAGTTCTTGTATAGGTATCATGGTAGGAAACATTAGAGGAATTAAAGGATGCATCATGTTAGGAGAAGGCATCATAATAAGCATACAATATGAAGTAAGATCTCAGGACATCATAAGAAGCTTACAAGAGAGTTGAAGTAGAAGTCTATGTAAGTCACCTATAGTGGAAAGGAGCTCTTGCTAACCTTATTGGAAACATAAGTAGTACTTGTGGATAGAATAAAGTAATATAGTATAGAGCTCGTCATACATTATTCAAGATGAGCATTTGTAGGATGAGGGTGATAAATATCCTCCATTGGAATCTTCATTGGAAGATTCAAATATTGAAAAAGGCAAATGTCTCGTCGAGAATTCCACCTTAAGAGGGGATTCATGGGATGATGAAATACTAACAAGGAAATGAAGAAAGTCAAGATGATTAAAGAACTATTAATCAAGGAAGTTGTTGAAGGAAATCTAGATGACCAAAAGGAATAAATGAGGTATGCATGCACATATTTGATTATATTGATTCATGTCATATAGTTGTAGTTAGCATGGATAAATGCTCTACCTCGTGAGCATGAAAAAGGATATCCTCCTTTGGAAGGATGCATGAAGGCATGGTTCACATATCATCTAGATGCAATCAACAAAATATATCCTCATATGAAATACGAGGTGGTTGACAAAATGAAGGAACTATGAATGGAAGTTCTTAGGGAGAAATACAGGGAAAATTTTAAGAACCCCCCCTAAATTTATAAATATAATAAATGGGTGAATCTCCATGGTATATAGGAAAAATGGAAGGCAATTTTATCAATAATATAATATGTATATATAATTTTTTGGCGAATCTCTCACCAGGCATGGCGAATATTTTACTCAATTATAAAATCCTGTAAGATCTTGGTGAGTCTTTCACTAAATAATAAAACTTTGTAAAGTCCTAGTGAATCTTAGCATAGGCTACATGCTGGTTTAATTCCCCCATTTTAGGCTACATTCCAAGTGAATACCATGTGCCATTTTGGTGAATACCATGGGTCAATACCATGTGCCATTTTTATTTTTATTAGAATATTTTACTCAATTATAAAATCCTGTAAGATCTTGGCGAGTCTTTCACTAAATAATAAAACTTTGTAAAGTCCTAGTGAATCTTAGCATACGCTACATGTTGGTTTAATTCCCCCATTTAAATAGGCTACATTCCAGGTGAATACGATGGGTCAATACCATGTGCCATTTTGGTGAATACCATGGGTCAATACCATGTGCCATTTTGGTGAATACCATGGGTCAATACCATGTGCCAGTTTTATTTTTATTAATTCTAATATTAGAGTTAATATTGGTTTTTTGCATGGTATTAATAACAATCTAGTCCATGGTATTTGTCCCATAGTATTTTGGCCATAGGTTTCACCTAAATATAACCCATTTTTTGAGTGTTTGTAAATATAAGGTGACTTATGGAGTAAATATAAAAAAATGTTTTATTTGTTTACCATACCTCTCGTTTATTTATATTTTTATTAATTTACCATACCTCTTTTACAAATATGGTATTTGGCCCATAGGATTCACTTAAATAAAACCTCTTTCTTGAGCCTTCATAAATAGAACGAGGGTTATGGACTAAATATAAAAAGAGGTTTTATTTATTTACGATACGTCTAGTTTATTTATATTTTTATTTATTTACCATACCTTTTGAGTAAGTATAAAAAAAACGTTTTATTTATTTACCATACCTCCACTTTACTTATATTTTTATTTGTTTACACCCTTACATGTATATAAGGTGACTTATGGAGTAAATATAAAAAATGTTTTATTTATTTACCATACCTCTCATTTATTTATATTTTTATTAATTTACCATACCTCTTTTATAAATATGGCATTTGGCCCATAGGATTGACTTAAATAAAACCTATTCTTGAAAATGGGCGAATGGATTCACTTAAATAAAACCTATTCTTGAAAATGGGCGAATGGAAGGTTGTAAGTCCTAATTTCAAGGGCTAAATTTACCTTTTTTACCCTCTCCCTTAAAATAAGGTGGGCTATTTGAGGTGATTTGTAAAAATGTACTATGATACAAAATATTCGCCCACTAAAAATTTAAAACCCCTTAATTTCGCCAAAGGGCGAACATTCGCCCCTAAAATTATCCTTGGAGAAATATGTGAAGAAAGTAAGGAGAGATCATGAAAGATGCAACTATGATCACATAGAAAAGGAAATAAACATATGTTGAATAGAAGGATTGCCAGTGACATCTCCATGGGAAAGGTATGAAGACCTTGGTAAAGAAAGGAGACCCTTGACATTTGATATTTTTGAATATGTGTCAATATGTATGCAGGATGTTGATGATACAACAAGAAGATGTCATTATGAAAAGACCATCATAGAGGTAACTTTGCTTTGATGTTCATTGTTGATTTTTGAACGATATCTGGATAGGCTAATGCAACGCTATCAAAGAAAGAGTTGTGTATGTCACCTACATCAGGTACTCATGTGTTGGATGAAATATAATGAAGGAAACATGATGTAAAGAAGGTAGCAAGAAGGAAGGCCAGACTAATGGACCGAAAATTACAGTCACTCTAAGAGGACCAAATTTGGGTGATAAATAGCTCACATTGCAGGTCAAATTGTTGATGAGGAAGTATCTTACCAAGAAAATAAGAAAAGAGGAAGATTTCTCCATATTATCTCTTACACGTGTGGCCTAGGGTTTCTATAGTAAGGTCTAGTTGCAATAAAAAAATTGTAGGTCCAAAATACAAGTCAAAGGAAAAGATATTTCCTTTTGAAAGAAAGTTTGATCAATGTTGACTTTGTGAAAAATATGCACATCAAGAAGAAGGCTTTGAATTTTTCTTGGAGGGGTTATTGGTTAAGGGTCTAAGTCTTGGAATTCTTTAATTGAAGATTCTATAAGAAGCATATTTCTATGGGTTTTCCTCTCAAGATTGGAGAGGTTTTGGCCTTGGCTGATCGCCTATATATTGTGTCATTTTTCTCTTTGTTCTTTATGTTTTGGTAGTTGATTGATGAAGAAAACACTAATAACAAACAAGTGAAAGAAGAAGTTAATTAATATAAGTAAAAATACATCACAAACAATTATCATTGTAAGAGAAATCATCTACCTTGCTATCCCTAGATTTATCAACACTATCTTTCCAAGCTCAAAGATGGAAATGTTAGCACGAGCTCTTTTCATGTCCTCAATGATGTTATAATCTATGCTTTGATTTCAAACAAGAATTACAATAGTGTTTGTAGGTGTAGCTTTGTTGAACACTTCTGGAGTGATAGACTTACTATTACTGTTGGTGGAAGTGTTCTTAATAGTAGTATTTCAAGACTTATTTTGTGTGTGCTGAGTAGGATTAATTGGTGGTAGAATATTTCTTAGCAATTGTTTCTTCAACCCTTGTCTTTTCAATTCTTATTCAAAAATGCATCCTTTACTCCTCAAATTGTAATGACTAGTTAATTTCTAGGGAGGAGATTCATCTTCGAGTGGTTCCTCAACATTTTTCTTGTTAACATTGAAAATGATATCAAAAGAATTGAATGAATGTCTAATACTTGAAATTTCTTCGGTTGTTGCAGGTTCATTTGTTTCTTCTACCTACTCTAACTTCTCATCTACTAATAGAGTATCAACAATATGGGTTTCCATAACAGTCATGTTGTGATTCCATTAGGGGCATGTCTTATTTGAATGCCTCTTCTGTGGAAAGTGCAGTATTTGTCCAACCCTCAACTTTTGACATTCAACACAATATTTGAGCTTTGAGCAAATTTGGTAGGTTGATTATTGTTATTTCTTCTTAGTAAAAATGAATTAAAGGACTTTCTACTGGTAGATGCCTCGCTTGACTTTCTCTTTAATTCAGATATTTCATTAGTGAGTGAATTTAAAGATTTGATCAAGCTTTCAATATCAAAAGAATCATTTTATTTATTTTTATTTGAAGAGGCTTGGTTTTTCTTACCAAAATCCTTAGTGTCTTTAGAGTCATCATCTTCAATTTCTCCACTGGAGTGCAAGTCCTCAACTGCATCGACCTCCGCAAACTTTAAAGCTAAATTCTCCTATGCATCTGTCTTGAAAAAGACAAAAATGTTTGTGGGAAAGGCAAATGTATAGTAGTCCTTGGTTATGGAATCATGTGGTTTAATATCAACGGGGAACTTGTTTAATATGCAAGTGAACCTTTGATTGAAATCCTTTACTTTCTCTTTGCTATCCTTCTTGATGTTCCTGAGTTATTTCAATAGCATGATGGGAGTTTTATCATCCAAAAACTTTTCTAGGAACAATTTCTTAAACTCTCTCCAATTACAGATTGAATTGGCTGGAAGACTATGATACCATACAGATTCTCTAGCTTCTAAAATGTACAACAAAAACTTGTGATCAACATCATCAGAGCATACCTCAAGCATTCTTAAATGCATGCAAAAGTCGTCTATATGATATTTAACTTTAGTTTTCTTGTCAAGATCAAAATTATATAACAACTTCTTTGGATGTTTTGGAATTTTATGAAGATTTTCCAAAAGCGTGAGTGGCCCTTGAGCCATCCAATCCAAGTATTTATCAACCATATCTTCTTGTCCTTCTTCCTACTCCTCTTTATCAGGACCTGAAGAGTCATTTTCTTCACTGTTGAAGTATTCATTATGCTTAGGCTGCTCCTCGTTAGCAAATTGAAAATATCCCTCCTTGCACTCTTCCCCAATAAGTGGAAGGCCCCCTTGTTGAATGTTTCTTCTGAGGGTTCTGCTAACTCTTCAAGGGTGGAGAAAACAAAATCGCCCACCAATGAAACCAGTACACTAGTGCGAGTTCTTTTGGGCTTCTGTTTTAGAGTATGAGGAATATTACGAGAAATAGGAAGTAATCTAAGAGATTTCAAAAACTGATGAGTAATGGGCCTAATTATCCCAATTTTATCGTAAGTAACTTCAAAAGTATATCGTGGAACTAAGTGAGAAGATTCTACGATTTCATGAATAGGATTTGGAGTACAACTCTGACCGTTATTGCCTTGTATAGATGCTTTGTTGTTACGGTGAGATGAAATATCAACTATAAAAAGGTGGCATCCCTCCTTCTAGTGCCAGAATGTTGATGGTGTTGGATCCCACCAACATACAGGGGCTCTCCCCGATATGAAGTCCCAATTAGACCTCACACCGTTTGGTATAGGAGTCCTATCCAGAATTATGGCTCGACTGCCATTAAATTAAGTATTTTCCTTGGATTCAACGATTAGCATGAGCGAGTAGTGTGCATGTACTTCTAAATGAATAAGAGAGTATGCTTTTTGAAATGTTCAATTGTAAATTTATCAAGGTTCTTTCACTGCAGGGAACAAAATTGAGTCTCTAAAATAAAATTAATAGTACCAATCTAGTAAAGGCGCATACACATAAACAAGGAAGAACAATTAGTCATTAAATGAAATAGTTAACATAGATGCCACGATCATTATAACAATCACAACACATTTTCAACAAGTTAAGCACCAAAGCCACTGAAATAGTTCAATTTATTTAGTACATATGTAAGCCAACATAAACCGCAAACATTTGAAGAGTAGTCTCAAAACATCTATGATATATGCATGAAAATGAGCTCGAAAAATGGCTTCAAGTATTAAGAAAAAGTTCCAAGATACATAAATAAAATGAACACCACTAGCTCCAATAGTGGAGCGTTAGAGAAACTGGTTCCTCTCCAAAAGAACTATCTCTATCTCTCTAATGCCTTGTGGGAGAAGCCAAGGTGAAAATTCCTTTGCTTGAGTAATGAGGCTTCTTTTATAACTAGAGGCATGAACTTTCATATCCTCATGACTCTTGAGTTTCTCATATGGCTTTCCAACTTCTTATGTCATTTGGACTTTTATACTGTAACCCTTTGACTTCTAAATGAATTTTTGTTGAAAATGCAACAAGATGATGGAGCTTAGTGAAAAGAAGTCGCCTTCACTAAGTGGGCCTGCAGGCTATTTTTTGGTGCAAAGTCTATTTTTAGACATATGGATCACGGTCTATGAGTTGCAGGATGTTGTTTATGGATGATTGGTCATGTTGGGAAAAATAGATGGACTTATATTTTTGGTTCACAACGGAGTGATCAGAGTCTATTTTTAGATTGCCAGGCTAAAAATAGAAACAGTGAAATATTCTTAGCCCTTAGTAATATTTGGACTCTAAACATTATCTTATTCTCTTGGAGCACTTCAGATCAAGCTACGGATGTGGCACATGCAGCTGACAGAAGGAACCATGTGGTTTCTTATGTGTTAGTTGAGCTATTGCATGGAGGACTTCAGTTAGAACTCATGCATGTGAGTTCTGTGGAGTTGGTTCTGGAGTTGATGGAGTTGTGTTCAGTTTGACTTGGTTGAACTAGTTGTATTTAGTCTAACTGCAAATAGACTAGTGATGAGTTGTGTGAATTAATTATTAATTAATTCACTAATTATTAACTCATAAAGTAACTAAAGAATACATCAGTTCATGGACAGTTCAACAGAGACAGGTGTTAGAGGTAAGTGAAAGGGTGAGTTGTGACTATCAGTTGTACATGAGATTTGCACATGCATGAGATTGAGTTATGCCAATGAGGACTGCGCAGTGTGGGCCAATATCAAGGCAATTGTAGCCTATGCTCACATGATTCTCTTGCAGGATTGTGCAGTGGAGGCATGCAAAGCGGTGGAGGAGATTTGAACCTGTGACTTGTTAGGATCTGAGCTAGTTTTGTGTGTAACAGGTGGAGATAGTATTGAGTACTTGTGAGGAGTATTGTACTATGTATTGTTACATGTTCTCAATCATTATAATATACAGATAGTTGGGGGTTTTCAGTTGTATGCTTTCCCCGGGTTAGATATTGTGTTAATGTGTGCATGTGATTGATGTTTCATTGTTTTTAATGTTGCTAAATTGATGATCAACATAGAGGAGATTATGTATTTTGCATGTATTCCACAATAGTATATAATTGGGATAATCTCTGTGAATAAGTGTTTATTATTCAAAATTTCTACATGGTATCAGAGCTAGTTGATTTGTAGAAAAAGTTCTACATGATATCAAAGCGGGATTGATCATCATATCTATTATTCAGAAAGTGTTTACATTTTATTTCTTCAGGCAGAGTCTGTAATCGGGCCAAGTAGCTTCTGGATTCATCCTTCTTTGGAAGGTGAGATATCCGGTGAATGCCCATACAGTCAATCTTTGTGCAAGAAATACTTTGTTCTCACGAATTTTAGATCAGAAGCGGTTGAGTTTTGAGCTGGTGGAATGGCGCTCAAGGATAAACTCAGAAACATCAAAGCTGAGAATGGAGATGCTACAGATTGTCCGCAGAAGAAGAAAAATAAGCAAGCTGTTGGATTTGCAGTGGGAGAGGCCTTAGCCTCACAGTTTGAGCTAGATTTTTCGCTGATGGCATGCTTGGTATAAAGTGTGATGGGATCGGTATGGTTCTTGGACAGTGGTGCGTCTTCTCACATGACAGGAGATCGAGATTTGTTTTTTGATCTAGATGAGAAAGATCTTGGAGTGCACATCGAGATGAGCAATGATGTTAGATATAGTGCGACCGATATCGGTACCATTTCCTTTGAGAGGGAGTCTGGTAAACCCTTCATATTAAAGGAAGTGATGCATGTTCCAGGATTGAAGAAGAATCTTATCTCTGTGGCGATGTTAGAAGACAAGGGATATGATGTTGTCTTCAGCGAGGGAAAGGCTTTACTGCGTAGCAAGACAACTGGATAACCCAGAAGATGGGGCTTCGAGTCAGGAACCTTTATCAGTTGCATGTAGATGCATGTAGGAACCTTTGTGTATTCTCTTATGTGAGTGTTGTTTTCTTGATTTCTTTGAACGCCTGTTGTCGTTTACATATATTCTAGCTTGTCCAAGCTTTGTTTCAATTTCAGTTGCTATCTCACTGTTGTCGCATGCATGAAACTATTTTGCACGGATGTTCGCCCAACCAGGGAACTGCCTCACCCACATGCATGTTGATATATTTGCTCAATCCTTCATTCATGTTTTGCATGCATTGTTTATCACTTATGCTATCACTTAGTGTCACCATTCATTTCATCAACTTACTTGCTTTTAGTTACCTGTCGGCGAGTTGGGCCAACCTTAGCCCGGTCTCTGCCTTCACCAAGGCTGCATTGCACAATCTGGATAAGGAAGGCTCACCTGCCCCTCTAGATTTTCCCATTCTAGCCTAGCACTAGCCTCCTAGAATGAATTGCACATTTTTGGAGGTCAGTGGCTGCTTGGCCCAAAAATTTGCACAAATTTGTCCCTGGGCCAACAGTATTTCCCAACTAAAATCACACATTCTGCAATCCCAGTAGCCAACTACCCAACTGGATTGTGCATTTTGCAGTTCCAGCAGTCAGTTAATCTCCTAGTAGCCTGGACTGTGCCTTGTACAGTCTTAGCAGTCAGTCTCCCAACCTCTTGGCTAAAATTGCGCAACCTTCATGATCATTCACCCAAGGTATGTTGCAAGTCAGTTCTCATGTTCATTTTGGTTTTAGACTGACAGATTACTTGCTATGAGTGTTGCCATGTCTCCAGGTATCATAGGGGTTCATCAACCTCTCAGGAGTACAGGTACAATGGTTTCCAAGAGAGCAGAGATGAAGACATCGTTCAGAGCACGTTTGGGGATGCAGTCGATCAAGTGTCCATGGGCTTACCTACTCACAAAGACATCAAATTGTTTGTGGACCAGGAAATCAAGCAGCAGCATCACAGCGAGCAGCATCATGAACAACAGCTGAAGGCAGCATACCGAATGCAACGAATGCAAGAGGAAGGTTGTTGACAACATAGAGGCGGAGAAAAGTTGCAAGATGAAGCCGATCCACTAATAATGAAAGAAACTTTGGAGACTCAAGATATGAAGTACCGACGCGACATGAAGATCACGCGAAGGCAGAAGATGGAACAAAGAAGGAGTTTCCTATGCTGAAGTAGCAACTCAGGAAGAACATGAAGCTGCATAGATAGTCCAATGAATTGTAGCAAGAACAGGAACAGCAGTGGGCGCAACATGCACTCATGGATGAAACTGCGCCAGTACAAGTTAAGGATCCATCCCAATAGCTGACATAGAGAAAACATGGTGAGCAATGTTGTTGATCGCATGCAAAGGATCCAATAGCATGCATGTCATTGAGCACACGCATGCAATACAACCCATTCAATGCACTCACCAAGGCGAAGACAAGAAGCAAGTCCAACTGGGGCTAAACATGTACTTCGACAAGTTGATGCACATGATCACCAACCCACACTTGGAGATAAACACGGACACTATGCATCAGTGTGTTGCCGGTTCAGCTGTACCCAAGAAGACCATGCGCATGTTAGCAGATGAGCTGGATGAAGGGGTTGAACCAATGCACCAGTTGCAACGGATTCAAGAGTTCGCTTCAGCAAGATGTCACCATGAGGTACATGTACACCATCACGGACGACCAAGCTTTCCATCAGCTCACCAGATTCACCATCACAAGCATGTCAAAGAGTTGGTATCACCACAACAAACCGAGTGTTAGTGATGTCTTGCAAGGCTTACTCAAGCCATGTTGTTTCACATGAGCACATGTGCATTGTAATGTTGAGTCATGTCAAGTGTAAGTCGAGTGTCAATAGTTGAATGTAACAGTCATATAGTAGGTGAAGAGTCATGAGGGTAGTTGAATTGTGACAAAGGGGAATTTCAAGGATCACCCCACCCTTTGCTGTAAATAGTCCCTCATAACTCATTGTAGAGGCTTTTGGTCAGCCAAGCTTCTACTAAGACTATCTTGAAGAAGACTTGGACAGTATCGTAACGCGCCCTGGCTTCTCCACTGCATGGAGCTAGTATATCTCTTTGGAGGAGCAGGCAAATGTGGCTGTAACGTTCCACTGATGGGGATAGCAGGTTTATATGGTGTATTATATGATTGTGACTTACACTTCTTTAATAATAAGAGCTAGCACATTTTCATGCATATGTTGTTATTTTAGTTGGACTACTACGGTTACCTTAATGATATATGTTGTTTAACTTACGTACTTGTGTATGAACTAATTCACATGCAATTATATGAATCTTGTTGTTAATGTGTTGCATCTGTTATTAATGTTGTCACCGTCCATGTCAATTGCTCTATCGGACACCAAACAAACCTTTCTCTGAACCTTGTTATATCAACCCTCACACTCGTCTCGGACTGATCTGTGAGTGTTGTTCGTGTTATCCTACCTTGTATGTTGTGACTGTCACATCCGAGTCGACTTCTCTACCGAAAGCTATGCATGTCCTTTGTGGTGGTGTGTTCCTAGACAAGTTGGGACTGATCCCTTTCAACTTGGAACTCACCTTCACCTTCCTCCCCTTTTGAAGTGTTGGAACCTCTCATACTCATTCCTTGACTCACTACATCAGTCACACCCTTGCTACTGACAGAGTTATCTTAGTTGCCTCTGTGCGACATCACGGTCAAGGCATTACCTTACGACCTACTGTTGGGACTCCTATACCAAACGGTCTAAGGTCTAATTGGGAATTCTTACCGGGGAGATCCCCTTGACATGTTGGCGAGTCCAACACCGTCAACATTTCTGGCGCTAGAAGGAGGACCTGATGACAAGCAATGTCATCTCATCCAGTTTTGAACCTTTGCATATCTTTCATGGAATCTTGCATTCTTCTTCCCCCGAGGTTTTTTTCAAATTGTGAAGATGTTTCCATCTTGGGAATATTTTCAATCTCTTGTCCACTCACACGTATGATGGTGAAGGCAAAGTGGCCTGGCCTAAGCACTTACATAACTTTCTTTCCATGATTTATGAGGAAGCTGAGTTTACTGACGAACAGGCCGGTCTATTGCTTGCATTCACACTTCGTGAATCCCCATTTCGTTGGATTCTCAGCCTACTGGTTGACACCATGCACTTATGTAAGCACTTATGTGATCTTATTGAAGACACATTCCATCATTTTGATGCAGACCATCTTGACCGAAAATTGTTACAGCAATGGAGGGCTCCGCGTGAATCCATTATTGATTTTTGGCAATGCTTCCATGACTTACAGTTTCAAGCTCCAAAGATTGAGATGAAGTTCACTTATCTCTGGGACTAGTTCGAGTAAAGTCTTAAGAAATTTCCCTGTCCCAAGAGAAAACTTGATGTCAAGCCTTGCTCAACCTTCTTTGTTGATGGAACTGCGCAATCCCATGTGGGAACAACCACTATCTCAAAGGACTGTCCTCCTCCCTTTCATTCAACAGCTCCATCATCGCCCAGTGATGCTGAGGATCATGTTCGCACATCTATTCATTCTTCACACCCTCCCAACATCACTCCACTTAATTTTATCGTGTAGAGTTGGTTGTGAGTCCTTCAAATTCCCATATGCATTCTTTTCTTTGACCTTCATCTTCACACCCAGGTGTTCCTCCAGATGATTTTGTCTTTTTTTCATCTATTCCAGACTGTTCATTTGTTATGAACGAGGAACAACCTAATGATGAAGTTGGTGTTTCACAACCAACATGCACTGTCATTCATGAAGAGTATGAGTGGGAGCTTGAACATCAACACTCAGGGAAGGATGACTCCCTTCCATCTGAGCCCCCTCCGTTCCTTCCTAGCTTCTTTGGTGAACCTGCCATCCATAATTTTGTATGTGTGTCTTCATCTACGGATACACCGATTGTTGATCACTCGTAGGACTCATTGGATGCTAGTCCATCATTCGACAACAGAGAGGATAAGTTATTCATTGAAGATCCACCTGATCCTTCATCTGTCTTTTCCGGAAACCCATAGTATGAGTTCATTGGATTTTCATCTACCCCTCTATTTGATTCATCTGATCATGAGGATGTCGAAGAATTCATTGATTTTTCAAATCGTGGTGGTCGTGATCCATTTTCTTCCATTTTTTCTCACAGTCATGAATCTATCGCAGTTGATCTCTCGAAGCCACTGGTTTATGATGATCTACCTGATGATGAAGTTGAGAGACCCAAGATTGTCGAGGCACTTCAGCTCGAGCTGATGGTTATGTCAAGTCCTCTCTCTCTTGGGGTTAGTCTCACTTCCAATCATGAAACTGTTCAATCACCCAAGGCTCCTCAACACTCATATGTATGATTTGAAGATCCATCTCACACACAGATCGCACTTCCTCCACTCAAACTACACGATCCCATTGCTCATGCATTGGAGGAGTCTTACATTACAAGCACTCATGCGCGACACAAGTTATCTTTATTTCTTTTGTTTTCTTGCATGTCTCAATCAAGAGTGTGCTTTTGCTTCAAAGTTGCATGTAGTGTCACATAGCACCATGATAATTCCACGGACTGTCCGTCATGCACATGCACTCACTTATGTCATGTGGGCACTTTGAAACACGAAGTGTGGTTGTCTTCACTATCATATTTTTCTTGTATGTTGGTCCGCACAACTGGGTTACTCACGGACCGAGCCTTCACTCACATGGGTCTACCAATGTGTTAGTGGCTGCATTGGAAGTATCACTTCACGTGATCAAGCCCATGCACCATTAGTGTAGGAGTAGGAGTAGTGTTTGCTTTCAGTTGTTTTCTTTCATGCTTGTTTGCTTGCATGCTTGTTTGCTTACACTTTGTTTGCTTGTTTGTTTACTTGTTTCGCTTTCATTTTCTCTTCTGCTCTTGCTTTGATTTGTTGTTTTTTTCGTTCGTTCATAGGTTAGTTTTCATGAAATCATGTGTGACTCATGAAACGAGCTGGGTAAAGTACAAGAGGGCTTGTACAGCTAGGACTACTTGGTTATCTATCATCTTGACTCTATATGATGAGCTTGTTACTCTTAATTCCATGATACGTCGAAGTAAAATATGTATTGTTCAAAGTGAACCTTGGTGAAAACACAATGCTTACACGCTAACTAGTGTCACCTTCTCTAGTTGATTGTTTTTGGGTTAACCCTTGTCAGCTCATTCAAGTAGAGTAAGGTGAGGGGGAAAACCTTAACAAGCATGTCAGAGATACAATAAACTACTTCTCTGCTGGAACAACCTCCTCTGCTCTCAATAAGTCAGGATCCCTCTTCCGCCTCTGAAATGAATAAGTGCTATGCACAGTGAAAATGAAAAGTCAAAAGTCAAAAAATTCAAAATGAAAAACGAATAAGGCGAAAGAAGAGAAAGGCTTCCTGTACAGGGAGGTGATGCAAGTAACTCTGCCGGGGTACTGACCAAACCCAATGGCAACGGAGCCATGCTTGTGTTGCTATGTGACTCCACTGGGGTACTATCCAGGCATGCTAGCAGTGGAGCAACATTAGAGATGAAATTAAGACTCTGATGACTATACTGCTTGTGCACCTATATACCCCTCAACCCTAATCAAAACAATTGTGTTGCCTTGGCTTGGAATGTATGTCAATCAACCAAGGGCTTAGTAGATGCTACATCTTACAATCAAGTTAATTTGAAACCAAGATGAGCTGAGAACTGAAAAATAATTCAGGAGGTTTTAGACTTGCTTTTCACAAACAAGGTCTATACAAAGAGTTGGAGCTCTACCAGGTGTCGCCAAGTGTTGTAGTGGCTACAACCACCCTCCAAAATTTTGCCTTAGCCTGTTTTGGAGCCTCTCTACCATTCTTACGCAGTAGCTTTCCTTTATTCATCAAGTCCTCAAGATTAAGTGTCTTTCTTCCTCAAAGACAACCTATCGATCATAGTTTAATCTTTTCCCTTCATAGGCTGCTCACCTGGACTTGGTCCAACTACAGGCTGAGCAGCTTCCCATTGAAATTTGTACATTTCTGGAGAGAAACTAGCCTTTCCCTCAAGGAATTGCGTAATTCCCTCTTACAGCTTGTTGGGCTCCAGGATTGCGCAATCCTGCCAGCCAACCCTCCTAGTAGGAATTAGGCAATTTTTCCCATCAACACGAAATTCAGCCCAGGATTTGTGCAAATCTGGGAAGAAGTCAGTTGTTGAGCCCAGAAATTGCACAATCACCTTGGGCATTCACCCAACTTACAATCAAGAATGCGCATTTTTCCCAAGTAGTTGAGCACTGGCATGCATGGACAGTCAGGTTGACGAGTTCCACCCGAGACCGAGGAAACTTGACTTACATGCATGCATGACTTGATCTTCTCGGAGTAGCAAGAGGCAACATGCAAAAGGAATCCCATGATTCAAGGAGCTATTTTTAGCAGCCTGGGGTTACATGCAAAGTTGTTTTAGAAGTTTCCCTCCAAGTGTCACTTTTTCCTAGATTTGTGGCATGCGCGTCTGGAGACCAAACTTAGTTATTCAACACATTAGAGCTCATTCATTCACATCGATCTTGGAGCTCTGACATCCCACGGGACATCCAGGACTCTTCGACACATCCGGCTCAACTATTCATGGGTAAGTGGCTTCAACTTGTATTTTTCAGCATTTTGTCGCTTTTTGTGTCTTCGCCTGCGTGAGTGTTGTTTGCTTGATTTCTTTGAACACCCATTTTTGTTACATATATTCTATCTTGTCCTAGCTCTGTTTCAATTTTTGTTGCTATCTCACTGTTTTCACGTGGATGAAACTGTTTTTCATGGATGTTCGCCCAACCAGCGAAATGCCTCACCCACATGCATGTTGATCTATTTGCTCAATTCTCCATTCATGTTTTGCATAGTGTCACCATGCATTTCATTGGCTTACTTGCTTTTAGTTGCCCGTTAGCGAGACGGGCCAACCTTGGCCCGGTCTCTATCTTCACTAAGTCTGCATTGCGCAATCTGGATAAGGAAGGCTCACCTTCCCCTCCAGCATTCTGGAGGTCAGTGGCTACTTGGCCCAAAAATTTGCGCAAAATTGTCCATGGGCCAGCAGTCTTTCCTAGCTGGAATCATACATTCTGCAATCCCAGTAGCCAACTACCCAACTGGATTGCGCATTTTGTAGTTCCAATAGTTAGTTAGTCTCCCAGCAACTCAGATTGTGTCTTGTGCAGTCTTGGCAATCGGTCTCCCGACCTCCCAGATGAAATTGCACAACCTTCATGATCATTCACCCAAGGTATGTTGCAAGTTAGTTCTCATGTTCATTTTTGTTTTCGACTGACAGATTGCTTTCTATGAGTGTTACCGTGTCTCCAAGTATCACAAGTGTTCATTTGCCTCTCAGCATTACAGGAAAAATGGTTTCCAAGAGAGCAGAGATGAAGACACCATTCAGAGCAAGTTTGGGGATGCACTCAATCAAGTGTCCATGGGCTTACCTACTCACAAATACATCAAGTTGTTTGTGTACTAGGACATCAAGTAGCATCATCATAGCGAGCATCATCATGAACAACAGCTGAAGGCAGTATATTGAATGCAGCGAATGCAAGAGGGAGGTTGTTGACAACATAGAGGTGGAGCAAAGTTGCAAGATCAAGCAGATCCACTAATAATGAAAGAAACTTTGGAGACTCGGGTTATTAAGTGACAGCTCAACATGAAGATCACGCGAAGGCAGAAGATGGAAGAAAGAAGGAGTTGCATGTGTTGAAGCAGCAACTCAAGAAGAACATGAAGTTGCACAGATAGTCTAATGAATTGCAGCAGGAACAGGAACAACAGTGGGCGCAACATGCACTCACGAATGAAACTGCGCCAGTACAAGTTAATGATCCATCCCAGCAGCTGACACAAATAAAACATGGTGAGCAGTGTTGTTGATCACATGCAAAGGATCCAACAGCGTGCATGTCATTGAGTGCACGCATGCAATCCAACCCATTCAACACACTCACCAAGGTGAAGACAAGAAGCAAGTCCAACTGGGGCTAAACACGTACTTTGACAATTTGATGCACATGATCACTAGCACACACTTGGAGTTCAACATGGAAACTATGCATCAGTTTGTTTCCAGTTCAGCCGTACCTAAGAAGACCATGCACATGTTAGCAGACGAGTTGGATGAAGGGGCCGAACCAATGCACCGGTTGCAATGGAGGTAAGAATTCGCTTCAGAAAGATGCCACCATGAGGTACATGCACACCATCATGGACGACCAAGCTTGGCATTAGCTCAATAGCTTCACCATCACAAGCATGTCAAAGATTTGGTCTCACCACCGCAGACCGAGTGTCAGTGATGTCTTGCAAGGCTTAGTCAAGCCATGTCATCTCACATGAGCACATGTGCATTGTAATGTTGAGTCATGTCAAGTGTAAGTCGAGTGTCAATAATTGAATGTAACAGTCATATAGTAGGTGAAGAGTCATGAGGGTATTTGAACTATCATGAAGGGGAATGTCAAGGATTACCCCACCCTTTGCTATAAATAGTCCCTCATAACTCATTGTAGAGGCTTTTGGTCAACCAAGCTTCTACTAAGACTATCTTGAAGAAGACTTGGATAGTATTGTAACATGCCTTGGCTTCTCCACTGCACGGAGCTAGTATATCTCTTTGGAGGAGCAGGCAGATGTGGTTGTAATGTTCCATTGATGGGGATAGCAGGTTTACATGGTGTATTGTATGATTGTGACTTACACTTCTTTAATAATAAGAACCAACACATTTTCATGCATATGTTGTTATTGTAGTTGGACTGCTCCGGTTGCCTTAATGATATATGTTGTTTAACTTACATACTTGTGTATGAACAGATTCACATGCAATTATATGAATCTTGTTGTTAATGTGTTGCATCTGTTATTAATGTTGTCACCATCCGTGTCGACTGCTCTGCGAGACACCAAACAAACCTTTCTTTGAACCTTGTTATATCAACCATCACACTCGTGTCAGACTGATCCGTGAGTGTTGTTCGTGTTATCTTACCTTGTATGTTGTGATTGTCGCATCCATGTCGATTGCTCTATCGGAAGCTATGCATGTCCTTTGTGGTGGTGTGTTCCTAGCCGAGTTGGGACTGATCCCTTTCAACTTGGAACTCACCTTCACCTTTCTCCCCTTTTGAAGTGTTGGAACCTCTCATACTCATTCCTTGACTCACTGCATCTATCACACCCTTGCTACTGACAGAGTTATCTTACTTGCCTCTGTGCGACATCGTGGTCAAGGCATTACCTTACAACCCACTATTGGGACTCCTATACCAAATGGTCTAAGGTCTAATTGGGACTTCTTACCAGGAATATCCCCTTGACATGTTGGCAGGTCCAGCACCATCAACACAAGATGAATTCAAATGTAAGTTCTCTTCATCTAGGTTTTTAGGTGAAATTTTCATGCTGCAAGCTAGGGTAACTGATGGTTTGTCTAGTTTTGATATTCTAAACATGTAAATCTTCCACCTCACACCTTTGTACATGTTTAAAATACACTTTGATTCACTAAACAACCTATAAATCATCAAATTTCCTCACCTTTAACTAAACCCTAGCTCATACCTAGCAGTTTGAGCAGATTTCCTAGAAGCTTTGTTTTACAATTTCTCATAAGCATTCTTTTCCCTCATTTCACTTCATTTAAGCTTAATAAGTTGCTTGCAGTCCCTATTCATCTCCTAAAATTTTCTCCATCGTTTCCATTCCTCAAACCCCTCATTTCATCTTTTCACTCATTCCTCACTGTTTTTTCCATTTTCCTTATTCTAGGGTTTCTACCGTCATGGAGGGAGATTCGTCACCAGAGAGGAAAAAAAACACCATAAAGGAGGCAAAATCGTTAGATATGAGCCTACCAACTGTAATGAAATCAACTCATCACCCTTCATCAATCAGTGTATTGAAGATGTAAATTGTCTATAGTTTTGCAAAAGGGTATGTGAAGTAGGTTTTCATGAACAGTTGACAGATTGGATTGCCACTCATTTGAAAGGGGAAAGGGTCATCATAGCAGGGGTTGAGTTTACATTTTCAGTGGTTGCTATTTCACTTGCTACAGGGATACCTAATCATGGAGAATACTGGTTTAAGGGTATGAATTTGGATCTTGAACATTACAGGTCTTTCTTGAAAACACCCTATAGGGAGACCCATACACACATTATCCCATTTAGGTACCTATTGGAGAAGTATGCTCCATTAATGAAGGTTGTCATGAAATTTTTCACCTGTGAGGGAAGGTTTTCTAGATTGTATGCATATCACATCCGGCTTCTAATGCACTTCATAGCTCAAAAACCTCTCAACATGTGCAATTATCTATGTAGAAGCCTTGTCAAAATGTCTGAGAAGGTACAGGTGAAAAACAAAGAACACTACCCTAGTATTTTTCATCATAGCTTGATAAAGGCTATAGTTCTCCATCAGCTTGCAGAGAAAAGCATGACATGGGATTCCTCCATAGAAACAACTTTGAAATGGCATGAGACTAATGTTTCAATTTAGCATCAAAACATACCAACATAGCAAATGGAGGTAGGATCATCAAGCCAATCAATGGAGATTTATAAATAACTTGGACCTGAGGTGACTAGAATGTATCAAAGAGGAAAAAGGCTTGTGTTTACTTCTCATATTGAGAAAAGGGCCAAGCCTTCTACATCGGCAAAACAAGGCTCACATATACAGGATGAAGACTTGATTGAGCATGAATTTGAATTGGTGGACTTGGAAACAGAAAATGAGCCTTCAAGCGTGCAATATACTATCAAAGATAAATATTCTCGGTGTTGGAAATAATACTGAGAGGGGGGGTGAATCAGTATTATCAAATTCTTTTCAATCTATCTTCCTTATTTATACTTTGAATAATTCTTCAAATATTGATCATTACTTTGTATGTCAGTATCATAAAATAATGAGCAGGAACAAGAAAAGCAAATAGTCACACAAAAGAACACCACATATAAGGTGGAAACCCAATGTGGGTGAAAACCACCTGCTGCAATATGTCTCTATCTTCTTTCAATTAGAAACTCCTTTTACAATTATTTTGTACTGGTGCAGTCCTTTACCAGTACGCAGGCTACAACCTGCAGAGAGCTACAACCCTCTTAGCTCTTGTACTAGCCAAGATACTAGTATGTAGGTGCTGGCCTACTGAAGGCTACAACCTTCTCTTTCTTCTAGGGACCACATTTCATAAATTTTCAGACTAGATCCATGAACATCAATCAATCATCAAGTATATCTGCATCAAACAATCTCCTTTTCCCAATTAGCACTGAATCAAGTAAACACTTCTCTGACAGCTGTACCCAGAACACAGTAACAGTAACCACACACCAAATTTTGAACCCAGAATACTGCACCAATAGACAGAGGCAGCTAGATCATAATTTAAAGATATATGCTACTTCAACAACCTGAAACCTGCGTGCAGATCTATAAAGGATAATTCCTTCTTTAAAATATTCAGACACTAATTAACCCAGATTGTCAGATTTATAGATCAAGCATGCGCCTCATATAACAGATCAAAATCATGCAAAGATATTATTATTCAAGCATAAAGATTATGACCCATCAATAGAACTTATCCTTCTTTATGCGCTAAGGTTCCTCCTTCATTCAGATCCAGATCTGCACCATAACCCAATCACAAATATTTCAGATCTAGCACTTATTAGATATTCAATTTATTCGATAATACTTTGCCAAATGATCTCCTTCCTCTTTTATAGTCTTAGGCCTTCCATAATACCATGGTCCAAAACCATAGGATCAAAAAACTGTTGGACTAATACCATGAACCAACCATGAAAGTGCGTGAGATCAACACTTTTGGATGCAATACCACGAGCCAAAACCTAGGATCAAAAACTATAAGACTAATACCATGAACCAACCATGAAAGTGTGTGAGATCAACACTTTTGGATGCAATACCACAGACCAAAACCATAGGATCAAAAACTGTCGGACTAATACCATGAGCCAACCATGAAAGTGCGTGAACTTTTCTCTTCATGAAAGGGACTTTTCTCTGCATGAAAGTGCGTGAACTTTTCTCTACATGAAATAAACTTTTCTCTGCATAAAAGTGCGTGAACTTTTCTCTACATGAAATAAACTTTTCTCTGCATAAAAGTGCGTGAACGTTTCTCTACATGAAATAAACTTTTCTCTGCATATAAGTGCATGAACTTTTCTCTTCATGAAAGGGACTTTTCACTGCATGAAAGTGCATGAACTTTTCTCTACATGAAATAAACTTTTCTCTGCATAAAAGTGCGTGAACTTTTCTCTACATGAAATAAGCTTTTCTCTGCATAAAAGTGCGTAAACTTTTTTGCACTATAATTTATCATCTGAGAAGAGTGGGTTGCCATCAAGTACAACATATGTATCATAATGCCAACAATCTCCCCCTTTGGACTTGATGGCAACAACAACCAATCACTCTCCCCCTTTGACATCAAGGGCAAAGGGTTATGCTCCCCCTAAGAACATGCTCCCCCTGACTATAAACCAGATCTACAAAGAAGAACCATAATCCATCAAACACCATAAATGACCATGAAAGAGATAGAGACGTATTGCAGCAATATTCAGACCAGCATCCATGATCTCCTTCTGTACTTCCTCCATAATGCCAACAATGCATGATATGCTCCCCCTGAACCTGTGCCATTCGATCTTTGACCAATCCGCAACCCAGCACATGTACGCATATACTTCAGATGAACCTTGCGTACAACCAACAATCAAAAGAGATTCAACAAGAAGATGATGCATCAACAACCCCCAGCTTTTGCCTGAGGTATTTAAAGGTCTCCCTAGGCAATGGTTTGGTGAGTATATCAACAACCTGTTCCTTAGAAGGAACATACTCCAACTTGACCTTTTGTTCAAGCACTTGTTCCCGGAGAAAGTGATACTTGATTGGTATATGCTTGGTTTTTGAATGCATGACTGGGTTCTTTGAAATGCTGATTGCACTTGTATTATCACATAAGATGGAGATGGGTGGTGTACAAGTGATTTGAAAATCATGCAAGTTCTGCATCATCCAAAGGAGTTGAGTGCAACAAGATGCAGCAGCAACATATTCTGCTTCAACTGTAGACAAGGCAATCGAACTCTGTTTCTTGCTGAACCAAGATACTAATCTGGAACCCATAAAGAATGCACCACCACTTGTGCTCTTCCTGTCATCCACGCTTCTGGCCCAATCTGCATCAGTATAAGCATGAAGTGTGAGATCTGTATCTCTAGGATACCATAAGCCATAATTTTGAGTCCCTTGAAGATATTTGAAGATTCTCTTTACTGCCTGAAGATGAGTTTCCTTTGGATTTGCCTGAAATCTTCCAACTATTCCCACTGCATGCATGATGTCTGGTCGGGTACCTGTCAAATAAAGTAGACTTCCAATCATAGATCTGTAGGTTGGTTGATGTACTGCTGTTGATTCATCATTTGCACTGAGGCTACATCCTGTGACCATGGGTGTACATACTGGTTTTGCATCTTCCATGCCATATTTCTTCAAAATCTGCTTGAGATACTTGGTTTGAGACAAGAAGACCCCTCCTTCCTTTTGTTGGATTTGCAGGCCAAGAAAATATGTCAATTCTCCAAGCAAGGACATTTCGAATTCTTTCTGCATCACCAAGGCAAAGCTTTGACTCATAGATTCTTCATTGCTGCCAAAGATAATGTCATCTACATACACAACAAGTATTAGCAATTTGTCATTTTCAATTTTTATATAAAGATTGCTATCTGCTGATCCTTTTGAAAAACCTTGTTGATGAAGATATTTTTCCAAACGATAGTACCAAGCCCTTGGAGCTTATTTAAGACCATAGAGAGCCTTTTTCAGTCTGCATACAAGATTTGGATCATTTCTAAGAATGAAACCATCTGGCTGCTCAATGTATACTTCTTCTTCTAAGTCTCCATTCAGAAAGGCTGATTTCACGTCCATTTGAAATACTTTGAACTTTTGAAAGCTTGAGAGAGCAAGGAACATTCGGATGGCCTCAAGTATTGCAACAGGAGCAAAATTTTCCTCAAAATATATTCCTTCTTGCTGCACATACCCTTTACAAACAAGTCTTGCCGTGTTTCTAATTACTTCCCCATTTTCATTCAACTTATTTTTGAAGACCCATTTTGTCCCTATAACATTCTTATCCTTTGGTCTAGGAACCAACTCCCAAGTGTTGTACTTTTCGATCTGCTCAAGTTCTTCATCCATTGCTTTGACCCAACATTCATCTTTGCATGCCTCTTTTACATTTTGTGGTTCAGTGGAGGAGAGTAATGCCAAATAGCTTGAAGCTTCTGCAATTGTTCTTCTTGTTTGTACACCTGCTTCTTTCTGCCCCAAAATCTGAGATTCTGGATGATTCTTCTGAATGTACCGGGATGGAGTCTTCTCTTCTATCCTTATCTATTCCTTTGGTGCTTCTTGAGGTTCTTCTTCTTCATCATTCTGTCTTTGAGGGTAATCTTCATCTTCTTCGATATTTTCATGATTTACTTGCCTAGGAATGTATCCCTTTTCATCAACCACTACATCAATGTTGTCAACAATTCTTCCAAGTCTTTCATTGTAGCACTTATATGCTTTGATGTGTGGAGAATAACCAAGAAGAATGCCTTCATCTGCTCTAGGTTCAAGTTTGCCAAGTTTCTCATCAGTATTCTTAATATAGCATTTGCTCCCAAAGATTTTGAAGTGCTTTACCGAAGGAGTCTCACCATACCAGAGCTCATGAGGAGTTTGAGTGTTGTTCACTCGGACATTTGTTTTGTTGAGAATCACAACCGCAGCATATGCGGCTTCACCCCAGAAGACTCATCCAGCATAGCACGAGCCATTTGTTGGACTGTTATGTTCATCCTTTCCACCACTCCATTTTGCTGAGGAGTTCTAGCTGTAGAGAATTCTCTTATTATCCCATGTTCTTCACAGAAATCGAAAAATTCATTTGAGGTAAACTCCCCACCTCTGTCAGACCTGAGGCACTTAATTTTGTAACCTGATTCATTTTCAACCAAGGCTTTGAAGGATCTGAATTTCTCGAATGCTTCGTCTTTGTGCTTCATAAGTCCTAACCAAACAAACCTGGAGAAATCGTCAATGAAT
Source organism: Pinus tabuliformis (assembly GCA_031772625.1). Classification (NCBI taxonomy): domain Eukaryota; kingdom Viridiplantae; phylum Streptophyta; class Pinopsida; order Pinales; family Pinaceae; genus Pinus; species Pinus tabuliformis. The sequence goes on from CM062819.1 coordinate 438,093,702, forward strand.
AATATCAAGTATTCTTCTCCTCGAGGTGTCCTTTTCCTAAATGGACCACATACATCTGTATGGACTAGCTCAAGAGGCATGTTAGCTGATCCTTCCTTCTCTGGAAAGTTAGTTCTGGTTTGCTTTCCAAACTGACATGATTTGCATATGGTGTTGTCTGGAATTTTGATATCTGGAAGACCACGAACTGCCTGATATTTGCATGCTTTCCTTATTTGTGAAAAACTTAGATGCCCCAACCTCCGATGCCATAACCAGTGTTCATCATCCTTGCTCAAATAGCATTATTGTTGTCCTTCTTCAAATATGTATAGATTATTTTGAGTTATTCTACCTTTGATCACTATTTCACCTGTATCAAGATCACGAACACGACATCTGTTTGATCTAAATATCACCTCGGTTCCTTCATCACACATCTGGCTGACACTTAGAAGATTATGCTTCAATCCATCAACATACAAAACATTTCCAGCTTTGACCTTTTCTTTTAAATGAGCAGTGCCTTTTCCTTTTATAGCTGCAGGAGTATCATTTCTAAAAGAGACTTTCTTTCCCTTTTCTAAAGCAGAATATGATTCAAGTTTTTCTTTATCACCTGTCATATGTTTCGAACATCCACTGTCAATGTACCATAGATTTTCTTGTCCTTCTGCATAAAATGCTATCCCACATCTTTCTGTTTGTGGTTCCTTTATTCTCCATGTTCTGGTGCTTGAGGCTTGTTCCTTTGTTTGTTGAAACCTGCTCCTGCATTCAGAATCTTCATGACCAAAGTTATTGCAAATAGAACATTCAACTTCATTTTCAAGAGCCGAAAAGTTGTTATAGGTCCTTTTTGTAATCCCGATCATACTTCTTTGTTTTTTAGCTTCTCTAGTCATGATCGTTTTATATGCAACACATTGAGTTGCTTTGTGACCAAAGTTATGGCAAGAGAAACATTGCCCATTGAAGAAACTTTTGCGATTATCAAATCTACCGGCCAAATGATTGTAATTTCTATTGTCATCCATTCTTGAAGCAAATTGAGAAGATTTTACCTGTGGTTGGTGGTAGCTTTTGTTCATCCTTAAGACATATTGCCCCTGGTTTACCTGATAGTCTTTGTTCGTTCTTGATGTAATTCGTCCCTGCTTTACCTGGTGATCTCCATTGTGCTATTGCTCATTCCTTCTTGCTGCATCAAGATAAATCTTTGAGGTGGATGCTTGAGATGTTTCTCCATTATAACCCAGACCTGTCTTGTTTAGCGGAGAACGTTGTACATTGATGATCTCATCCAGAGTTTCAGATCCTTTGACAAACTTAAGATTAATATCCTTTGTTTTCTCAATTTCTTTTCTAAGGCCAACAATTTCACCTTCTAACTTTTCAAGATATTTTTCTTTTTCATCAATTTGAAATTGTAGAGTATCAATGATCATATTATTTTCTTCTATACATGTCTTAAGTCTAGAAATCTCTTCATAAAAACTATCCACATCTATAGCATCCATGTAATCATCATCTTCAAATGCCATTAAAAGTTTATAGTCATTACCTCGTTCATCTTCATCACTATTTGATAGACCATCACTATCTTCATGAGTGTAGTAGCTTTTCTTATTTGCATTCTGTTTCTTGTTCCATCTGGCAGGTTCCTTTCCTTTGTCAATCTTATCCTTATGAGGACATTTGGCAGCATAATGACCTACTCTTCCACAAGCAAAGCATTTAAAAGGTAGCTTACCTCTAAACCTTCCAATACCCCGTTGAAGATTTCTGACAAAATTTGATTCTTCTTCTTCTTCTGGCACGTGACTTGATTCATAGTAGTCTCCTTTGCCTGAAGCCTTAAAAGCAGCTTCTCTCCTATCTGATGGACCTCCTTTTCTCATTTCATAAGCAGTTAGAATTCCGTGTAGCTGAGACATAGTAAGAGTTTGTAGATTTTCCTTTTCTTCTATTGCAGACACTTTAGATTCAAACTTGGGGGACAATGATCTTAGGACTTTTTAAACCACAACAGCCTCTTTTATTTCTTCACCCAAGTTTTTCATACAATTAACAATCTCATCTACCCGAAGGAAATAGTTAGCCACACTTTCATCATTATACATTCTGAGATTCTCATACTGAATCTTGAGGGTTTGAAGTTTTGCACGTTTTACCTGTTCATCTCCTTCGTAGCTCAAAACAATCTTGTCCCATATTTCTGTACCTAAAGATTGAAGATAGGCAGTAACTCTTACCTTCCAATATACGAAGTTTGTTCCATCAAAAATCAGTGGCCTGACTGATGCTTCCCTCTCGTAGTTGCTCATGATGTTAGATCTTCCTTCAGGCGATCAAGCTTCTTCAGAAGGACCTGCTCTGATACCAATTGTTGGAAATAATACTGAGAGGGGGGGGTGAATCAGTATTATCAAATTCTTTTCAATCTATCTTCCTTATTTATACTTTGAATAATTCTTCAAATATTGATCATTACTGTGTATGTCAGTATCATAAAATAATGAGTAGGAACAAGAAAAGCAAATAGTCACACAAAAGAACACCAGATATAAGGTGGAAACCCAATGTGGGTGAAAACCACCTGCTGCAATATGTCTCTATCTTCTTTCAATTAGAAACTCCTTTTACAATGATTTTGTACTGGTGCAGTCCTTTACCAGTATGCAGGCTACAACCTGCAGAGAGCTACAACCCTCTTAGCTCTTGTACTAGCCAAGATACTAGTATGTAGGTGCTGGCCTACTGAAGGCTACAACCTTCTCTTTCTTCCAGGGACCACATTTCATAAATTTTCAGACTGGATCCATGAACATCAATCAATCATCAAGTATATATGCATCAAACAATCTCCTTTTCCCAATTAGCACTGAATCAAGTAAACACTTCTCTGACAGTTGTACCCAGAACACAGTAACAGTAACCACACACCAAATTTTGAACCCAGAATACTGCACCAATAGACAGAGGCACCTAGATCATAATTTAAAGATATACGCTACTTCAACAACCTGAAACCTGCGTGCAGATCTATAAAGGATAATTCCTTCTTTCAAATATTCAGACACTAATTAACCCAGATTGTCAAATTTATAGATCAAGCATGCGCCCCATATAACAGATCAAAATCATGCAAAGATATTATTATTCAAGCATAAAGATTATGACCCATCAATAGAACTTATCCTTCTTTATGCGCTAAGGTTTCTCCTTCATTCAGATCCAGATCTACACCATAACCCAATCACAAATATTTCAGATCTAGCACTTATTAGATATTCAATTTATTCGATAATACTTTGCCAAATGATCTCCTTCCTCTTTTATAGTCTTAGGCCTTCCACAATACCATGGTCCAAAACCATAGGATCAAAAAACTGTTGGACTAATACCATGAACCAACCATGAAAGTGCGTGAGATCAACACTTTTGGATGCAATACCACGAGCCAAAACCATAGGATCAAAAACTATAGGACTAATACCATGAACCAACCATGAAAGTGCGTGAGATCAACACTTTTGGATGCAATACCACGGACCAAAACCATAGGATCAAAAACTGTCGGACTAATACCATGAGCCAACCATGAAAGTGCGTGAACTTTTCTCTTCATGAAAGGGACTTTTCTCTGCATGAAAGTGCGTGAACTTTTCTCTACATGAAATAAACTTTTCTCTACATAAAAGTGCGTGAACTTTTCTCTACATGAAATAAACTTTTCTCTGCATAAAAGTGCGTGAACTTTTCTCTACATGAAATAAAATTTTCTCTGCATATAAGTGCGTGAACTTTTCTCTTCATGAAAGGGACTTTTCACTGCATGAATGTGCGTGAACTTTTCTCTACATGAAATAAACTTTTCTCTGCATAAAAGTGCGTGAACTTTTCTCTACATGAAATAAGATTTTCTTTGCATAAAAGTGCGTGAACTTTTCTGCACTATAATTTATCATCTGAGATGAGTGGGTTTCCATCAAGTACAACATATGTATCATAATGCCAACACTCGGATCATAGAACTCATGGAAAACATGGCAAGAGCAAGGTTTGTTATCCCCTTCCTAGAACAAGAAAATGATCAGCTTAAAGCTAGACAACTCATCATGGAGAAAGAGCAAACTAAATTGTTGCAGCAAGTAGGCAAAGGAAAAGTAGTGTTGGAGCCTAGTGAACCTAAGGAAACTAAAAAACAAGGCAAGAAAAAGAGGCCAAGGACCAAGGGACTCAAAAAGGCATTGAAGGAGGAGAAAGGACATAGTTTGCTAGATGAAGACCTAGACATGGAGGACATAATTTCCTTAGAGATCAATGAGGACAGAGAGTATTGGCTAGATAAGGTCAATGATCACTTGTAAAATATTCTTGACAAAGCCAACAGAGATAACCAGCTACTAAGGCACATGGCACATCACTATCAAACCAGAAACATGATATGTAATATCAAGCTCAAGCAGTTGGAAAACAAGCTCAAGGAAACCTTAAAGGAAAAAAATGAGAGGGATAACTTAGAGATGCTTGCTGAAGCATCCATGAGGGCTTGATATAAATAATTTTTCAGCTCATGACCAATTTTGAGGGAATTATGAGCTTTTTTGGTTATTTTGGTGCCAAATTCAGAAAATTGGCTAGTCACAGCTTTTTCCTTAGGCCTCCAAATGACAAATGGTTTGTAGTTCTAGAAATCTCATGGCCTCCTCTAAAAACCCATTTCATCAAATTTCTTAGAGGGCTCAAATTTTGAGGAAAAGGAGAAAAAGGGGTAAAAAACCATCATTCTGCCACTCTTTTTGACAGGTGTTGTGCTTCTGGAGACACCTTGGGAGAATGAGTTTTTAAAGGCCTTCCCATGGGTCATTTTCAAAAATTCAAGGTGTTCTAGACACTAGACAGGAAAGGCTAGTTAACCATTCTCTCATATATCAATTTGTACTTCAGGAAGGCACCTTAAAGTGGGCTCAAAGTTGGTGATGCGCTTCTATAAATTTCTGAGTTTTTATTTAAAATTTCACGTGTAATTTCCTAGTTTTTCAGTTTGACTTGGTCAAAGTCAAAACTCATGATGTAATTGCAATAGTTCAAGGTTAGATGATGTAATCATGAATAAATAGAAATGATAGGTTGTTTTTATGGTTAATTAGGCCTCATAAAGGAAGAAAAATTCAAAACAAAGTCTAAGAGAAGAGTTTGTATTTGACCTTCTCACTCTCACCTGTTGGTTGAGAGAATCTTGGAAACAATTCCACCACCTAGGAATTTGACTCCTGAAGGTGGGGAAGTTGTTTGATTGAGTCTATATGTATCATTTCTCATTCAGAGAGAAGGGTTGGACTTTTGTGGAGAAGGCTTGTATCTTATGTTCTCTTCAGCTAATACAGGAGCAACTGCAGCTATATTTCATGAACTCTAGTTCAGTGAGTATATGGTGTTGTTTCCTTTTATTATCAGTTTCTAATGGATAAATCATCTCCCTTTACATGATTTATCTTCTTCTTGTGAAATTCCTTGCAGTTATAGCTTGTATCTTATGTTCTCTTCAGCTAATACAGGAGCAGTTGCAGCTATATTTCAGGAACTCTAGTTCAGTGAGTATATGGTGTTGTTTCCTTTTATTATCAGTTTCTAATGGATAAATCATCTCCCTTTACATTATTTATCTTCTTCCTGTGAAATTTCTTGCAGTTATATAGACATAAATCTTGAATTTAAACTATGTTTATGTGGAATTCATACTTGTGTTTCTTTTTCTTCTAAAGCTAATGAATTCATGCTTTCACATGCTCATTAGGTTCTCTGAAACTCACAAATCTATACTACATTGACAAACACTCTAAGTGCACCATAACATACTGATATATAGCTCCTATTTATACTTGTCTCTGCATACTTGATGCCCTGACCTAATTACCTGTTCTAAACCCTAGTCCAACAAACCTAGAAAACCTAAATTCACAAATACTCAAAACAGACTTGTATATCTAACCTAAAACTTATATTCTTTCAATTATTCATTAACAAATCCTTAGAGAGATCCCTCTCTGGTTTAGTATGGCTATGTACTGAACTGAAAGTAGTTTGAGGTTACCTCTTTCGATCTCCTCCTCAACCTAGGACATTGTAAAGGATAACAACAGTCTAACAGCAGGACATGTGGCAGTCAACTAGGCAGAGGAGTTGTCGGTCAAACCCGTGACCACCGGGTCGACGCTACAAAATTTTACCAATACACCACAGAATTGCTTTATTAATCCTTGGGCACATGGTTATATTTAAACAATTGTTATGTTGCATGTGGGGGAAGGGTTGGGAGATCTGCCATATCCGACGGTCTGCCAAACTTGTGGATCGTTTTAACCATATGAAAAACGCCATTCTAAACTCGACACGGAGTAACTATATACCAATGTTTGTTAACATATATGTTATCCAATCTCCATATATCATGTGGGGCTAACTCCAAAGTTCAACAATACAATATACCATATGCCACAGGTTGAAACATTATACCACTGTCAGAGATTGATTATAAACCATATTCCAAAGTTGTAATACCCCATGGATATGTGGGATATATGCATTGTAAAAATCATTACAATATAGTTTTAAATACTATATATGTAATTCCGTTGCACCGAGGTTTTATGTTAACATATGTTGTAGTAACATATTTCTATAGTTTGCAAATTCGATCCTGGGAGGCCCGCAGGTTTGACCCCGGGACCTGCCCATGTATTTATAAAAGGTTTACCACAACGCCAATGCCAAGGGGGTTGTAAAGGGTCGAGTTTGTAATTCTTTTGAACAATGCCTGTAAATGTCTTTTGAGGCTGAACTTGGCCATTATTAGGTCTTTTTGTAATCTGAAAGTTATGTTGGAGAGCTGAGGTCGAGGCCTATCAGTTGACAATGGCCATTGATGCATGTGTTCATATTCCAGAATGGTGAATTTGATGTAAAGAGACTTTATGAGAATTTTTAAGACAACAGACACCCATTGGAAGCAGACTCGGAGATGTAGTCTAGGAGGGATGAACTCCGTCATCAAATTTGTTGTGTTTGCTTCTTATTTCTGTTGTTCATGGTTGATTTCAGATTTCAAGTTTTTAAGTTTAAGGCACTTAAAAATCAATTTTCCTTATTTGTTCACTTAAAAGCAACCTTAGTTAATATTTGGTGAAATTGTGCAAATAGTCAATTCTATTGTTTTTGGATCATATTTTGGTATCAGAGCAAGGTTGATCATGTATAAGCAGGATATTTTCCAATGTGAATGTTGACTAGATCCAAGTTGCGACATGGAGAAGGGAAACTTGAGAAGATAAATCCAGAGATTGGAAAGAGGAAAGTCTCTCAAAAGTTGAAGATGGGAGAGCCAAATGAAGGAGAAGCTACTGAAACAAAGGTCGTTGGAGAGGAGCAATATCAACAAATGTTCCTTAATATGAAAAGGATGATTGCAGAACTTTATGAAGATAAGAAGACTAGAGATGCAACTTCATATTCTAAAGGCACAAAAGTGAAAAAAGTGCAAGGAAAAAAATGATGGTAATGAACCTCCTTCTCCTCCATCTTCGTCTTCTTATTCTTTATTCTCTTATCATTCAAGTTCAAATTCAAACTCACAAAAGAATCAAAAGAAATCTCCTTTATTGAAGCTTGATTTTAAGTTTGAATTGCCAATATATGATGGTGAAATGAATCCTGAAAAAGTTAGATAACTGGATAAAACAACTTGAGGTGTATTGTAGAATTCAAAATGTTGTTGATGAATCTACAAAAAATCATTTAGCTGCACTTATAATGGGAGGAACAACTTTGACTTGGTGGGAAAGTAAAACTCAATCATATTTGAAGCAAAAAAGTAAAATTATCTCCTCATGGTTTAAGTTTGTTAAAGCTCTTAGAAAGAAATTCTATCCTTTAGGATATATGCAACAGGGTGATGGAACTTAAGACGAAGAAGTTCCTTAAGAAGAAGGGTGAAATGAAAGCTAATGTTGCAGTCCGACAAGTTTTGGGATCAAACTCCGATGATGAAAAGAATATTACCGCTATGGGTCTGACAAGTAATCCTTCTGAATCTAGCTCTAGTTCTATTTGTTCTCCATCTTCTTCAAAATCTAATAGTGTGATTGAAGAAAAGAAGAGAGTTTAATTGTTTCACTTAAGGGTCGTATCCAAGCACACTAAGATAGACACATTATTCAATAGTGGATCACAAGAAAATCTAATTTCTGAGGAACTAGTAAGGAAATTGGGATTGGAAACTAAAAATCATCCAAAACCATACCCTTTAGGATGGTTGAAAGAAAACACTCAGATGCAAGCCAGAAAACAATGTTGATTAACGTTTCCAATTACAACTAATTTTGTTGATGAAGTTGAGCTAGATATAATTCTTTTGAATATATGTGGAGTTGTGTTGGGTAGTCTGTATCTTTATGATCAAGATGCCATATTTCATAGAAAGGAGAATAAGTATCATCTCTTTAAAGATGGAATTGAATACATTGTCAGGGCACATAAAATTAAGACAAACTTGGATTTAATCAATGTTAGTCAAATGAAAAGGTTAATAAATTCAAGTAAAAAGTATATTCTCATGATTGTTAAAGAACAACCTAAAGATAAGTATGATGCTTTTCAAGGGTGTGATTCTTAGTTTAAGGACAAATTGGTTGAAATAGTAGATTCTTATAAAGAATTGTTTAAAGAACCAAAAATTTTACCTCCAAAGCGAAAAATACAACATGAGATTCAATTACAATCTGATGCCCCTCTTCCAATATTGGCATGTATCGTATGTCGGTCATAGAGAATGAAGAGATCAAGAAACAAATTCAGGAATTTGTTGATAAAGGCTTTATTTGACCTAGTTATTCTCCATGTGGATCATTGATCATATTAGTCCCAAAGAAAGATGGAACTTGGAGAATGTGTGTTGATTTTAGATCCTTAAATAAAATCATCATTAAGAACATGTATCCTCTTCCAAGAATCGATGATTTTCTTGATCAGTTAAATAATGTTGTTTACTTTACAAAACTGGATTTAAGAAGTGGTTATATGATCAGATTCGTAGTGCAGAGAATGGTATATGGAAAACTACATTTAGGACTAGACAGGGGCTTTATGAATGGTTGGTTATTCAGTTTGGTTTATGCAATGCTCCAACAACTTTTATGGGAGTGATGAATGATGTTTTCGTCCTTTTCTTGATAAGTTTGTCATAGTATATCTGGATGATATTCTTATTTTCAGTTCAAGTTTGGAAGAACACATAAAGCATGTTAAACAAGTTTTTGAAGTGTTGCAAAGAGAGAAATTTTATCTCAAACTTTATAAATGTGAATTTGGAAAAAGTTCCTTAGTATATCTTGGTTACATAGTTGGAGGAGGTCACTAAAAATATATCTAGCTAAAATTGAAGTAATTGTTAAGTGGCCAAGACCTCAAAATGTGACGAAAGTTAGAATTTTCTTGGATGTAGTTCAATATTGGAGGAAGTTTATTTCTCATTTCTATGTTATTGCATCACCACTTCATGCTTTAACAAGTTCTAAAGTCTCCTTTCAGTGGGGAGGAAAAAAACAAAAAGCATTTGATACTTTAAAGCAGAAAATTGTTATAGCTCCAATCTTGGTTTACTAGACCTTCAACAACCATTTGAAATAGAAACCGATGCTAGTGGGTATGCAATGGGTGCAATATTATTACAAAAAGGAAAGCCTATTTGTTTTCATTCAGAAACATTTTCTAAACAAGTTTCTAACTATCCAACTTATGATAAAGAATTGTAATCATTAGTGAAAAGGGTTAAAAAATGGAAACATTATTTAATGGGAAAAGAAACAGTGATTCATACAGATCATTAGCCACTTCAGTACCTTCAATATCAAACTACGTTGCAACATTCTCGACGTTATAGATGGATGGGTTTTTTGCAACAATTTCATTTAGTGATCAAATATAAGAAAGGTACCACCAATAAAGTAGTTGATATGTTATCGAGGCCTTCTTTGAATGCTTCAGTTATTTTTCAAAACAATTCTTTAGCACATGAAGGTTATATAGAACAATATGTTGAAGGTACTGATTTCAAAGATGTTTATGAATCACTAACTCATGGTCCTTAGGTGGAAGAAGTGAATTATCATGTTCATGTAAAGTAATTGTACCATCTTGGCAAGTTGTGAATACCACATGGAGAAAGAGTGCATGTGATCAAGGAAGCACATTCTTCTGGTGTTTCAGGGAATTTTGGTGTAGGTTCTTCTACTAGTAGATCTCCTTTTAAAACATGTTGTGGATACCTGCCAAAATCACCAATGGACTTTATGTTTGGTGAAGAAGTTAAGGAGGATGGACATGGAGATGTCGGCAAAGAAATCAAGTTCACTGAAAGAATCCAAAAGATTCATGAAGCAGTGTAGGATCAATTGGAGAAAAGTCAGGCCAAGTACAAAATGCGCCATGAAAAGCATCGAATGGATCATCACTTCCAGGTTGGTGATCAATTATGGCTTTACATAAGCAAAGAGAGGATGAAAGGTGAAGGTAAAAAGTTGAAGCCTATTAGGTATGGTCCTGTTGTGCTATTCAACAACCCCCCCATTTATTGATTTAATAGTTAACATTCTATTAATAAATGGGGACCCTTTATTAAAAACCCTCCAAGAAAAATTTAGCACTTAGGCGCTTTCTTTTTAAATTTTTAGAAATAAATTAATATATTAAGTCAAATCCCTTTAAGGCTAGCAATTCTCGCTTTTTTTTGTATATCGTTGCACCAAGTGTGTCAAAGTTTAATTAATAACCAAAATCTGTGAATTGCGATAGAAGGGATCACCGCATTTAACTTAGGATATCATTAGACTTTTCATTCAAAGCTAAGACTTAAGATATTCATTGTAAAATGAAGTGCTTATCACAATTGCATATCGTATTTCACAAAAGACGTAACTCACAAAGGTTGTCATAATATGCGAAATGTGATATTGTGGTAGAGCGAGCCAATACTTATCGCATTACGACACTTCGCTTAAAAGCCAATCTTATGAACTGCAAAAGTTTGCAAAGTACGATAGAACCTGGACCCGATGAAAACAAATGTTATAAACTACAAGTTAAGTCCGGCGCGTAGTAAAAGGGCACTTTATGAAGTAATTATTCATCTATGCAAAGTACACTCTAAACAATGAAAATTATGCCGCTCACCTTGCATCCCGTAGAATTCTAAACAACTCTGAAAAACGTACAACTAAAAATTCGATAATGCAATTTGCAATATTGTGATAATCTTATCGCAATCGCATAATCGACATTTTCTCATTCTAAACTCGCCACCTTAAAGTATTTTCCCTTCCTATTTGCAATGTGATAATTTAATGAGTAATAAAGGCAATGATAAGAGACCTTAGTGGGTATTTAATAAGTTTAATGGAATTTATGTTAAGAGTGGCTCGACGTGATACAATATCTTTTCATCTGCATTTTGAATAAAAGCTCATTTCTTGTCACCTTTTGAGGTTAACTCTATCATTTAATTCTCACTGTCATTCTCGCTTGTGTTTATCCGATAACTTCAATTTCAGGAAACCTCCGCAGAAAAAATCTTTAGAAAGAATGGCGAAGAAGGGAAAGGCGACTACATATGAGAAATCAGACATGGTACTACTTTTCTCTGATACCACATGTAGCAAGGACGGAGGAACCACGACATGGGAAGCCATGTATAACCTGTTAGAGCAAGAGTAGCCCAGGCCACTAGTAACAAAGGCCACGACTGATGCCCAAGAGTCATCTAAAGCCTCCTATTTTGAGATAACGTGTTCATTCTTGCACTGAATTGCTATGAGACCAAAGATAATAGCATACAAGGATATGGTAAAATAGGTAATTGATGAGGTAGACATCTCAGACAAAACCTTCAAGAATAAAAGGCAACAGGTCATGGGGTCTTTCTCACCAGACAACCTACGACTAATGTACCAGTTACCAGAGCCTCAAAAGCTCTACAACAAAGAGTTCCTTGAGCAATTTGCCAAAGAGAACGAGGACCCGTCAGACGTTATGCAGACCTGGAGATCAAGTGGAGGCAAACTCAAACGGGATAAAACTAGTATGTACTCAATGGCATCCATTTCTCCCCATCATAGCTTTGCAGCAGCAATGATTTGTGGGTTATTCGGTAGACCCGATAGCACCACATTTTCCATGGAATGGCTCTTATTAATAGATGTAGCAATTAATGCAACAATTATGAATTGGGCTCAAATTTTACCAGACAATTTGGTAAAGACCATTATGGAATATAGAACTTCCTTAAGGATTTTTCCCCCTTTCTTTATGAGTGCTTTTGTTATGGATGCATTTTGTTTTAGTTCTTAGTTTCCAAATATGGGATGGAAGTGGACTGTACAGAACCTACTTCCCATCCATATATACCATAAAATTTTGTGGGAATCCCAATTCCACCCCCATTTTTATAAAATTTGTCAAGGTGTTATGCTACCTATTCATAAAGTAGTTTTTGATAGAACAACCCCTAAGTTTTCTCAAGAGGCCAAAGTAGATATCTTTCCAGTAGCTAGATGGTTTGGGGAAGATACATTCACCTATATTAGATTTTTTGGGAGAATTGCTTCTCTGCATGTCCTCCCATATTATGTCCCCAACAAAATTTTGGCCAGAGAAGTAACCTACCAGACAACAGGGGAAGGTGACTTAACCAGCAGACTGAAAGAGCAGAAGAAATTCATTTGGTCGACCTTCCCATTACAATGTGGTGCTTTTGCACTACAATATTATGGACATGCATTAAAGGAAGCAGATATTATTATGTCTCTGAATATGGCTACAGTTCCAGGAAGGAGATATGATCCAAATCACACTGTTAAGGAATTTACTACTATGGTAAAAGTCAAACAATTCACCCATCAAGAGGATGCCTTCGATGACCTCTTCCTACAAGCAAAGAAATTTTCACAAGTTCTACATATGGCATCACTACTGTTGACTCCGGAAGATATAAATACTTTCCATGTGTACAAAGATAAGAGACTATCAAAGCTCCTATTGGACCTACTACAGATTGAACCAATAACATATCCAACTCCCAGCGTAAGCTTGGAGGGAAGTTCCAAAGAAAATTATGAAGAAGAAACCCAATAAAATTTGAATCATGAGCAGAGCACTCAGAGTGACAATCTAAAAATGGGGGAGGAAACACAAATACAGAGTCTGAGAAAGACACAACTGAAAGTACAGAGGAGATGGTCGAGCAGGCCTTGGCAAAAAAGCAGACAAAGGTTGCTTCTACTTCAAATCATTCAGGAAAAGCTCCATTCATTGACCTGGAACAAGAATGGGAGAAGTTCAATAAAAGGCTCCATACAGACATAAATCTTAAGCAAACATCTGAACTACAAACTCTCAAGCAAACCCAGCATAAAGCAAATCTAGAAACAAGAGGGGAAGAAGCTACAGGTATCCAGGATATTGAAATTATTCTTGTTGTTCCTACTTTGAAATTCTCTTAAGAATTGAGGAAATACCTCCATTAGATATATTATACAGTCCTACCCACAAGGTTGTAGTAAAAAAACAAAGGAAGAAAAGGAAACTGGACACCACTATTGTTACTACTCCAGAAAATGAACTAATGGATATTGTGTGGAAGGACACGCTTATCGACCTATCAAAGAATCTCACAAAGTTGTCGTAGTTCGCAGAAGCTTATGCCACAGCCACCATCGACAAGGCGACGTAAGTCCGAATGTTGTTAAAGGAAAAGGAACAGAAAATTATGCTGCTAGAACAACAATTCGCCCAAGAAAAAACTAATCAACAAGCAGAATTATAAGTAGTCCAACCTCAAAGAGAATTTGAGGAGATGAGGATACAACACCAGGTCAACTTAGCAGAAAAGGATTCTCAAATACAAGCCATGATGGATAAATTCAAAGGCAACCCGCAAATTCACGAATTCATCAAAGAAACAGTCAGCCTAAATTCCCTACTAATGCAGCAAGAAGAAGTATTCTGCCAGAAAATATCACAAATAAATCTTTACTGTGAGACCAATAATAAATTAACAAACCAAGTAATTGATATGAGGCTCGAATACGAAGAAATACACAAAAGGGTTTCTGAATGTATCACCTGGGAAGAATCAAAGGATGGAAGAAAGACTGACCTACCAAAGCTGAAGGAGTCTCACAAAGATATTTTGTTTACAGATTGGGATTCTCGGTTGAAACAAGCAGAAAGGGAAACAACGATAGCAGTAGGAGCAATAAGCAGCATAATAGAGGCCGTAAATAAAAACCTCCATGGTGCCAATATTGTCAAAGAGTGTGTACCAGGGTTTCTACTAAATGTCAAGAAATTAGAGCAGCAATGGAAACAAACAATGCAAGAAAAGGAAGAGGCTATTAAACAGCTAACCAACCCAAATTGGTAGACATACTCGCAGTTTCTAGTAAAACCACACAGCCAGTGGATGACTCTGAGGTGTTTAACAACCTCTACACAAAATATGGTGCTAGCATTGACAGATGCCATATTTTTTGGGCTGTCAAAATCTACAATCATCCAGCCGCCTTAGCTCAAGCCAGTGATTGATATTTGTGACCTTAGAGATCAAGTTCAAAGGAGCTATTCATTAATTTATTTTACTTTTAGTTTTATTTTTTCCCATTCTGAGGAAGGTTGTTTGAAACCTCCTTAGCTATTTTTGTAATAATCTATTTTGATACATATATTTTAGTATTTAAACCCCTCTCATGCATTTAGAGAGGGGTCGAGAAATTTTATCAAAAAAACTTTTCAAGACATTACACATCTCTACTTTTGAAGAGGTTTTGATGAAATGAATGGAACATGATCTATTTTTCTTTAAATATCTAGCATGTTCTACTCAAATGCACTTGTGTACTCTTAGAATGTGTTGGATTGAATGAAATTGGGTCAATATTACTGAATCACATGAGCAGGACTTATCATATATGGTACTCTTTATGTATTAAGAACTACTTCTTCTTTCAATTGTTTTATGTATGAAAGTCAGAATCATAGTTTTGCATTATTTCACTTCTGTATGATGTTAGCTCTGATTATGTTTTTTAATACATAAACAAGTTATATATGAGATATATTTCTCTCAATTGTTTTGTCTAACTATTTATCCAAAACAATTATCGTTAAATGATTTCATTTCTTTTGGCAATTGAATGATCTTTATTACCAATTGTTGTAAGACATCATTGTAGATCACATATCGTATTTTATTCCCAGGTATATTTATAGTTAGATAATGTTAGATTAAGATATATGCATGTGTTTAGTAGTTAGATTAGATTACACTTAGCTGAATCATTTCCCATTACATCCTATATCATCCCATCAACATTATCAAATCAACCCTTTCTGGGAAACTGGTCCCATTATCCCCAGTCGGAGCCACTATACCAAACAGAAAAGGAGTTGCTTTCAAGGTCTAGATCGAGTGGTTTTCCCCCATGTTGGCGCTACAATTTTCGAGGCTTCAACATTTTGGCGCTAGAAGGAGGGCCTGACTATGAATGGAAAGCAAATATAAATCAGAAAGCCATTCTAAGAGTAAAAATCCCTCACCATCACCTCCAACTTCTTGGTCACATTCCAAATCCCCAAATCCTAGGTGTGAAGTTGTAAAGAAATCCTTAGAATCCACTACTATTTTCCCAAAGAAATCAGATCAATCTTCTTCTACAGAAACTCCTGAAGTTCAGTCTTTAATCCATAAACTGCAAGGGATTTCTCTATCTCAAGAAGAATCTGAATTATCCCAAGCTAGTGTTTCTTCTCAGTTTCCTTCCTCTCAAAGGTTAACCAGATCGCAGAGCGAAAAATTTGGGATTCCCCCATTTTAATTTTCTCTACCTCACCCTAGAAGGAAAACTAAGAAAACAAAATCTGAAGCTCATAGTGAGATTCTCTCATCATCACCTGAAACACCCTCATTCATTCCATCATCTTCATCACAAAATCAATCATCCACCTCACAACTCCAGATCATGATTTACACTAGTACTGGAGCACAAGTCTCCTCTACCCAATCACCTTTAACTACTAGAACATATTCCTCTACACAGATACCCACGATGGATCAAAGACCATGGACAAATCCAGGAGTTGTTCGAATGGTAAGACCATTACATCCACTACCTGCGCATCCAATGAAATGGTTGCCAAAATTCAATCCTGATGATGGTCTACCTGCTGAAGAACACATAAATAACTTCATGTTGTCCATAAATTTGAATGCAGTGGTAGAAGAAGATGTAGTTGTAAGATTATTCCATTATACCTTACAAGGATTAGTAGGATCATGGTATTTTTCATTACCATCTGGTTCCATTAATAGTTGGGATGCATTTCAAGAGCAGTTCCTAACCAAGTTTGGAGATGACCGATCGACAACTACTCTTCTCAATGATCTCTCCAACTTGAAAGTTGAACCTAGAGAACCAATTAAGGACTTCAATTCACGTTTTAATAAGTTATTGAATAAGATCCCAATGACATCCAAACCCAATGATGAAGTTCAAAATGAATGGTACATTTCTGCTCTTCCCTCAAATGCAAATATTTTTGTCAATAGAGATGCCAAACCTACTTTAGCAGAAAACATGAAAGAAGCCATAGCTGTAGAAAAACGCATTTTAGCTTTAGATAAGAAGAATGCATTAGAAGAAAGAAAATACAAGAAGGTTACTTTCAGGGACAAATCCAAGAAGAAAGAACCTAAATATCCTTTTGATCTTGAAGGTATACAAAAGGTCCTTAAAACCATGTCCAATGAAATGGTTGACATTAAAAAGCAGGTAGTTGAGACTTCTTCAAGGAAAGCTTACAGACCTTACAAAAGAAATCCTTCCTCTGATCCTAAACCTCCAAATACAATATCAAATGATGAACAAGATGTGGAGGAAGAGGAAATCTCAACATTTGAAGAACAAACTAATGACAGAGAAGTGGTTGAATTACAAGGAATGTGGGATTTCATTCTTCCTAATGAAGAATCACAAGAAGCATTACCTGTCGCAACTAGGAGTAGGAGCACTATTGATTTGCCACAAACAAATCAAAAACAGAAATCATCAACTCCAGCTCCCAAAGATAAAGCAATAGGTAAGAAATATTCCCCCAAATCCACTCAAACCACTCCTCCTCAATCAAATTCTTCACCTTCAGCTAAAACTCTATTAGTATTTGATGAAATGGAATACAACATCGTTGAAGATATGAAAAAGACTAGGGCTAATATTACATTCCACGAGCTTAGCAAGTTAAAACATCAACAAAAGCTATTTCTCAAAGAGCTAAAAGTAGTCCCTACTTCTCCTCTTCCCGCTGCTGTAATCTCACAGGCTGCTCAAGAAATGGGAAGGCCTCCTACTACCTCATCAGAAAAAATCAATTCAACTGATATTTCTCTAATAGGTGGAAGATCCAAATCCCATACACCTCCATTTATTTTGACTTTTGAAGTTTTCAATAAGAATTTGCACAATTGTTTGGTTGATTCTGGAGCTTCATCCAACATTCTACCAAAAATAGTTTGTGCAAAATTGAATGTGGAACCCCAAAAATCTGTTGTTCGCATCATGTAGTTAGATCGATCTCAAGTCAAAGTTATAGGAGAACTCAATCAGGTCACTATTAGACTCTCATCAAACCCGAAAGTATGTCAAGTGATTGACATTCTTGTGGCCGATATCCTGGAATTCTACGACTTGATCCTTAGTAGAGACTGGTCAGAAAAGATTCATGGCTATTTCACAACTGACTGGTCCCATATGTGGCTTCCTTATAACGGTAAGCCGAATCAAATAAGGGTTGACCGTGAGAAACATCAAAAGTATATCGTTACAGAACTGGAGGGAGAAAACAAGCCTGTCACATACAGCAACAATATCATTGGAAATTACTCAGTTGAGTTATTTTTAGGAAATTTTAATGCAAATACTTCACCCTTTTTGGAAAATTTTGTTATATCACAAGTTGAAAATTATTCTCAAACAGATTCTTCTAAGTGTATAAATTTTGTAGATAAACCTATAGTTGAGTCTTTATTTTGGAAATTATTTTTTGATGGATCTAAATCTAACGATGGAGCTGGAGCAGGTTGCATATTGGTTAGCCTCAAAGGGGAAAAACTATGTTAGCATGCAGACTTGAATTTGAATGCACAAATAACACTGTTGAATATGAAGCATTAGTTCAAGGGTTGTACAAAGCCATCAGCCTTGATATCAAATATCTTCAAGTGTTTGGAGATTCGGAAATTGTAATTAAACATGTGAGGAATACTATACATTGTCTCTCTGGACATTTGAAACATTATCAATCACTAGTCTAGGACCTCACCTCCCATTTTACAGCATTTAACATTTCCCCTATCCCAAGACTTCAAAATGCAAGTGTCGATATTTTGGCTAACGTTGCATCCAAGCTCATTCCACCAGGAGATTATAGCCCTGATCACTTTTCTATTGAATTAATTTTTAGGCCTTCTATTCCCGACAATATTACCAATTAGAGAGTTTTTAATAATGATTCGGATATCATAAATTTTCTAACATCTTAAGGATCTTATGATGACCAGAAAATAGATGAAGATCAACATGACAGCCAGCTTAAGAAAGAAACAACTACAAATTCCATACCTAAATCTGTGGTTAAGCTGGAAGACTTATATGATCTTAAGGACAGATTCAAGAAACCCACTAACTCAAAACTTCAGAGTTCAACTTTAAGATTTGAATTAGTTAATCTTGGAACTGACCTTAAACCTCAAAATATTAATCTAGGACTTGGTCTTACACCTGATGAAAGACTAGCCGTTTTTCAATTGTTAAAGAAATAAAAAAATGTTTTTGCCTGGAACTATGAATATCTTAAGACATATGATACTTCCATCATTAAACATACCATTCCCATGATATCCGATGAAAATCCTGTACAACAGAAGTTAAGAAAGATTCATCCAAATTTATAAAATCAGATCAAATCTAAATTGAATAAGCTTCTCAAAGCCAAAATAATTTTTACTGTCAGACATTCAATGTGGGTTTCTAACCTTGTTCCAGTCAAGAAAAAGAATGATGATATTTGAATATGTATAGACTTTCGCAATCTCAACAAAGCTTGTCAGAAGGACAACTTTTCATTTCCTCATATGGAACAGATACTGCAATCAATTGCAGGCTTAGAACTAATGTATTTTCTGGCTGTATTTTCAGGTTATAATCAGATTCTCGTACATCCAGATGATCGGCTAAATACCACATTTTGAACCAAATGGGGAACCTATGCCTACCAAAAAAGGCAATTTGGGTTAATCAACGCTGGTGCAACATTTTAGAGAGCCATGGATATAGATTTCAAAGGTTTGGTGAATAAATCAGTGGTAATTTATTAGGATGACATAACCGTGTATTCAAAAAAGTGCAGTAATCATTTAAAGGATTTAAAAAAAATCTTTGAGAGTTGTCAAAGATACAGATTTTCTTTGAATCCCAAGAAATCTTTCTTTTCTTTGAGTGAAGGAAAACTCCTTGGATTTATTGTATCTAAACAATGAATTCACATCAATCCTGATAGGATAAGAGAAATTTTTGAAATCTCTTTGCCTCATAATAAAAAATCTATGCAATAATTCCTAGGTCGGATAAATTTTGTCAAAAGATTTGTCCCTGACTTTTCACGAATTGTTTTACCCCTCCAATCTATGATTAGGAAAAATTATGTTTTTAAATGGGGACATACCGAGCATGAAGCTTTTAATATGATTAAACAAGCAATCATAAATGCTCTCTCTTTAGCAACTCCCAATTTTTCTTATCATTTCATTTTATATACCTTTGCTTTTGAGAAATCATATGCATCTATATTGACATAGGTTAATGATGACAAAATCGAAGCACCAATTTCTTTTTTTAGTTCCAATTTGCAGGGGACTGAATTAAATTATTCAGATGTTGAAAAACAAGCTTTTGTTGTTTTCAAATCAATAAAAAATTTCAAGCCCTTTCTTCTCAAAACTCACACTAAGGTAGTAGTCCCATTCTCAGCAGTGAGAAATTTACTAATGCAAAAAGAAGTAGGTGAGAAAAGAGCAAATTGAGTAACAGCACTGCAAGAATATGACATTGATATCAGACCAACTAAAATTGTTAAAGGCCAAGGTTTTTGCAGAATGCTAGCAGGAGCATCCAACTTACCAGCACTACAAGATTCAGGTGATGATATAAAAATATGTGAGGTAAGCCTCAACAATACTGAATCTAAATATGTTGATAACTTCTTTTATTTGAAAAATGGATATGCACCTATGCAACTCAATTAAAAAAGAAAAATGGCTTTGAGGATGAAAGCTAAGCAATATGAAATCATCAAAGATGTTTTGTTTAGGAAGAATTATGATTCTGTTTTACTTAAATGCCTTGAAAAATCTAAGGCAGAAAAGGTTTTGCAGGAACTCCATGATGGACTAGCTGGTGGACATTTTGGAGGAGACACAACATCACATAAAATCCTGCATGTTGGCTATTATTGGCAAACCTTATTCAAATATGCACACGAATATGTAAGGAAATGTAAAATTTGTCAAACAACTGCTGGAAGGCAAAGGAAACCCGCATTACCATTGCAGCCGGTCAACAATGAACAACCATTTGAACAATGGGGACTAGAAATAATAGGTGAGATTGTTCCTCACTCTTCAAAGCAGCATAGATATATCCTTACAACAACTGATTACTTCACGAAACGGGTGGAAGCAATTCCACTTAAGGTATCCAATTTTGAAAACAACATTGAATTTATTGACCAGTTTATTATTACCAGATTTGGTCTACCAACTGCCGTCATGTTTTACAATGCATCTTATATCACAAGAAATGTCATGACAAAATTTTCACTTATAATAGGTTTTAAACTTAAATATTCTGCTAACTATTATCCTCACGGAAATGGTTTAGCCGAATCTACAAATAAAATTCTCATAAAGATCATCAAATGAACTATTGATCGAACTCAGAAAAACTGGCATAAATCTTTAAAATTTTCTCTATGGGTAGATCAAATAATGTAGAAGGCCTCAATAGGCACTTCTCCTTTTAATTTGATCTATGGCAAAGAGGTTGTTCTCCCTACAAATGTAGCTATCCCCTCTCTAGCCCTAGTTCAATTTATTGAAGAAACTCCTTCTTCTTCTATGCAATTAAGACAAACGCAAATTCTCAAGCTCGAAGAAGAAAGAGACAAAGCCAAAATCATACATGCACATCATCAACAGTTAGTTAAACCTTCATTTGATTCAAAATCTATAAGTCCTAAATCCTTTCAGGTAAGAGACTTTGTATTGAAGTGGGATAAAGCACATGAGGAAAAGGGTAAGCATACTTGTTAAAATTGGAAAATAGGGCCAAACTCTATGTGGGTCATATTATTTATGGTAGTTGGTATTTTTCTTGGATCCCTCTCATCGAGAGGTGTAGGATTGATCTAAATATCATTTGATTCTGATAAGTATTCATGGAGTTATGAATTTATTTTTGTTATAAGACAATTCATCAAGGTCGACCAACAACCAAATAAACCCCACATGTGCTCAACGTTTTAGTATAAAAGGAGATGACTTGAGAGTCATTTCTCACACACACTTCCATCTTGATTTCTCTCCACTTGTCTTGGGTTTTAGTGGAATAGAAATCTAGGAGTGGAAGCCCTAGATGTTGGAGGAAAGAAGACTAAGGGAGTTGCCCTAGAGGAGATGCCCTGGCCCTAGACATTGTCAAAGAAGAAGTCAAAAATGATGTCAAGAAAGCATGCCCTAGCCGGAGTCTTGGAGGAATATTATCACATCTAAGAGAGGCCCTAAACTTTGCCAAAAGGCAGCCCTAAATGCAGTCTAAGAGCAGCCATAAATGTTGTCTAAATGGCAGCCCTGAACGCAGTCTAAAGGCAGCCCTAACCTAATCTAAAGGGAGCCCTAACGCTAACCTATGGTGCCCTAGATGCAAGCCTAATATGGCTGAAAAGGTGGGTTGTAGGTGACCCTCAAAACAGGGACAACATGAGAGTTTGAGGACTCAAACATGCCCAGGACAGTAATGCTAATAAATGGGACAACTGGGCTACATGGTGCTGCTAAGACACATGGGACAACAATAGGTATGGTAAGGCTAAGGGGACAGCAGCAATGTCTAGCATGACTGTTAGGGACAGTAGCTACACCTATATATCTAGGCAGTAGTGGCAAGGGACAGTTGTATAGTAAATGGGACAACAAAGGAATGCTAAGGCAAGCATGGCAAGCATGGACAACATGGCAAGCATGGTGTTGCAAGCACATGAGACATGTTGTGTGTCAACATGGTTCAGCATACCACTTGGGACAGTTGTGTGGCAACATGATCAGCTTCAGAACAATGATGGGACAACAACATGTTGGGACAAAACTATGATGGGACAGTGATGACATTGATGGGACAATAGCATGTTGGGACAGAACTATGATGGGACAACAATGACATTGTGCAGCAGTGGAACAATGGGATAGCAGAAACAACAAGGTGCAGCATGTACATGGTGCAGCTAGGTGCATCAATAGTACTTGGGATAGCAATGATGCTTGGTGCAACAAGTACATGATACAGTCATGATTGGTGAAGCATGATGAGATGTAACATAGTGATGATGGGTACAGCATGGTGTAGCACAATGAGGTGCAACATGATGAAAAACAATGATAGGTGAAGGAGTCACCTTGGAGAATCAGTTGAAGCAACATGTCTTCAACTGATCTCACGTATCATTTTCTTAGAGATGATCTATGCTCTTATCTAGATAAGTCAAAATGTTGACTTCTATTGTAAATGTACTCTCTCTCTCTCTCTCTCTCTCTCTCTCTCTCTCTCTCTCTCTCTCTCTCTCTATTGAAATATTGAAGAACATATAAGAAGAATTGATCAAGGTTTTCTCCACATTAGGGTTTGTCCCTGGCTAGCGCCACATCTTGTGTCCTCTTGTCTTGACTTGTCTTCTACGATTTATGTTTATGTTCTATTTGCAGTTTACTTTAATTCTGATGTGATTGTTAATCTCAAAAAAATATTGAGCCAATTGTGAAAATTGAAATAAATTGCTTTAAGCATAGAACATACCCAAAATTAACATGGTATCATAGGTGAGGTGAAGACAAAGCCTAAGCAAGAGTGAAAGAGAAATCACTGAAGACAGTTGGGAAAGGACAAGGGGATTAGTGGATTCCTCATCCCTATTCAAATTCACCAAAGGTGACATCGAAGCAGAGAATATTATTAGAATGGCACAGTGGAAGCTTTTGATGGCCTACCTAAAGATCACTTCAGTGAGAAGACCGGATCTCAAGGCAGAAGGAAAGGCAGATGCCTTGTTTGCAATAATTTCGGCCATTATGCAAAGGAGTGTCTGAGGTAGGGACACATCACTTTATGAGGATAACAATCATTCCACGGACATCTTCAATGATGAGAGGAATGAAAACGAATACAGGTCATCAAGGAAATAGTCGACTTTTCAAGAAAGCAAGGAACCCCAGTTATGGGTTTCTAATAAGATATAGAAGCGTTATCTTGTATTGGACCTCTCCTTTAGACTCTTTGGGAATTTGGATTATTGGTTGTAGTGCTTCAAGGCACTTCATCAGATAGAAGGGTTCTCTCTCTAACTTGGTAGAGATGGAAACAATCGTGAGATTATACTTGGAGTCAATGCCACATATCCCAAAAAGGGTGTAGGGAATGTTACTCCTCAATTGAATGAGGGTAACTCAATTCATTTACGAGAATCTCTTTATGTACCTATTCGCAAGAAGAACCTGGTGTCCATTTTGGCAATGGAAGTCAAAGGTTTCAAGGTGGCATTCATCGATGGAAAGGTACATGTTTGAAAATAGAATTTTTCTCATGGGTTCAAGGTTGGCAATCTGTATCAAGTTGCGGGATGGTCCATTGGGGATCATGTCAATTGACATATCTCATCTATAACACTAGATATCTAATTTATGGGGCCCTACTCGATGTGAGTCAGATGGTGACAGGGATGCCTGGGTTCAAAAGGAGCATGAAGGTACATGTTTAAGATGTACCGAAGGAAATCTTAAAAGGGGACCATTCCCCTCATGTAGCAGGTCCACAGGTTTGGAACAACCCAAGGGGTTTGAGATTCATGATCAGGAATCTCATGTATGCAGGTAGAAGAAAGCCCTCTATGGCTTGAAGCAAACACCCTCGGTTTAATATGAGAGGATTGATAGTTGTCTGATAAAGTTGAGATTCACTAGGAGTGAAGTCGATCCAAACCATTACTTGAAGGTTGTGGATGATAGACCTCTCATACTGGCACCTTATGAGTACGACCTATTTTTGATAGGTGTAGACCCTCTCATTTACAGAATTAAGGGAGTTGGATTCCAGATGTTGAATCGTAAACTGCAAGCCCGTGACTACCTATAGGATCTTAACTTTCAGAAGTTATATGGTAGTGATACCAGACCAGATTTGGGAAATTCCTCTGAGTTTCATAAACTCATTCGCGTTGATGTTCTTAGTGAACTTCCCTCTGGACATATGATTTGCAATTACAATGTTGGGCTCATATTTTGGTTGAGCCTCACTAGATTGGTTCCAAGAATATTCTCAGATATCTTCGGGGCATAATCTCTCATGTGTTGAGATACACTGTCAGAAATATGAAGCTGCATGATTATTCGAATGTTGACTGAGCGAGTAGTGTGGAGGATCACCAAAGCACTTCTCAGTGCTGGTTCTCTTTGGGTTCTGCTTTGATATCCTAGATGAGCAAGAAGCAGAAGTCGGTTGCTATAAACACCACTAAGACTGAATACATAACTATGAGTATGATCTCATGTGAAGTTGTTTGGTTGTGGAAACTCTTCAGCGAGCTTTTTGTACACATGATGAATACCATTGTGATCCTCTGTGACAACCAAGGGGGATTCGATTGTTGAGGAATCCCATATTTGATGATTTCTCCAGTAGATAGACATCATATACTACCTTATCTGGGATATGGTACGTCAATGAGGGAGGTGCCTCCATCGCATTGAGACTGATGTACAAGTCACAGACATTTTTTCAAAGCCCCAAGGAAAGGTCAAATGTATGGCTTTCCTGAACGAATTGGAGTCACTGAGAGACCTTCTAATAAGGATCCTACATGTTGCATGCATTAAGATTTGGGAGCTTCGGGGGGCTTGGGGTACTTATTGGAGCAACACACAAACATAGGGCGACTCACCATCCCCTAATGGTGCATGTGTACAGGGTGAATGGCTCAGCCTTCCACTGTGATACCTCGAGGCGACTTAGGGACAGGATGAATGGTTCTCCTGTCGAGGCATCCTACCTATGCAGTCTAGGACTCATGGGAAGTACCTCTCATCTAGCCAATGAGCAGGGAAATGGGGTTAGGGACCATAGTAGTACTATGGATGGACACATTGTTGCATCTACTGTACTCCCTATGCTAGGATGACCTCCATTGATCTGGGATCAGTATGAGTGGTTTGAGACACTCTCTTGTGATATTGATCTAGGATCAATAAAACTGACTTTAGGTCAGTAGAGAATGGTATGAGACATTCTCAATCAATTCTTTTACTTCATGGTTCAACAGAGCGGAGCAGTGCAAGGAACTGATGCCAAAGATAGTGCAGTCGGACATATGGATCAGCAGATGGAGTTATCCCTAGTTGAGAGGGAGTGTTAAAATTGGCAACTAGGGCCAAACTCCATGTGGGTCATCTTATTTATGGCAACTGATATTTTTCTTGGATCCCTCTCATCGAGAGGTGTAGGATTGATCTAAATATCATCTGATTCCGATAAGTATTCATGGAGTTATGAATTTATTTGTGTTATAAGACAATTCGTCAAGGTCGGCCAACAACCAAATAAACCCCACATGTGCTCAACGTTTTAGTATAAAAGGAGATGACTTGAGAGTCATTTCTCACACACACTTCTATCTTGATTTCTCTCCACTTGTCTTTGGTTTTAGTGGAATAGAAATCTAGGAGTGGAAGCCCTAGACATTGGAGGAAAGAAGACTAAGGGAGATGCCCTAGAGGAGATGCCTTAGCCCTATACACTGTCAAAGAAGAAGACGAAAACACTGTCAAGGAAGCATGCCCTAGCCGTAGTCTTGGAGGAATATTATCACGTCTAAGAGAGGCCCTAAATGTTGCCAAAAGGTAGACCTAAACGTAGTCTAACAGTAGCCCTAAACGTTGTCTAAAGGGCAGCCCTAAACACTATCTAAAGGCAGTCCTAACGTAGTCTAAAGGGAGCCCTAACACTAACCTATGGTGCCCTAGATGCAGGCCTAATACGGCTAAAAAGGTGGATTGTAGGTGACCCTCGAAACAGGGACAACATGAGAGTTTGAGGACTCAAACATGCCTAGGACAACAACACTAATAAATGGGACAACTGGGCTACATGGTGTTGCTAAGACACATGGGACAGCAGCAGGTATGGCAAGGTTAAGGGGATAGCAGCAAGTGGACATCAGCAAGGTATAGCATGACTGTTAGGTACAGTAGCTACACCTATATATCTAGGCAACAGTGGCAAGGGACAACTGTACAGTAAATGGGATCAAATGAATGCTAAGGAAAGCATGGAAAGCATGGACAACATGGAAATCATGGTGTTGTAAGCACATGAGACATGTTGTGTGTCAACATGGTTCGTCATACCACTTGGGATAGCTGTGTGGCAACACGTTCAGCTTCATAACAATGATGGGACAAAACTATGATGAGACAACAATGACATTGATGGGACAGCAACATGTTGGGACAGAACTATGATGGGACAATAATGAGATTGTGCAACAGTGGCACAATGGGATAGCAGAAACAACAAGGTGTAGCATGTACATGGTGCAACTAGGTGCAACAATAGTAATTGGGACAACAATGATGCTTGGTGCAGCAAATGCATGGTACAATCATGATTGGTGAAGCATGATGAGATGCAACATAGTGATGATGGGTGCAACATGGTGAGGTGCAGCATGATGACAAACAATGATAGGTGAAGGAGTCACCTTGGAGAATCAATTGAAGCAACATGTCTTCAACTAACTCACGTATCATCTTCTTAGAGATGATATATGCTCTTATCTAGATAAGTCAAAGTATTGACTTCTATTGTAAATGTACTATCTCTCTCTCTCTCTACCGAACTATTGAAGAACATATAAGAAGAATTGATCAAGGGTTTCCCCACATTGCGGTTTTTCCCTGGCTAGCACCACATCTTGTGTCCTCTTGTCTTGGCTTGTATTTTGCGATTTATGTTTATGCTCTATCTGCAGTTTACTTTAATGCTGATGTGATTGCTAATCTGGAAAAGATATTGAGCTAACTATGAAAATTGAAATAAATTTCTCTAAGCATAGAACATACACAAAATTTTCAATACCAAATTCCAAAGAATGTGGCTTGGCCCATTTCAGATCGCGGAACAAATCAGTCCATAAACCTTTTCATTGCAAGATTTGTCAGGGAAGAGAGATTCTCTACCTGTTAATGGGAAGTTTTTGAAGAAATATTTTTCATAGAAGATAACCTCTTATATCCCTGTACACTATTGCCTTTACTTTTTCTAGGAAAATAAAAGTTAAATAGCATTTACTTTTGAACTTTCAATAATAATCTCTTTTATATTTTGACTTTTGCTTGTATAAGTAGAGATTGTTGAGAAGATAATTTTCACATTTGAGACATAGGCTAAGTTCTATTTCTCTGAAACCTGCTTGTTTTCCACCAAAATCATTCGTCCTTTGTTAAATCTCAACTTTATAAAAAGACCTTTGTTCTACCATCGGTCAAGAAAAGTATCTTTAACAAAGCAAAGACTCTTTGCATATTAGCATCTTCAACTCTATAATTGTCATCCAGAAACTCTTAAGGAGTCATTGATTCTCCCCATCTAGTAAAATTTTCTCTTTTTATAGTGTAATTCTAAAATATACTTAAACTTAAAGGATAAGAGGTCTCATCAAGAGATGACTTACCATGTTCATAGGGAAATAATAAACTGACATTACCAATACTGCATATCAAAATAGGGTATTGGCTTGAGATTATTTTAACCAAAAGACAAGGGGTCTCATCACAAGCCAACTTGTTCAGTTGAGTTACAACCAGTGAATGGCATTGTCAAATTTAACCACCAAACCAAGACAATGACCTTTAAGTAGAAAAAAATTGAAATTAAAAAAAAAAAGGTTTAGAAAAGAAAGAAAAAATAGTAAGTATATGAATCTGAATTTATCTCTAAAAATTGCACTTAGGCGCTTTCTTTTTAAATTTTTAGAAATAAATTAAGATATCAAGTCAAATCCCTTTAAGACTAGCAATTCTCAATTTTTTTTTCGCATATCGCTGCAACAAGTGTGTGAAGGTTAATTAACAACCAAAATCTGTGAATTGCGATGGAAGGGATCACCGTATTTAACTTAGGATATCATTAGACCTTTCATTCAAAGCTAAGACTTAAGGTAGTCATTGTAAAATGAAGTGCTTATCACAATCGCATATCATCTTTCACAAAAGACATAACTCACAAAGCCCATCATAATATGTGAAATGCGATATTGCGGTATAGCGAGCCAATACTTATCACATCGCGACACTTTACTTAAAAGCCAATCTTATGAACTGCAAAAGTTTGCAAAGTGTGATAAAACCCGGACCCGATAAAAACAAATGTTATAAACTACAAGTTAAACTTGGCGCATAGTAAAAAAGCACTTTATGAAGTAATTATTCATTTAGGCAAAGTACACTCTAAACAATGAAAAGTATACCGCTCACCTCGCATCCCGCAGAATTCTAAACAACTCTGAAAAAATGCACAGTCAAAAATGCGATATTGCGATAATCTTATTGTAATCACATAATCGACATTTTCACAGTTTAAACTCGCCACCTTAAAGTATTTTCCCTTCCTGTTTGTGATGTGATAATTTAATGAGTAATAAAGGCAATGATAAGAGACCTTAGTGAGTATTTAATAAGTTTAATGGCATTTATGTTAAGAGCGACTCGACGTGATAC
The DNA here is from genome assembly GCA_031772625.1 of Pinus tabuliformis. NCBI lineage: Eukaryota > Viridiplantae > Streptophyta > Pinopsida > Pinales > Pinaceae > Pinus > Pinus tabuliformis. The sequence continues at coordinate 438,122,881 of CM062819.1, forward strand.
GATATCTTTTCATCTACGTTTTGAATAAAAGCTCCTTTCTTGGCACCTTTTGAGGTTAATTATATCATTTAATTCTCACTCTCATTCTTGTTTATGTTTATCCAATAACTTCCATTTGCTCCATTTTAGGAAACCTCCGCAGAAAACATTGTTAGAAATAATGGTGAAGAAGGGAAAGGCGACTGCATCTAAGAAATCAGACATGGTACTTCTTTTCTCTGATACCACAAGCATCAAGGACGGAGGAACCACGACATGGGAAGCCATGTATAACCTATTAGAGCAAGAGAAACCAAGGCCACCGGTAACAAAGGCTACAACTGATGCCCATGAGTCATCTAACACCTCCTATTTTGAGACAACATGTTCATTCTTACACCGAATAGCTACAAGACCAAAGATAATACCATACACGTATATAGTCAAATGGATAATTGATGAGGTAGACATCTCAGACAAAACCTTCAAGAATAAAAGGCAACAGATCATGGGGTCTTTCTCATCGGACAACCTACGACTAATGTACCAGTTACCAGAGCCTTAAAAGCTCTACAACAAAGAGTTCCTTGAGTAATTCGCCAAAGAGAATGGGGATCTGTCAGACATTACGCAGATCTAGAGATCAAGTGGAGGCAAACTCAAACGAGATAAACCTGGAATGTACTCAATGGCATCCATTTATCCCCCTTATAGCTTCGTAGAAACAATTATTTGTAGGTTATTTGGTAGACTCGATAGAACCAAATTTTCCATGGAATGGCTCCCATTAATAGATGCATCAATTAATGCAACGATTATGAACTGGGCTCAAATTTTATCAAACAATTTGGTAAAGACCATTATGGAATATAGAAGGAAAAGAAGTACTTCCTTAAGGATTTTTCCCTCTTTATTTATGAGTTATTTTGTTATGGATGCAATTTGTTTTAGTTCTCAGTTTCCAAATATGGGATGGAAGTGGACTTTACAGAACCTGCTTCCCATCCATATATACCATAAAATTTTGTGGGAATCCCAATTCCACCCCCATTTTTAAAAAAATTGTCAAGGTTTTATGCTACCTATTCATAAAGCAGTTTTTGATGGAACAACCCTAAGTTTTCTCAAGAGGCCGAAGTAGATATCTTGCCAATAGCCAAATGGTTTGGGGAAGAGACATTCACCTACATTAGAGTTTTTGGGAGCATTGCATCTCCGCATGTCCTCCCATATTACCTCCCCAAAAAAAATTTGGCCAGAGAAATAGCCTACTAGACAGGAGGTGAAGGTGGCTTAACTAGAGGACTGAAAGAGCAAAAGAAAGCCATTTGGTTGACCTTCCCATTACAATGTGGTTCTTTTGCACTACACGATTATGGACATGCATTAAAGGAAGCAGAGATTATTATGTCTCTAAAATTGGCTACAGTTCCAGGAAGGAAATACGACCCAATCACATTGTTAAGGAATTTACTACTATAGTAAAAGTCAAACAATTCACCCATGAAGAGGATGCCTTTGATGACCTCTTCCTACAAGCAGAAACATTTTCACAAGTTCTACATATGGCATCACTATTGTTGACCCCGAAAGATATTAATTCTTTCCATGTGTACAGAAATAAGAGACTGTCAAAAGTCACATTGAACCTACTGCAGATTGAACCAATAAGAGAGCAAACTCCTAGCGTAAGCTTCGAGGGAAGTTCCAAAGAAAATTCTGAAGAAGAAACCCAAGAAAATTCGACTCATGAGTCAGAGCACTCAGAGCAACAATCTCAAAATGGGGGAGGAAACACAAATAAAGAGTTTGAGAAAGACACAACTGAAAGTAAAGAGGAGATAGCTGAGCAGGCCTTAACAAAGAAGCAGGCAGAGGTTGCTTCTACTTCAACTTAGTCAGGAAAAGCTCCAATCATTGACCTGGAACAATAATGATAGCGGTTCAATAAAAGGCTCCATACAGACATAAATATTGAGAAAACATTTGAACTGAAAACTCCCAAGCAAACCCAACATAAAGCAATCCATAAACAAGAGGGGAAGAAGCTATAAGTACCCAGGATATTGAAATTATTCATGTTGTTCCTACTTCCGAAATTCTCTTAAGAAGTGAGGAAATACCTCCACTAGATATATTCTACAGTCCTACCCAGAAGATTGTAGTGAAAAGACAATGGAAGAAAAGGAAACTGGACACCATTGCTATTACAACTCTGGTAAATGAACCAATGGATATTGTGTAGAAGGACACGCCTATCGACCCATAAGAGAATCTCATGAAGTTTTCGCAGTTCGCATGAGGTTATGCCACAGCCACCATTGACAAGGTGATGGAAGTCCGAATGTTGTTAAAGGAAAATGAATAGAAAATTCTACTTCTAGAAGAGCAATTAGCCCAAGAAAAAACTAATCAGCAAGAAGAATTACAAGTAGCCCAACTTCAAAGAGAATTCAAGCAGATGAGGATATAGTGCCAGACTAGCTTAGCAGAAAAGGATTCGCAAATACAAGCCATGATGGATAAATTCAAAGGCAACCCGCAAATTGACGAATTCATCAAAGAAGCAGTCAGCCTCAATTCCCTACTAATGTAGTAAGTAGAAGTATTCTGCCAGAAAATCTCGCAAATAAATCCTTACTGCGAGACCAATGATAAGTTAAAAAACCAAGTAATTGATATGATTCTTGAGTACGAAGAAATTCACAAAAGGGTTTATGAATTTATCACCCGACAAGAATTAGAGGATGGAAGAAAGGCTGACCTACCAAAGTTGGAGGAGTCTCACAAAGATATTTTGTTTATGGATTGGGATTCTCGGTTGAAACAGGTAGAAAGGGAAATAGCGATAGCAGCAAGAGTAGCAAGTAGCATAATAGAGGCCATAAATGAAAACCTTCATGGTGCCAATCTTGTCAAAGAGTGTGTACCAAGGTTTCTACCAAATGTCAAGCAACTAGAGCAGCAATGGAAACAGATAGTGTAGGAAAAGGAAGAGGCTATTAAACAACTAACCAGCCTGAATTGGGAGACATACTGGTAGTTTCTAGTAAAACCACACAGCCAGTGGATGAATCTGAGGTGTTTAACAACCTCTACACAAAAGATGGTGCCAGAATTGACAAATGCCATATTTGTTGGGCAGTTAAAATCTACAATCGGTCAGTCATCTCGGCTCAAGCCAATGATTGATATTTGTGACCTTAGAGAACAAGTTCAAAGGAGCTATTCATTAATTTATTTTACTTTTACTTTTATTTTTTTCCATTATGAGGAAGGTTTTTTGAAACCTCCTCAGCTATTTTTGTAATAATCTATTTTGAGACATATATTTTAGTATTTAAACCCCTCTCATGCATTTAGAGAGGGGTCCAAAAATTTTATCAAAAACACTTTTCAAGACATTACACTTCTGTACTTTTGAGGAGGTTTTGATGAAATGAATGGAACATGATCTATTTTTCTTTAAATATCTAGCATGTTCTACTGAAATGCACTTTTGTACTCATAGAATGTGTTGGATTGAATGAAATTCGGTCAATATTACTGAAGCACATGAGCAGGACTTATCATATGTGATACTTTTATCATATGGTTATGTTTTATTTATGTATTAAGCAATACTTCTTCTTTCAATTGTTTTATGTATGAAAGTCTGAATTATAGTTTTGCATTATTGCACTTCTGTATGATGTTAGCTCTGATTCTGTTTTTGAATACATAAACAATTTTTATATGTGATATATTTCTCTCAATTGTTTTGTCTAACTATATATCCAAAACAATTATCGCTAAACGATTTCATTTCTTTTGGTAGTTGAGTGATCTTTATTACCAGTTGTTGTAAGACATCATTGTAGACCACATATCATATTTTATTCCCAGGTATATTTATAGTTAGATAATGTTAGATTAAGATATATGCATTTGTTTAGTAGTTATATTAGATTACACTTAGCCGAATCATTTCCTGTTACATCCTATATCATCCCATCAACATTATCAAATCAACACTTTCTGGAAAACTGGTCCCATTATCCCCATTCGGAGCCACTATACCAAACAGAAAAGGAGTTGCTTTCAAGGTCTAGACCAGGTGGTTTTCCCCCATGTTGTCGTAGCGATTTTCGAGGCTTCAACAGGTCCTTTTAAAATTGTTGAAAAGATTGGGCACAATGCATTCCGGTTGAAATTTCCTCCATACATGCACATATATTCAACTGTAAATGTTGAAAATTAGAAGTTGTATGAACCTCCAATGATCATGGATCTAGAGGAAAATGCTCAAATTCCAAATGTAGATGATTTTTCACATGAATGTATGACTGAGTTACAGGAATATTGTTGGGTTGTGTTATATTCTTTCCACGACTAGTCCATGTAGTTAACCGGGGGGTTAGAGGGGGGGGGGGGTGCAGCCCCCCTTCGTTACGGCGATTGTGTAGTGTGGGGGGGGGGGGGGGGGGGGGGGTCACATGGGGTTTGAGGCGTACCCGTAACCCCACTTTATGGGGTCCGGGGCAGTGCCCCGGAAAATTTTGGTTTTGGACCCTATGTCAGGATGGGCGAACCCACCTATGGTTTTGTGCATGGTTTTCGGTCCATGGTATTGGATGCTTCGGCATGTATAAATATGTATTGTAACATTGAAAAGAACATAATGAAAATCAAGCTGGTAGTCCTGGTTTTGGGATCCAGGGGAAATCTCTGTGTATATATGTTTTATGTGTTATGCTCTCGCATTTTTATTTTATGTGTTTTAGAATTCGTATGCAGGTAATTTCTATATGGGGCTAAAACCTACATTTGGTATCAGAGTTGTTTTGGCTTCAAGGGGACGCCTTTGTTGCTGAGGGGTTTCGCTTGGGCCTGTGGTAAACCCTGTTCAGTGGGAGAGCGAGATCGACTCTGGTGGTAAAAGAAAATGGCAAGCAGTGGAAAGATATAGATCGAGAAATTTAATTGTTAGAGTTTTGAGTTGTGGAAACTCAAGATGGAGGATCTGTTGGTGGATAAAGATCAATGAGTTGCGGTAGATCCGGGTATTAAACCAATGGGAGCGTTCGATGAAGAATGGAGGAAGTTGGATCAGAAGGCAAAGAGCACAATACGATTGTGTGTCTGAGATTCAGTATTGTTGAATGTATTAGGGGAAGCTACGGCGAAGGCTTTATGGGACAAGTTAGGGACTTTGTACCAATCTAAGTCTCTGGTGGATAAACTGTTCCTGCAGAAAAAAGATGTATAACCTGAGGATGAAATATGGAGACTCGGTGTTGTCGTAGCGATTTTCAAGCCTTCAACAGGTCCTTTTAAAATTGTTGAAAAGATTGGGCACAATGCATTCCGGTTGAAATTTCCTCCATACATGCACATATATTCAATTGTAAATGTTGAAAATTAGAAGTTGTATGAACCTCCAATGGTCATGGATCTAGAGGAAAATGCTCAAATTCCTACTGTAGATGATTTTTCACATGAATGTATGACTGAGTTACAAGAAGATTGTTGGGTTGTGTTATATTCTTTCCACGACTAGCCCACGTAGTTAACCGGGGGGTTAGAGGGGGGGTGCAACCCCCCTTCATTACGGCGATTGTGTAGTGTGGGGGGGGTCACATGGGGTTTGAGGCGTACCCGTAACCCCACTTTATGGGGTCCCGGGCAGTGCCCCGGAAAATTTTGGTTTTGGACCCTATGTCAGGATGGGCGAACCCACCTATGGTTTTGTGCATGGTTTTCGGTCCATGGTATTGGATGCTTCGGCATGTATAAATATGTATTGTAACATTGAAAGGAACATAATGAAAAATCAAGCTGGTAGTCCCGGTTTTGGGATCCAGGGGAAATCTCTGTGTATATGTGTTTTATGCGTTATGCTCTCGCATTTTTATTTTATGTGTTTTAGAATTCATATGCAAGTAATTTCTATATGGGGCTAAAACCTACATTTGGTATCAGAGCTGTTTTGGCTTCAAGGGGACGCCTTTGTTGCTGAGGGGTCTCGCTCGGGCTTGTGGTAAACCCTGTTCAGTGGGAGATCTGCGAGATCGACTCTGGTGGTGAAAGAAGATGGCGAGCAGTGGAAAGATAGAGATCGAGAAATTTAATGGTTAGAGTTTTGAGTTGTGGAAACTCAAGATGGAGGAACTGTTGGTGGATAAAGATCAACGAGTCGCGGTAGATCCGGGTACTAAACCAATGGGAGTGTCTGATGAAGAATGGAAGAAGTTGGATTAGAAGGCAAAGAGCACAATACGATTGTGTGTCTCAGATTCAGTATTGTTGAATGTATTAGGGGAAGCTACGACGAAGGCTTTATGGGACAAGTTAGGGACTTTGTACCAATCTAAGTCTCTGGTGAATAAACTGTTCCTACGGAAAAAGATGTATAACCTGAGGATGAAATATGGAGACTCGGTGTTGTCATAGCGATTTTCGAGCCTTCAACAGGTCCTTTTAAAATTGTTGAAAATATTGGGCACAATGCATTCCGGTTGAAATTTCCTCCATACATGCACATATATTAAATTGTAAATGTTGAAAATTTGAAGTTGTATGAACCTCCAATGATCATGGATCTAGAGGAAAATGCTCAAATTCCAACTGTAGATGATTTTTCACCTGAATGTATGACTGAGTTACAGGAAGATACCATCTTGGATAGGAAGGTTCGCACTTCCAAGTGAGGAGATGTAGAGTATCTTCGAGTGGGACTCAAAGGCATGAATCCAAGTAAAGCAAGGTGGATGGAGATCGGAAGGGTGAGGGAGTTGTACCCTCACCTCATGTCTACTTAAAACCAAACTTTTGGTGGTCCAAAAGCTTCTAGTGGAGAGGAATGATCCAAGAGGATCCTCGAAATGCTCAAAATTTTACTCTCATATGCTCATGAAACCAGTTCCAAGTCGAAGAGCTCGTCGCGCTGATTCCGATGGTATATTCAGTTTGCAAAATGGCCTCCGTATGAGGGAGAAAACACGTTCTAAAGTTTTTCCCAAATAGGCAAAAAATGGGCCAGAGCAGGCCAAGTGGCAGTCTCAGAACAGGGCACGTGGAAGTCTCATAGCAGGGCACGTGGTAGTCTCATAGCAGGACATGTGGAATTCAAACCAGGCAAAATAGTTGTGGGTCGAACCCACGACCACTGGGTCGACACTACAAAACTTTACCAATACACCACAACATTGCTTTATTAATCCTTGGGCACATGACTATATTTAAATAGTTTTTATGTTGAATTTGGGGGAAGGTTTGGCGAAGCTGCCATATTCGGTAGTCCGCCAAACCTGTCGATCGTTTTAACCATATACCAAACGCCATTTTGAACTCGACATGGAGTAACTATATACCAATGTTTGTTAACATAGATGTTATCCAATCTCCACATATCACACGGAGCTAACTCCAAAGTTCAACCATACAATATACCATATGCCACAGGTTGAAACATTATACCACCGTCGGACATTGGTTATAAACCATATCCCAAAGTTGTAATACCCCATGGATATGTGGGATGTATGCATTGTAAAAAAACATTACAATATAGTTTTAAATACTATATATGTAATTTCGTTGTGTCGAAGTGTTATGTTAACATATGTTGTTGTAACATATTTCTATAGTTTGCAAATTCGATCCTAGGAGGCCTGCGGGTTTGACCCCAGGACCTGCCCGTGGATTTATAAAAGGTTTACCGCTGCGCCAGTGACAAGGGGGGTGTAAAGGGTTGAGCTTGTAATTCTTTTGAAGAGTGCATGTAAATGCCTTTTGAGACATAAATTGGCCATTATTGGGCCTTTTTGTAATCTAAAAGTTGTGTTGGAGAGCTGAGGCCAAGGCCTGTCAGTCAAAAGTAGCCATTGATGCATGTGTGCACATTTCAGAATGGTGAATTTGATGTAAAGAAACTTTATGAGAATTTTTAATACAACGGACACCCATTGGAAGAAAACCCAGAGATGTAGTCCAGGAGGGACGAACTCCGTCATTAATTTTTCTGTTTTTACTTCTTATTTCTGTTGTTCATGGTTGATTTCAGATTTCAAGTTTTTAAGTTTAAGGTACTTAAAAATCAATTTTCCTTATTTGTTCACTTAAAAGCAACCTTAGTTAATATTTGGTGAAATTGTGCAAATAGTTAATTCTGTTGTTTTTGCATCATGAGGTTGCTTGGAGTTTGTCCAAGGGAATGGAGCATTTGAACTGGACAGGGGGTGTTGTTTGAAGAGCTATAGGAAAGCACTGCTTTTTTAAATCTGAGCATGAGATTCGTTGCTTGACTTGGTGTTAGAAGGTTACCTGTCCAACATCTAATTACCTGGTTCGAGTGTATTTACCTGGTTTTTTATGGCTCCATTCCGATATTGTGTTACTGGTTTGAAGCGTAAAGACATGTATCAGTCTGTCCAAATAGTTGGAGAAGAACATCAATTTTGTGCATTTTTTGTTGTTGATAGAACCTGTTGAGTGCTCAATCCAGGGAGGAGAATACAAAGGTGAGAGATTGTTTGTGTAAAGTTGTGGCGTGCCACTGTGTTGGAGAGTCGCACAGTCGAGATAGAAAGAATGTTGCATATTGAGTTGTTTTTCAAGCCCTATGTCTTGTGTACAAAAACTATCCAGCGTAGAGTTCCATGTGTACAAAGCAACCAGTTTAACGTTATAAGGGGTTATGGTTGTTAACCATCTAGAGACTTGTAGATGGAGGACAAAGATCGACCTCCATTAAGTTGGTGACTTGCATAGAAGGGAACCAACATTCAATAGTTGAATTATGGGGTTTACATGAGCCAACGACTATATCTTGCACACCACGGAATATATAGAGCGAACCGAACCAAGCAAGGCCGAGGTATTAATTGGGATCGACATTGGTGCGATCATCAACCCAATAGTGAGCTAATTATAATCAATTGTTACTTTTGTCACGTCATTAGTGTGGAGTTAATCCAAACGCATCGATCATTTCATGAGCTGACTGTGTTACAGAACGATTTTCACATTCATAGCTCAAGGTTAGAGCGCAGTGAAAGCGTAGGCCCACAAAGGGTCGATATCAAGTGGTTGAAAGGAAGGAGAATCGTTCCATTGCTCCAAGTCATTGTCTGGAGAGACCTGATGACCGCATCCCGGTGAGCACTTTCCTGGTGGTGTTTTTTTTTTCAATTGCAAATTGAAGTGGTGTGAATATGTGGCTTCTTATTACTCAATTGTGATGGAATTGAGGTGCTTCTTGTGAAGAGTAGTTGTTGGATATGAAAGGCCTCGTGCTTTAGTTGTTATAGAGAGCTAACTTTTACCAGGTTAGTCTAATTTTATGATTGTTTCACCTATTCATCTGATGCATCGTTGAAAGGAGAAGGATATTATGGGTAGGAAAAGTAAAATAAAACAATTTCAAAGAGAATTTAAACAATTCAGGAGAAAGTATCATAGGGCATAGGTGGCATATGAAATGCCAAATACAGATTTGAACTAGCCCAAAATGGAATGCAGTGAGATAGCTGAAGATGAAGGTGTTGTTGAAAGTATTCATGTTGCTGAATGTGCTACAACTTATGAACCACTATATGATGAGGAACAATTTTCAAGTGAAGGTTGGTTACAAATGCTGCAGGAAAAGAAACTAATAGATGATTTGTTAAGTGGAAAAGTTCAGTGTGTAGATATTAAGAGTGACAAGGAAGAAATAACAAAATTTGAAGAAGGGCTAAAATTCATTAAAGCATGGATTGAAACATGAGGTCTTGATCAAATCTGCACAAAAGTCACAGTTATATACGAAGAATCAATGAATGTCAAAGATGACATGAAACAACCAACTATTTTAGCAGAGAAAGTTGAAGAAAGGAAAGCTCTCTTAAAAGAGCGAGATGACAAGAACCAATATGGTTCTCTTTATGAATCTAACACTGTTTTTCAGTGTGCAGATATTGACAACCAGGAAGAAACAATAAAACTTGAAGAAATTGCAAACATTAAGGACAAGTATAATTCCCAAGAACTTGCAGCAATGTTGAATACAAATAATGTCAGCCTTCCATCAAGATCAAGAAAGAGGAGATCAAGAATTCAAGTGTTCCACCTTTGGTGCAAAAAATGTAAAAAAGAGGAAAAACTCCACTCCTATCTTATGGCCAGAAAGGTGAAGATGAAACTTCACAAACAAATGAACAAGCATGGACCCTTTAGCAAGAAGGAAAAAAAGAAAGCTTGATTATCAAGTTGTTTTTATGTATCGTTGTAAGCCTAGCTAAGACTGAGACCAGTAGACATGTTATTCATGTTATGCTTTGATCCATTTCTCCATTAAGAGGGGAACTTGGAATAATGGAGAAATGTAGAATTCTCCAGATTATTCTATTATTAGAGATTTGTTGTGATCTGTTGTGATCAGTTAGATTGGATCTATTCTTAAGGAATTTGTTCAATTCCTCAACAAATTTCCAATCTTATTTATGTACGAATGATTTGGTGAATGAATGAAGTGGCCTGTGAGCAGACACTCTTAGGTTGAGTCAACCTCACCTAAGAGTTGTCCATTTCTGTCATAGTTTGTCCATTATTAAATTTTTAATAAATTTACTCATTTTTATTTCGTTGAGAGGTGCTCTTCGGCCTAGGATGCTAGAAATGCGTAACTTTAATGTAAACATTTTGAATCCATATATATGTGTGTGTGTGTGTGTGTGTAACTGAATGTAATACAATATAATGTAAACATTTTAACTCAATGAAAATAAAATTAAAATAACAAAATAAAGATAACCCTATAAAAACTAATAATAATAAAAAATAAAAATGACCATGGTATTGACCCATGGTATCCATGTGGAATATAACCTATTTAAGGGGGAAATTAAACTAACCTATATCAATTTTAGTTTGATATTATATTTAGATACATAATTTGTTGTAGAAAATGATGGTGTTGAATCCATGTAGCCTGTAAAGGTAAAACACTTATATGGATATGGAATCACACTTGGCATTTGTATTTGTGTTTCTATCATTGTATTTTTGTTTCTATCATTGAATGGATGAATACATAATGTGTATATATGGGGAGAAATATTAGGTAAATGTAATTATTACATTTTATCTAATACTATAATATTATGTTTTACCTAATATTTCCACTCAATTGGTCCCTTTTTTATTGTAATTTTTCTTTATATTTGAAGTTTAAAAGTAAATAAACTCAACTATAAAATTACTAGGGGTGAGGAGAAATATTGAGTAAAATGTAATATTTAGGTTAGGGGTGATGGGAAATATTAGGTAAATTGTAATAATATTGCATTTTGCTTAGTAATTCCTCCACTTTTCACTTGGTGGAAGTAGTAATAAATATTGGGTATAATATAATACTATAATACTATATTATATCCAAGATTTGCTCTCTTCATTCACTTTTTGTTAAAAAAATTCGTTATATTTGAGGTCCATAAGTAAACTTAACTCCTATGTAAACATTCGATCCATTAATGGTAGAGATATTGTAATGTTTAAAATTTTGTCTTTGTCAAAATAAAATAAAAATAAAACTAATAAAATAAAATAAAAAACACAAAATTAACAATTATACTTATATTTATAATAATAATTAATAATTAAACCAGCGTAGATCCATCTTAATTCTGGATCTACCAAGCACTTAGAGGGATCAAATTTCTCTAACTCAAATTTAGTTAAATTAATGTAGCTTCTCTAACTTATATTAATTTTAATAATAAAAAATAAAAATTATAGAAATTAAACACTTTATTTCTCACACGACATACATAAATAGTGAATTTCAAGATAAATTGAAAAATGTAGATACAAATAAAATAAATGAAAATGAATGAAGTTAACAAGGCCTTAAAGTTGTGAAGTCTTACTAGTATATCTGGTTGAGGATGCGCCTGTTCGCAAGGTGACCCGAGATCAAACCTCATGGGGATGGTTGTGCCTGTGCCAAGGGAAGAGACATCCTAAAAAATCCAATCAAATCAAACCTCATGGAGGTGGTTGTGCCTTGTGCCAAGAGATGAGACATACTAAAAAATCCAGTGAACTTAATGGTAATGTGCCCTAGACCGAGTGTGATCCTCGAGTAACTTTAAAAATTCAATGCCAACCAATACCCTTAAATCACGACTCCTCAAATCACAAGTTAAAATTAAAAAATCACAAACAACTTAACCAACAAATTCGAGTTCAATACATTAAAATTCTAATTCGTTGCATTAACGTACTCGTACTCTCAAGAATTTTTAGCGAACACTTTCCCATTCATGTTCGTGCGAGGAACATTTAAACTCATACAAATAAGGATCTAAGAGTACTAGGGGAAGCGTGCATTCGTAAGCAGTTTCACCACCTTGTTATTGTTAGCATTGCATTGTCGCTGGCAGATCTGGTAATAAGTTTCAATACACTTACGAGAACATCTTTTAGTCATGGTTTTTTTAGATTTTCTAACTTTAGTTTTAGAAAATTTTAAAGTAATATGGCGCACTAAGTTCAATGCTTTGGTTTGGATTTCAATTTTATTTTTTTTTATAATTTTTTAGATTAGTTTTAGTTTTAAAAAATTTTAAAGTAATAAAAGATATAATTTGTTAGTTTGTATTTTAATTTGATTTTTGCAGATTATAATATATATATTATTTATCATTATAGATTTATTTTAAGTGCTAATTTAATATGAGTTAAGAGGGACCAAATCTTTTTAGATGTAAATTTATTTTAAAGTGTGTAATTTTTCATTGTTTAAATTGTATTTTTGAATGTTATATAGATTACAAAACATGTGCATTGAGCCAGTTTATCAAGGCATATTAAAATGATTTTTTTGTTATTAATATATTTTTAAATATACGTCAATATTAATTCATATTAAAATATTTTATTCATAACCCACAAGGATGGAATTTGACGAGCATTTTGCTCGTCATAAGGCTTTTTGCACGTATTTGATGGCTGGAATTTGTCATTGCCCATTTTGAGTGACGTGCCTGGAAGAGTAAAAGACGGATTTTTGACGTTTGGAACTTTTTCCAAAACGTTCTTACGCACCAAACGTTCTTAGTTTTTTCATATAACAGGGTATTTTTTGGGCAAGTTTTTTTAATTGAAAATATACTTACAACTTACAACTTACGCCTCATATAACAGGGTATTTTTTGGGCAAGTTTTTTTAATTGAAAATATGCTAAATTCTAATCAGCGTTGGTATAGTTACAACTTACAACTTACGCCTCATATAACAGTGTATTTTTTGGGCAAGTTTTTTTAATTGAAAATATGCTAAATTCTAATCAGCGTCGATGACTCGATAAGCAATAAACATGTACTCGGTAAGCAATAAACATATTAAATTAGGGATCCGCATTATCTGGAATCAGAGTAGAGTAGGAACGGTAACTTTCCAGATAGTATATAGAATCACAATCCACCTTGCTTTCTGCTACTTTTACAGAATGTACACCGCCTTGCTTTTATAGAAAATTTGCAAATCAAAGCCAATGTGAAAGCCTTGTTAATATTGTTGGTGGCTGGCTTCATCCTTAAATTGCACATGCCCATAAGATAGTATATAGAATCAGAATGTACACCGCCTTGCTTTTATAGAAAATTTGCAAATCAAAGCCAATGTGAAAGCCTTGTTAATATTGTTGGTGGCTGGCTTCATCCTTAAATTGCACATGCCCAGAAGAGCTTTGCGCTGTCTACTTCACTGACACTCTCTCTCAAGGCATATGCCCATTCAGACTTACCTTGCACGCCCAGTTCAAGATTGACTCCAAGAAAAGTTCAAGATTGACTCCAAGGAAACTGCCAGGAAACTGCAAATTTGCGCTTCAGGTTAGTGATTGATTTTTTTTTTCTTCAAACACTGTGGGTCTGATTGCTGCTACGTTTTAATTTTTGATTTAATAAGTAATTTAATTTTTTATTTCACAAGAGATTTGTATGTGTAACTGCTCACAGCTCTTTAAAACAAGGGTTTATCACTATGCAGAATATGGTTTCTTGGCCTAGAAATTGACATTCCACTGAAAGTTTCTTTTGGTTTTCAAAAAGCTTCTGGGTTTTTAAACTTATTTTACAGCGAATAAATCTGTTAAAACTTCAACCGACAGTGATAAAAACAAAAATTATTTTTTGTTTTTAAAAAGATTCTTGGTTTTTAAACTTATTTACAGCGAATAAATCTGTTAAAACTTTAACTGACGGTGAAAAAAACAAAATTTTAATTTTAATGACCAATTGTAAATATGTAGATTTAATCAAATTGATTGGGAATGAAGTAATCTCTATATTCTGGAAATCTCTCTTTAGCCAAACATAGCATCTAAATATTCATGTGGCATAATGTAAATTGTTGGCTTTAAATGATAATTTAAATATATGAAATGGATAACCATCAAGCGTTTTACCTTGGACTGATTATATACTTTAAATGAGCAAATTTCAAATGTTCAACACTTTTTATTGAAACCTCCACAATTGAGTTTTTTCAAATTTTGGTTTTTTTTCCTTACGATAAATATATGAAAATTTTCAACATAATTATTTATTGAATGGTAATTTTTTAATCAAAACTTTATTAGTGAAGGGTTAATTTATTATGAGAACATCACTTTTGAAGGGCAAAATTTTTAATATAACATTTCTTGACGGGAAGCATAAGGACCCAAAACGTCAAAAAAAAATTGTATGATGGGTAAAGAGAAATCCAAATTCCAACCCTGATAACCCATATTGGATATCTTACTCTATTCAACATTAAAATATTTTCTTTTTTCTTTTGAAAGTATAAAGTTTAAACATCTTACTCACATATTTCTATATTAGGTAGTATGGATAACTAATTAAATACGCATAACATCTTTTATTTTCTTTTTTATTATAGCCACATTGTTTTTCTATTTAGAGAATATTTTATTTTTATTTGAAGAGAGCCACATGCAAACTCTAAGTTGAGCACGAGCAATCTTACACATAACCTTCACACTGGGTTGTAGAATGAACCCCTAATCTCAATAACACTTTGAACATGTATGGGAGTGATTGGTTGAAATAGATATACTCTATTTATAAAATATGTTATTTATGAAAAAAATGTTTTTAGTCATTTAATTTTTTAGTTGGATAAATTTTATTTTTAAAGTATATTATTTTGAAAAAAATTATGGTATTAGAGATTTAGTTTTTAAATAATTGAGATCAATTTGACTATCCATTTAGTGGTTTCTTAAAAGATATTTTTGGATTTTCAAATTTTGCAGTTGGAAAGTTTTTAATAGTAGAAATATAATATTTTGGTAAATCGTTTAGGTTTCTAGATATCGTCTTTAAAGGAGAGCATGTGTGTGACTTTTAGTGATGATAAGGGAATTTTTTTAGTTTCTATTTTCAGATAGTGTTATACATACGTGGATTTGTGTAGTGATGAAAAAGAAAACCTATTATGAAAAAGTGCAAAATTAAGTCAAAATTAATGCAATAAGTTAAAATATAGTAGCATTAGAATAAGGTGTACATCGAACATTGGGTTATACTTATCTGTGATGCAAGATATCATGGGTTGTGCTTATGTGTGATGCAAGGTACCATGACTTGTAGAGAAGGTACATCAATCCATGGGTGATTTATATTGACATGTTTTTTTCATGAAGATGGGATCGTGCAAACTTTGCAGCCATTTTGAGATTGGTTTTGTGTCATTTTCAAGACAAAATTACACCTTAATATGATATTCGCAAGTTGCTAGTTCGATAAGGAAGGTAGGCATGCATAGAAGGTATTATTGGAGATTTTATTATTTCATGGACGAAGGCTACTATCTTATCCTTAAGGATTCATTTGCGACCTAATAATGTAAGGTAATACATGAGTTTGACTTGTTAGAGCAAGTTGTTGAATTTGTTGTTTTTTTGAAACAAATTGTATTCATGCATTAGTTTTCTCAATTTGGATGAGAATTAGACCACTTAAAGCTATGCAATCCCTTTTTGCACTCATTTAAGATTCTTTAGGTTTTTTATTCTCTACTCTATGATATCATTATATAACCCATTTTCATATATAAGAGATGGAAAATTTGTTGAGATAGAGATAATTGATAATTTGCTAATCCTCTTACTTTCATTCCTCACTTTTTGAATCTTTTTATGTTAGTTTTTTTGAGTGACCTCATGATTAAGAATTGGAGATGCTCTTATAATATTAAAAAATCTAAATGTCTTTTAATACTATGAGCATAAACTACTTATGCAGTGATTGTACACCCCCATGAGTCCATTGGATTGTTAACTTGATATTTCGAAACTTTTTATTTACGATTTTGAAATAATGGATAAACTCTTGTAGCAAGAAATTTTTATTATGGATGAATTTAATGGTTTGATGTGGAACCCTTTAAGTAGCATTTGCATCTATCATTTTTCATTGGTTAAAAGTATTTATGGGTAGAAATCTACATCTTTTATATATTTAAATGAGTATGTTTTGGGGTAGCGGGGGGTTTATTCTCAAATATGATGGAAAATTTGAAATTGAGTACAGTTGGGGGTTATGCAATTGTACAAATAATACGACGGAGGCATTTGGATTACTGCAAGAGATCCTTCTAGCCAGAAAAGAAAACATCAAAGATTTTGTGGTGTTGGGAGAATTGCAGTTGGTTATCCATCACCTTGTTCATGGATATTTGCCTAAGGATTGCAAATTGTGAAGCATTATTAATCGAATCAGGAATCTAAAACTAGCCTTCTCTACTATTAGCTTCTTTCATGTGTTGAGAATAAACAATTTTGTTGCAGATGATCTTGCCAATAAAGGTGTAAACTTGGATGCAAGAGTCCTAATGAGAAATGGTATTCCTTCCCTCGCAACTATTCCTTAACAATGGGTTGCTATGCAATGTAAATATGGTCTCTTTTTGGAGAATCTACACCTCCAAAGACCTTGGTTCCTTTAAGATAGTAAAACGACTAATAGATATTGAGAATAAAGATCATTGTGAGGTTACAAGTATAGTTGGTCTCAAAGGATTTTCATTGTCTTCACTTGCTATACAAGCTGCGATCCAAATGTAGATTTTGATTTAATACGATATTTTCATTACGGTTTAAAAAAAGAGTATATTTTATAGATTAAAAACCTTTTGTACAATAAAATGAAATTTTTTTTCATTTTAGACTTCAAATTAACAAGAATACACTTTGAGGCTAGAAAACACTAGTGCAAAGTGGGTTAATCTCAATCTCACTTGCCTATTCCAACCAAACTATATAGATTCTAACTCTTCCAAAGTGTTTGAAGGGTCAATATTGTAAACCCACCTCTACGAAGTGGGTATGCAAAGACTTTAACATATCAATATGAACACATAATAAAAAGTTAGTGTATTATTTCATTCACATCATCATGACAAAGGGTCGGTGAGCTAATATAAAAAACTTTGATGAAGTAGGTCCTATGTATGTTTGCTTTTTAAATAGTTTATACTTGAAAAGGATTGCTATAATATAAAATTCCCCCACCATTCAGAGATATGTATGGGTATTTATGGTGTCCATGACCATATTAAACTTTTTAAAAAACACGTGTTGTTAATCCATGGATGCTTTGGAAGGGATGGTGCTTGAAATTTTGGTTTCCTTTTGATCACAATTTTAAGATATAAAAGTTGTATCCAAACGTAAAAGTAGATTACATCGTGGGGTAATGGTAGGCCATGTTTTGTTGTTTAGTTTTAAAATTAAAAATATATAAAAATATATATATTTAATTATAACCCTAAATTATAATTATCAAGTAATGTTTTATTTATGTACTGATGTATGGTCTGTGGATTACAAAATAATTTATATTAACTTTGGGTTCTTCTTGGTTTTGGTTCAATTTTTTAATACTCGAGATTTTGGTGGGATAACTCCACTTTTTTAGTTATTATTATAGTTATTTTTAGTTGACTCTCTATTTGATTTTTTTTAACGGTGGTTTGATTTTTTTTATAATTATTATTATATAATTTATTTATTTATTTTATTGTTATTGTAATTATATTGTTTTACAAATTATTGTTTTTATAGGTTTATATGTTGTTTTTATATGTTTATATATTATTGCGTTTTTTTATTTACGTAGGTTTTTATCGATTTTTTTATTAATATTATATTTTTATGTTTTATTTTTTTTTAATTTTGATTTTTATTAAATTGTAATTAATTATGTTAATGATGTCTATATGTGCATGTAAATGTAAATGGGTTAAAAATCCTAAGACAATTTTAATTATATTTTTATAACAATTAATGAAGAGGTGAAGCCTTGATATAGGCCATGAGAAGTTATAAGAAGGGAGAGAATCCAACAAAAGTGAATTATGGAATTAATCCTTGCATATAAATTATTTGGTTGAGTCAAATATTCATAAAGTCTAAGATTGTCAACTTTCCCAAGAAACTATCTAATGGGAAGGATGTGGTAGTAACTTCCATATTTATTGAAGTAGTTGGGTTGTACCCCGACGATCTTATCCAAGGTATGGGTTGATCCAAATTGCATCAATATATGATTTTTCATTCATATTGATGCTTTTAGAGTGGAAAATTTAGAGGAATCCACTTACTAAGTCATTTCTATTGGCAATCCTAGTTTAGAATTTTTCGGGTGAAAAAACTTCAGCAACCATTTTGAGGCTTTAAATGGAAACTTTTTGTAGTCCTAGTCTTATTATGGAACTAGTTTCCATAATCTACACACTAATACCTTTCCAATGGCGTAAGAACCACCTTAATCAAAGCTTGTATAAGAAAGTTATGCCTCTCATCCCTATAGGGGTGGATAATCAAACATATAGTGGGATCGGGGGATCTTGGCCACCTTAACAAATCCCATTGCAATTAATGTGAGGGGAAAAATGACAAGCTTCCCCTATGTAGAAAGCTCGTGATCAATTTATACCAAGCATGACAAGTTCAGGAAGGTGGTTGAAGGTTCATTGTTGTGGGTGCTAGTTGTTGATGGTGGTCTGGTGCTTGGAGAAACAAGGGGGTAAGCCTTATGAAGGCCCTATAAAATTGTTAAGGTTCAACGAAAAGGGTACATGCCTATTCTACAACCCGTGTTGCATGCATTTGTGAGGGATACAAAGGCATTTGAGCTTAATTTGGAACCCGAAACCTGGAAAGTTTCTGCATTTTGGGGAGCTGCAAAGCGATGAAGATGTGCTTCCTCCACCGGTGACGGGATTGCATTAGTACTTCTCTCCTCATGGTCATGCGGTCCTGACAGTAAGTTGGCTTTTGTACCTTACTGGGCTCACTTTTCTTATTTAGATGTTATGCAACTTTTTTTCTTCAACTAAAGTTTTTTTGTTGGCTACCGTCGTGGTTTGGTTTTTTTGGTCTCAGGAATTGTATGTCTTCTATAGTGGGGGAAACTGGTGGGTTCAATCAAGGGTTTGTAGACAAAACTTGTGAGTTCGTTTCTAGGTTTGTTTCCCAACCTATCTAGGACATCTCCCTCACTGTATTTTGATAAACCAAAGAAAAGGTGGGTTGCATGTTTGTTGTAGGTTGTTGTGGAGCTTAGGAAATGGGCAACTCCAATTCATTTCTTCGGTTTTATGTGCCTCTGTGGGAGGAAGGCTATGAAGCTTGTATAGTAAATCATTTCATGTGCTTCTTTTTCATTTATGGCTAGTGAATAAGAGTCAAGGTTGATATTGTTTTATTTTATATCCAGACTCTAATATTATTGGGCTTGTACCCCTTGGTTTGAAAAAAATTACTTCGTACTACTTGTATGATCTTTTCAAGTTGGCTGGACAAATTCTAAAAAGGAAATCCCCTAAAGGCTTCAATTTTCACTTTATCTTGGTTACAGGTTTCTTAACTCAGTGGAAAGTCTCGGGTTATCTCTATCATTTCAGTTGCCTCAGGGTTATGGGAAACTACGTAATGCCATGCCAAAATGGCCAAGTTTTTCGAGGTGGTGGGGATAGGGGTCAATCCAGTCACCCTCCTCCTATGTCGACACTTCCCCTGGAACCTACCCATACACGAGAAGTTGATTCTCCTAATTGCCATGAAGAACACCATTACTCAGAGGGGTCTGTAAGGCGAAAAAACCACTATGGTTCAAATTCTAAGTTATTAAAAGAAATGCTTACCATGTAAAAACAACATCAAATGTCTATGGAACAAATTTCATAAGTAAGACATGCTAACATAAATGACTTCATTACCTTTGGGAATGATCTTAAATGGAACCAATGGCACATGTAAGACAACTTAGCCCATATTCAATGTAATCAATGACATCTCTAAGAAAGCATGGATTGCATGGATGACTGCTTGGGTCATATGGAAAAACATGTACATTGTGAGTTTCAGCCACCTCACCCTCCTAGTTCTCCATCTTAATGGAAATATGTTGTATTTTAATCTTGTTATTTTTCTAGTATTATATCCCCATCAGTTTTTGGATAACTACTTGGTTATGGCTCAGAGCTAGCATTTTTGGAAATTTTCTATTGGCCAACAAATTTAGTAGGAGTGAGGCCGGTAGCATTTTGTCAAGTTGTGGATGTAATTTTGCTTCATAAATGAAAAAAAACCTTGACTTACCAAAAAAACGAATTATGCCTCTTGGAAGTTGACCTATCAAAATTGACCATTGTAATTTGAGAGGATGCAACATCAACCCTCGTTACTCAAGTAAAAGGGTCTAGTCACATGGGAACTATGAATAATACTCTATAAGGATTGAGTTGTAACTCATATTGAGGGTTGAATGGGTCAAATTTCACCCCTAATTAGCTATCAGGTTGTGTTATAATTGAGCCTCTAGGAGGAAAAGGGGTTCCATTCTATTCGAGGGCATTTTTTTCCATAGATGAGTAGAGTAGCTGAGAGTGGATAGAGAGAGAAAAATAGAGAGGGATTATGCACTGTAGTATCCCACGAGCCATAGGTTTCATTCCTTTGTACTTGCATCCAATTCCATTTAAAGAAAGATAAAACAAAAAAGCCTCACCTTCCAGCTGAATTTTCTTCCATAAGGGTTTCCCAAATCATATCTCATGTTCATTGTGGTTTCTAAGTTTTCTTTTTCTATTCTCTATTTTTCCTATTTCATCTATTGCATGCATAAGCATAATGCGATAATTAGTGAATCCAAAAATATAGGGGGAAATTAACCCTTGTAGTGAAGATTTTAGATTTCAAGGACAATTTTATTAGACCTATTGTGACAAACTGTCTAGTGGAATATCCACATTAGTTTATAGATCATGGGTAAAGTACCATTCAAAGACTTTTTGGTTCTAACCGTAAGCTTTTGGTTTGACCACGATTGACAAATCTATAAAAAAAATCCATCAAAGAAGATGAAACCCATAAATGAAGGTAATGAAGATTCACATAAGCATTTGTAGGTAAGAGAGAGATAGAGAACAATGTGCATCCACAAGCATGAGTAGAGGAGGATCTCATGTGGAAAAGGAAACATAATCACATGAGGGTTCTAAGAGAGAAGAACCTATGTGTAATTGAGATTCACCTGATTTGGTGAGAGAAAACATTATTCAAGTCTTTAACCTGAGTCAAAGGGCCAAGAAATGGTCAAGGAATTTGTCTAATACAATCATAAAGAGCATTGAGAAAGGGAAGTATCGAGGAACTAGTGGATCAGAGAAGCACTCTCTTTGTGCTATGCAAGCCCAATAAGGCAACATTGTGGATGGTAGTAGACCTTCACTTAGTAGGTTGAAAGGAATTTTTTATTAAATCTAGTGTGGATGAAGGAGAATGGATTTCATCGTTACACCATTGGTAGACTAAGAGAGAATTTCCATTTGGGTACTTGATGTGCAAATCAATTAAGAAACTACCCATAATATTTGGGAGGTCTTTAGGCTTAGTATAATTTTAAGAGAAATGATGATTTTGATTTATGAAGGAGAATGGCCTTCATGATTCCACCATGTAATGTCTAAGAAAGAACTTCCCTTAAGGCTTCTTGGTTTGGCTTAGGGGTGGCTAACTGCAAAGGATAGAATTGACAATTGAGCTTATGGCTGGGTGGAAAATGACTAACCCTTCATCAATTGCAAGCAACATTTGATCTTGAGAAAATATGTGCCCTTATGGACTTTAAATATATGATGTAAATCATATTCATGGAAATAAAAAATGATTTTCATAAACTCTGTATATTTATGTGCTTGCCTGCTAAATGGGCATTTTGGTCTATGTGATAAATGATCTTCATACAAAGTGGTAAATCTAGTTGTGATGACTTTGTAATATTGATATACCTAGCTATAGATTTTTAATGTGCTCTTCTGATGTGTTTCTCATGATCATGATCATGGAACTGATAGATTCTTAGTCCTAGTTGTTTGAAATGTTTATGGTTGCAATAGGTCTCTTGTCAAGTAATATGTTATGGTTGAGAAGATAGTGGATGTTAACCCCTTGGCTTCTTGGATAGCAAAGATAGGTGGTTGGTTGTGAAAGACTCCTAGTGAGTCTCAACCAAGAGAGCTTGGTCTACTCTAGATAGGACAAAAAAGCTTTGAATCTATTATTTATGATCAAAGGGTCCTATTGAAGATGTGGATCTAGAAGCAAGATTAAAAACATTAATAGTAAAGTGGTGACTTACCAGAAAGAATCTTCACAAATATATGATGTGAGGTGTTAAAGAGTGCACTAAAGAGCTCTTGTATGGCGGAAAGCATGTTGAAGGGCTTGAAGTGGGATTATGTGTCGTTTTAAGTGAATGCGAATGGAATTTACTAGGCCAATTGTGGGATTGAACATCTATGATGTGTCCTTGGTTAGACTATTGATTAGTTAAAAGATATCCATGTTCTAGGAAGATAAGGCTTGAAGGCCTTATATGGGGAAAACTAATAACATGGCCTCTTTTGACTCCTTGCAAGAGAGCTTTAGTAAATTTCTATGAAATGAAGGATTTTGGATGCCTTCATGATTGGAAAAGAATTTCGTAGCTACAAGAGCCTTTTGGATAGGTTTCTTCCCTATTCGCGTATCTTTCAGTCCTCAGGAATACATTGAGAAACCTTATTGGAAGTCTAAGTTGTTGGTTAGAAAAAATTGGGTATTGACTTTGGAAATTTGGGGATTGGAGGTTGCAGCCTCAACCCTTAATCATGTGGGCCACTGGAGGTAGTGATCGAGAGCTTAGCTACAAAAGGCGCTTAAGTGCGGAGTCCTATTAATCAGATTATGACAAGGTATAAGGGACAATATTAAAATTTCAGGGTGGCCCAATGATCCATTAACTGGGATGACCTTAAGTTGTAAGGGACAATGCTTAGTTCTATTGGTGGTTAGTGCTTTGGTGATTTGTTAGTTAGACTAGCCTTAAGTTGTTAAAGAGATGATTTATGTATCTTGACGGACTAGTGACTTGGTTAATGAGGATGTCAGTGGAAAAAAATGTGGAGTTTTGTTAGTTATCGATCTATCAACCTGATCAGACCAAGTTTGAAGGGATAGGTGTTATGTATCCTAGTGGTTTGGTTAACATGGATTCTTGATGATGGTAATATGAAGTTATGTAAGTTAAAAATCCATCCAATTGACCTAGGTTCAAGAAAAGAGAGAGAGGTGCAATTTAATCTAGTGGTAGATTTGTTTAATGACTAGTTGATAAAACTGTAGTTGATGAAAAGGTGGTTTATGACAAGTAATGACCCATTCACTAAACTAGCCTTAAGTCATAAGAGGCCATCCTTTTCTTCTAGTGGCTCAATTCCCCAATGGTTCAGTTAGTGGAGATGATGTGTCTTGGCTATGGAAGTGGCCCTTTGTGATGGTGACATACGGGCATAGGACTTTCACGTGTTTGCTAGGTGTCAATAGTGACATGTGGGTGGGATTGCCATGTGACATCCACATGTTAGTTGACATGGCATTCTACAATGATGGGGGAAAGACAACCACGTTTTTGTCACATCGTAATAGTAGGGATGCTAACGTGTCTTTAAGAAAGGTAATTCTTTGTAGGGTTATAGCTTTGTGTCAAGGGTTTGGATTTTGACGAATTTTATATTGTTGGAAAGTTGTCAAAAATCTAAAAATGACAATGATTTTAGCAAGAATTTTAAGGTGGTTGAAGGAAATCAATTTTGATAACCCACTTCCATAAAATAACCTTGAAAGTCAAGTTTAGACACCCTATTTCCTTAAAAAACCTAAAAAAAACTAAACATAATTAATTTTTTAATTATACACTTTCTTCTATATATCAAATTTATCCTAACACAATTACGGATTCACAGTCATCTATAAAGCCTGAGAACAGTCAGCTTTGCACATGTGCGAAGAAAGGCCAATAAACTAGCAGATTTGCTAGCCGATCAAGGAGTGATCTACACAGATAATAGGGTGGTGATGAACTGGCGAGAGCTCCCTCGAAACATATTAAAAACGGAGTGTCAAAACCAAGCAAATGAAGACAAGACAGTGTTCCTTAAAAGAGCCA
Source organism: Pinus tabuliformis (assembly GCA_031772625.1). Taxonomy (NCBI): domain Eukaryota; kingdom Viridiplantae; phylum Streptophyta; class Pinopsida; order Pinales; family Pinaceae; genus Pinus; species Pinus tabuliformis. The sequence goes on from CM062819.1 coordinate 438,147,385, forward strand.
TGGAGGCGGGTATAATTAACTAGCAGTTGTTTGTTTAGAGGTTTGCTCACATTGGGGTTTTTTGAAAGCGGTTTGGAGAGGTCAACCAGCGAATCCCAGATTAATTGGTTCACTGAAGTCTCCAGTTGTATTAGCGAGGACGAAAGGGTTTCATGGATTACAGGAAGGATGGCGGCGACTTCTTTATGCATCGGGTCAAGGAGGGTTGACGCTGCGAATAGTCGGGAGCTGGGGACTGTCGGAGGCTGCGAGACCAGAGATCTTTCAGTTTTTCTCATTTTACCGCGGCCTGAGTGGTTTTCAGGTGATCGCAGCCCTCACAAGCGGGAAGCGGTATTTCCCTTTCGGGAGTGATCCCACTCAGTGTGCTCCACGTGGCGGTGGGGATAGGAGGAATACCGCCCTCATCACACGCTAATGTCCATGAATGTAGGCGAGTGCGATATCAATCTCCACCGTTGGATCTCACAAAACAAATCAATGGATTAGACAGATCGTGCAGGTTTGCAGGACCTTGCGGTAAACAGTGAGCAGCTTATCATTGCGATATGGTCTACAGCCGTTGGATTGAACGGAAAGGTTCATTGGTCAAGATTAAAGAGGCAGGCTAGGTTTGGCGGGAAAAGTGTATCCTGGGGGTCAAGAGACCCATCGCGCGAGCAACTGATTCAAAGTTTAAGAAGTCGGGCGGATGTGTTACCTTTATATGTAGGCAACTATTTGTTCTTTTCGGGTCCGAGTCCAAACTCATGTATTTTTCTTTTGAGAAATGTAAAGTTTGGAAGTAGGAAGTAGGGAGTAGTTTTGATGGGGTATCTCCATAGTCAACGACCATGGGAGAATTGATGTATCTTATGTACTTTATTTTATGATTAATGAATTGGAAAGTCTGACTCTTGCATTAGCAAAAAATATATATAGTTATTTCTTAATATACATATATATTTAATTAGTATTCCATAGTAGTAATTTTTAGGTTATTAATGATTAGTGTTTGATTTAGTGATTACAATTTTTGGTAATAAATATAACAAAAACTAACTTTCATTATAATTAACTAACCATTTATTTATACGATTATAACTGGAGAAAAGGCCTAGTAATAACTAGTTTATTCATTCTCTTAATTTTTAAATACAAACTTTACCTTTATTCAAATGTTGGTAATAAATATAACAATAATTTTTGGTAATATTTATAACAAAAATAACTTTTCCTTTAGCCTTGCCTAGTCCAATATAGTAGTTTCCTAGTCAAATATAGCCATTGGAAGATCTGCTCTCCTTATTTAACACGCAGCCATGATTTCTTCAACTTGTCTTGACGATGAACCACACTCGTTGGTTCAGAAAGCATGGACAAAAGTATTATAATGTGATTTCAGCCAAAAAAATCTTCTCAAAAACAAGATTACAAATAATTAAATTCATAATACTTATTCAACTTAATTAAAAAATTTACAACTAAAGTTACCTTCTCCGAAATGAGTTGAAAAATTTACAACTAAAGTTACCTTCTCTAAAATGAAAATTAAAAAGAGAATAATAAAACTTATATAGATTCATTCACTTACATTTCTATAATTGCAGAACGAAAAACCAAAACTATGATAAAAAGATATGCTTAATATATATACACATCACAATCCCTATTAAAAAAACAAAAATATATAATTTTTTTAACTGTTTTTTTTCCCTCTTAATAATTTAAGAATTAGTTAACATAGATTTATAATTCTATTATCTTAAACCCAATTCCAAAAAAAAAATATTTTTTTAAACCTTTTTTCTCTTCATAATTTAATAAATTAATTAACACAAATTTATAATTTTATTATCTAAAACCTAAAATATCATTATAAACACACTGTATCATGATATGATTAAATAAACCTGCACTCAAGTCAACCTACTCAATCACTTAAAAGTGACCTACTTAATCGCTTAAACTCATTATGGAAGAAGATAAACAATAATTCGTTCATACACTTCTTATCATTACAACTTTTAAATAGTCTCTTTTTATATTGTATTTGTTTTTATTGGTAACTGTAAAAGAATTTTACACCATGAATCCCCACACTGACACGTCCCTGTAACCAACACAGGGTTGCACTTAAAACAAATTATTTGAAATAAGTGCAGCATTGTGACCACTTTTACATATGCATCCATAGAGATGTCTCCATCTTGCCTCCATTCTTCTGCATTACTCATCATCGATGTCTCCAATTAATTAGATTCTTTCCTAAGATTATATATTATTTAAAAATAAAGTCTGGTGACGTCCCCAATACATCATCAAAACCACAGGGAATTTGTCAGGCAAAAAGAATTGAAGCCTGGCCTACACGGTGGGGGACAAAATTAGCATACCTTTCATGGAAATAATAACATCTATGAATTGGGGGCTGCTGGCTTATCTCAGGATTGTAAAGCAGCCGCTTTTGTTTACTCGAAACCCAGAATGGAATAGAATAATATACTGTGTACGAAGGGGATCTAAACAAATAGCATTAGCCCAGTTCTGTCTGCCATTGTGGCGGCCGAAAGGGAGCAAAAACAATTTTGTGTCAGCTCTCGTTGCTCATGCTTCTCAAGCAGTATACCACAAAGAGCCAAGGGCATTCAACGAACTGACTGGATTCTTTCTGTTTATGAGATCATAGGGATCTCTATATAACCATGGTGCCCTGCTCACAAATCGGCGTTATGCTGTATTTTGCAGAGGCAGGCCTTACACTGCTCTGTAAGGTATGTTTAGATAGATAACCAGCTCACCACCTTTTTCTAACAATAGAACTCAACACAGTTGTTCTGATGGCTCTGGTGTGCATTTTTCCTTTGTTTCTTCACAGACCCACTTGATGTAACTGTCATGACTATGACTGTATTGGGTAATGCTCATATTCAAGCTTAGAATATGGTTATGCGTTCTGTGATCAGTTATGGGCAGAGCTTGCATTTTCTTTTCTGCACAAGGAGTCCATAGCTAATTAGTCATTTCTGCATATGACTAGCATTGCACAATAAGAGGATTCTGTGGTTGCAAATCATCTTCTAAAGATTACACTGAATTATATTTTCTGGTAACGACCTGAAAGCGTGCATTCTTCTTGTTCACGCTTTTTAAAACTGCCTGATTATCTTGTTTCTTTATATTGAAAATTTTCATTATTTTTTCTAGCTATTGTCTGTCGACTGTAGTCTAGTGGTAAGTTGGGGGGCTTGCCATGACAACAGCACGGTTCGAAACCCGACAGGTGTGATCGTGTGATAATGAGGCTGGCCATGTATTCATGAGTGTGAGGTCATGTAACACTAGTTCTGTGCAACTGGGGTGGTCATTATCCTGGGTGACTCTCACAGAATAGTTCAGCCTTCAGGAACCTCAGTGGCTGCTTCAAAGCCAAAGGTGATCCTGTTGTAGAGATAGTGTTTTAGAGAGTTCCACCCTCTCCAGTCAAAATGGGCTGGACCAATCCCAATTTTTTTTGTCATATTGGAAACCATGCTTTCTGATAGTGGTTGAATAATGTCTACTGCTCTTATTCTGGTTTTTGATAGCTATCTTATCGGGTATTTCACTTTGCTCGTTGTTGTTTAGAGAATGGTCAGAAAACATGTATTGCATTTTGTTGTTTAGAAAATGGTCAGAACACATGTATTGCATTCATTGTAGTTTCTGATACCTGTCCTAAAGGTTTTATAAACTAATATTATCATTTTCTGATTTGTAAGAAAGCCCTTTTTTCTCAAAATGTGTGGATGACAATTTTTACTTTTATTGCAATCTTTTATTTTCAGACAAATACGTTCTGGTCCTGGTTGAATTATGGCTAACTGCAGCCAAGATCTTTGTCAAAGATGTTGCAAGGGTTTCTGAACATTAACATGGAACATAATAAATGCCATATCTGCATCAACGGATCCTGTAAGTGGTTATTCTTCTCATGGACATTGAAACTTCTATATGACGACATAGGTAGCAGAAGTTACTACATTTTGTTCAGTTTCATAGAGTTTAATTTGTCTCTCTGTGTGCACATGGTCTATTTTTGTTTGACTAACCCTCTGTTTTCTCTCAACTTTGGAAGTACTTTTGAAGAATTTATCTTATTGCCATTTTATGCTTAATTACGTTTGATTCTCTCCTAGTTACATTTATCTTGAAATTCCAGTATTTTATAAATAATTAGAAAATATTAGCATGTGAATATATTATCAGAATGCAATTCCTTGTTTGATCTCTGTGATGGGTGTTAGACATCTTCAATAACAATTGGATGTTATAATTATTGCATGCTTTGCCTTTACTGGGGTTTGGTTTGCAGATCGAAGTTGCTCATAATTAGATATACAACCCTGTAAGAAATTGCCTGAATTATATATAGATTTGCGTTGTGGGTTGTATACGCAACATCATCTGCTATGCATCATATGCAACATGAGGCTATGCATACCAGAATCTCTCCCTTGGGACTTTAGTTTGAACTGCTACTAAGGTGATATGACTGTTTGGTCAAACCTTTGGAGAGCATGCCCTTTTAATTCTTCACCAGTCACTTATGTATCCCAAAAACAAGCCCTGAACATGGCTACATTTTTTTTACTCTCGCAGATAATTCTGAACGAAAATAAATAGTTTCATATTATTGCATAGCTGGTAAAACTTCTTTGCAGCTTTGTATATGCAAAATACCTGTTCCTATTAATATAAGACAAGAAGAATCTTGTTAATTTTTTGAGTTATCCAAAAGAAATGGAAACAATACAAAAGCAATTGACTCGTGTTTGATAACTAAAGTGAGATGAAATCAGAAACATTCAACATCCAATACAACTGTCCTATGTGATGTCCAAATTGACTTAATGCATATAATATCATGGATATGTTGCTGCACAAACTATCAGGCCTTGTAAAGAGGCAAAGGCTAGAGGGCACAACAACACATGGGACAGAGGCCCAATGTCATCACAGCCTAAGTCCCTTACTTTTCTTGGATTTTCACACACGGGAGGATTCCTAGTAATGCTCACTTGTGATAGATGTGTATCTATGATGGGTTTGAAGTGAGGCAAGGTAGCTCATTCAATGGAAAGGTTCAACGAAAGTGCAAGCTTTGGGAGAAGCTATTAAGACTTTCCACGAAAAACCCCTTGGAAAAGAGTCTACACAAGACCTAGGGTTGAAGTATATAACGAGATATGAGCACATCCAAGGTCAAGATAGACAAGAGAAAAGACAATGAGTGATTTACTTCAACAAGTACTAAAGCAAATGCCTTCAAAGAATCCCCAAGTTGAAGGATTAGCTTCTAGGGTTCCCTCTTGATGTGATGACTAGGGCATTAAATTTATGGAGAATCCATCATGGCAATTCCACCAAAATTTGAGCACTTCAAGAGGAGACACAAACGAAGAGTTCTATCCAAGCGAAATTCAAAATTTCCTCCTCTATTGGAATTCACACCAAACCCTAGAAAGGCCTACTTATCCTTAAAAGGGACAAAAATATAAGGTTAAAGAAAGAAGAATAATTTGAGTTTTGATGACCACCAAGGAAGTTTGACCAGTGCCTAGACCCTTGGGAGATTTGGAGTCATGAATGATCTCAATGTGGGCAATTCGCTATTCAAGGAGACCTAAAGAGGAAGGTTTTTCGCTACCCCTTTTATATATTTATACTTCATGGACAATTGTTAATGGAGTTTCAAGGATGCAATGAAAAAATTCCCTAGGAACATTCATTCATTTACTATCTAGATGTGTAAAACATACAAAATTCCCCATAATTATCAACTTAAAACAATTCTTGAATAATTAGGGCACATTAACAACCATGAGAGATTGTTCCATGCGTTAGACATTTGTAAATTCATAAATTTATCATGAAGAATAGTTACAAGATATTAGATAATGAAGAGTATATCCATCCACAACAATGCCATTAAGAAGCTCCAAAAATAAGACAAGCTTATCCACACTTCAAAATTCATCCATAATCATTCCAAAATGCTCCACAAATTGCAGGTTCGAATCCTTTTACTAGGTTAAAAATCCCATGTGTGATGCCTAGGATGAGACAAGGTCTCTCCTATTTATGCAAGTGTTATGAGTTCAAATTTTAAATGACAAAGCTCCCTTTACATGCCTAAATGCTAAGTAACCCACCCATGGTTACAAGCCAACCATGATGGCTTCAAAATTAAATTGAATTTCCCTCCTAGGCCCATGCAAGGTTGACATCATGTATGAGTGGAAGCCTAGAGCGCTAGCATTGAGGCCTCTTGTGCTAAAAATGTGATAGAGGGCCTCAAAAATCATGATGAATAGGGTCATGCCCTCCACATGCTGCAAAACATCTCCAACCCCTATTTGGGCTCTATGGGCTCCAAATGGGTCTTATGGGTCTCCAAGTGGCTCAAAATCAAGTCGATGCTCCATCAATGAGGGCCAGAAGATGACACATCCCCTCCCATGTCTCCCTAGGAAAGACATAACCTCCTTTAGGCCTTGGATCAACTGCCAAATGTTGGGTGCAATGTGTAGTCGACTAGGGAAATGTGTGTTAGTTTTTGTAGCATCAAAGATTTTCTAGTCTCAAAACTTGGTGGAGAGGCTAAAACACATGAGTTCTCCATAACCAAGAAATCGTTTCTGGAAATTCCAACCAGAAGTGTCTCAATTAGACTATTAACCTATTTTTAAATATTTCCTAAGTCTAAAATTAGGAAATCTAGTTAATTAATCAGTATTAATTGAGATAAGGTGTGAATCATCTAGAAACTCACAAGGATTGACTTCGATACTGTCTTGGCCGTTGGAGGTCCAACAAGAGATTATAAGAAGTCGACGGGTAGATGGAGAACATACACATAAAGATCGATATCCTTGGACAGTTCGATTTTCCAAAGAGCAGCAACAGGGTTTGAAAGAGTTCGAGCTTCAAAAGGGAAGCAAATACAGAGAAGGGCAAGGATAGTGAAGCTAGAGGAATATTTTCCATATTCGGTGAGTACTTTGTGGAGATGCTGAAATTTCTCGAGGAGGTTGTGCAGAGGCAACATAGAAGCTTCAAAGGGCAGTTTGATTTGCTGAAGGAAGAAGACCTTTTCCATTCCAGAGGCTGGGAAGAGGTTCTAGAGGGTTGGAGAAGCATTTTCCCAGTCAGCAGCAAATAGGACAACTTGATTTGCAGAAATTTTGAGTTGAAGCGTCTGAAGGACTGTGCAAAGGTGACGCAGGGCTTGCACAAAGCTAGGTGGACGACTTGCTTTTCAGAGGCATTCAAGTGTCGGGATTGCTCGAAGTGAGGGTAATTTACCTTAGATATAATTTTTTTCCAGTATTTTCTCAGCAGGATTGCCAGATTTCGACATCCAAATTGTACTCATATTATTTCGCTGCTGCATAATAATAAAAACACTCAGTTGCTGCACCGATTTTCCCAAGTTGGGTTTTTTCGGGGACATTTGTCCAAAAATAATTGTGTCAAATTTTATGTGTGTGCTAGCATTTCTCAGTTTCTAGCGCTATTATTTTCCGCAATTTTATTTGTGAAGGTTGTAGTGTGATTTATTCAATATTTGTTGTAGCAAATAAATTGTTAAATTAATTAACAATTAGAAGAATTAATTTCTGTTGTTGCAATAAGATTTCAGACTTGAAATTTTCACATGGTTTAAGAGCGTGATTGATCAGACAGGGAAGCTCAGGAGCGGAGACAAAAATTCGTTGTTCAAAGGGTGCAACAAGACGAGTTTCTGGAGGCTGTGCAGAGCCTAAGCCAGGCAGATCAAATTGCTTAGGGAAGTTCGATTTTTCAGTGCAGGTTGGCAAAAATGTTCGGCTTGCCAATTGAGTGATTCCAACAGGCAGAGGGAGCAATAGCAACTCAGTTTTTTGCTGAGAAGATTCCTTGTTTTGGCACAGAAGGGTTTTGCAACAGTTTGTAGCAGCAGAATGAACACCGGGTGGAAGAGAAAGAGCACACATAGAGGGAAAATTTCTCTCAGGGGATTTCGAGTTTTAGATATCCAATTTCCTGTAGCAGATTGGCAGGAGCTATGAGAAGAATTCCTCACTCTAGAAGGGAGTGCGTATAGCAGACTCAACAGTCGAGCAGAGGGAAAGAGGGATATTTTTGACCAGATTCAGAGATGGACACAACTGGGCTTAGAGATCAGGATAGGTTGGAGGGAGCCTCCAACTTTGTCACCTGGAAAGCAAGGATGACCTTCCTGTTAGATGAACATGGCCTGAAAGCCTATGTGGACAATGTGGTAGCAGTACCCCAGAATGCGGATCAACTGAAGGAGTATAGAAGAGAAATGGCGAAGGTTGAAGCAGATGATCCTGGATGGAGTCCGGGACCATATAGTTTCACATATAGTTGGCAAAGGTACTGCCAAGGAGATGTGGGACGCTCTCGTTCAGCTATATCAGAGTAATTTTGATCAACGAAAGATGTTTCTCTAGGAGAAGCTAAGAAGCATTAGGATGCAGATCCCTTCCTCACCAGGATTCAGGAGGTTTGAGATCAGCTAGCAACCGTTGGGAAGGCACCCTAACCCATAAAGCTTGTATGGTTGGCACTAAATAGTGTCTTAGAGGATTGGTAAGACTTCGTCCAAAGCATATTGGGCAGAGACACATTGCCTAGATGGGACAGGATGTGCTTCGACCTAAAACATGAGAAGTTGAGGCGAGCTCTGTTAAAGAGCTCCATCAGCAGAAGTAGTAGCAACGGCATGAAGAGTGAGAAGGAAGAAGAGAATGTGGTCCTAGCATCGAAGGGTCCCAGTCAGGGACAAGGGGAGAAGAAAAAGAAGAAGGACCTATCTAAGGTCAAGTGCTTCAGATGTTGTGAGCTTGGACATTATAGTACGCAGTGTCCTCTCAGGAAGAAGGACAAGCAGGAGAAGAAGGACTGGGCGACAACGTCCGTAGAGATAGACAAATTGTCCTACAGGCTAGAGGAAGATTTTGTGATGTTTGCAGCTATACCTCCAAGCAAGAGGTGGGTGATCTAGAGCTATAGTCCCAAAGTAGAGCAAACATGGGCATGATCCTTGAGGTGTCCTCCTCGTGGATCATTACCTTGATACATGCACCCACAGTACTCAATAGTAGGATGGATCATTGTTAGTGATGCAGTCAGATTCCCGAGTGACAGGTGTAGACTAGTAGCAATCAGATGCTGAGGAGCGTAGTGTAGTGTTGGCAATAGTGCAAAGTAGCACAATGCAACACCAACAACAACGTAGTTATTTAGTGGATAGTGCAGTGGCTAGTAGCAGTCAGGACTCAGGAGACAGATGCATTAGACACAATTGATTCAGTATTTAGGATGCTTCTCAATTGCAGTAGTTGTAGTTACAACAACAACAAATGAGAGGGAGTTGCAGAGTTTGCAACAGTACAACAGTGTCAACAACAACACAGATGCAATATCAGAGTTGCGCAGTGGTTGGTAGGCAGTGGCAGTCAGTCACAGTGGCTAGACATCAGTAGTGTGACAGAGGGTGATACAGAGACAGGGTGTTGTAGTAGTGGTGTAGCACTAGAACACCTTCCTCGCTAAGAGGGAGTGTTAGTTTTTGTAGCATCATAGGTGTTTTAGTCTTGAAACTTTGTGGAGAGGCTAAAATACAAGAGTTCTCTATAATCCAGAAATTGTTTCTAGAATTCCACCTAGGAGTGTCTCAATTAGATTATTAGTTTATTTTTAAATATTTCCTAAGTCTAAACTTAGGAAATTTGGTTAATTAATCAGTATTAATTGAGATAAGGTGTGAATCATCTAGAAACTCACACGGATTGACTCTGATATGATCTTGGCCCTTGATTAAGTTTTAATCTTGGTCGTTGGAGGTCCAACAGAAGATTATAAGAAGAAGTCGATGGGTAGATGGAGAACATACACACAGAGATCGATTTCCTTGGAGAGTTCGATTTTCCAGAGAGCAACAACAATTGTCGGAAGAGTTCTAGCTTCAGAAGGGAAGCAAAGATAGAGAGGCACAAGGACAGTGAAGTCGGAGGAATATTTTCCAGATCTAGTGAGTACTTTGCAGAGAGGCCGAAATTTCTCCAGGAGGCTGCGTAGAAGCTTCTGAGGGCAGCTCAATTTGCTAAAGGTAGAAGACGTTTTTAGTTCGAGAGGTCAAGAAGCGGATCCAGAGGGCAGAAGAAGCGTTTTCCCAGTTAGCAGCAGGCATGATGGCTTGATTTGTAGAAGTTATGAGTTGAAGCATTTAAGGGATTGCACAAAGGTGACGTAGGACCTACATAGAGTTAGGTGGATGACTTGCTTTTCAAAGGCAATCAAGTCTCGGGATTTTTGAGAGTGAGGGTAATTTCCCTAAGATAATTTTTGCTAATATTTTCTCTGCAGGATTGCCAGATTTCGACATCCATATTGTACTCAGATTATTTCACTGCTGCATAATAATAAAGACCCACAACTTGTTAATTTTAGGTATGTTCTATACTAAAGCAATTTATTTCAATTTCTTTTCCATACTAGCAATCACATCAGCATAAAGTAAAATACAGATAGAACATAAATATAAATCGCAGAAGACAAGCCAAGACAAGAGGACACAAGATGTGGCGCTAGCCAGGGACAAACCCCAATGTGGGGAAATCCTTGTTCAATTCTTCTTTTATGTTCTTCAAAGTTCAACAGAGAAAGTGAGAGAGATAGTACATTTACAATAGAAGTCAACACTTTGACTTTTGATATCGGCATGAGATCAGTTCAAGACATATTGCTTCAACTGATTCTCTAAGGTGACTTGTTCACCTATCATAGTGCTGCATCTCATCTATTTTGCTGCACCTTACTGTGTAGCACCATGCAGTACCATCACAGTGCAGGACCTTGATGACTGAGCTGCTCTCATTTGCTCTCATCATCATGCTGCACATTATGCTGCATCTTTCATCATCATGCAGCTCCTTGCTAATGTGCATCATTCATCATCATGCTGCCCTTGCTAATGTGCATCATTCATCATCATGCTGCCCTTGCTAATGTGCCCATCATGCAGCTGTTATAACTTCTCGTTGCTTCATCATGCTACAACACTGTCCTTCTATTGCTTCATTATACAGCCATATGCATATCAACCTTAGTTGCTTGCTATGGCTTGCAACGTAGCAAAGCGGCTAGGCTATAGTTCCAGAATCTTCCAAGCAGGCCCAACCTACACAATCCTTCTTTAGTCATGTTGTCACCTACAACAATCCGAATTCATACATTGTCTAGTATATCTCCTCAATGCTCTCTTGAGACAATGAGATTTGCTTCCTAGAAAGGGCTTCTTAGAAAACCTGAAGATGATACTGATTTGCTCTTCAAGGTCTTCTTCTTCCTTGCTGTGCAGGGAGCTATCCAATGACTGAGTTCTTTAGGCCTAGAACCAACCCTATTTCAGATCTGCACCTTCATACATGAGAGGGGTTTAGGACTCTTCTAGCCCTCCTAAACACTCGATTCAATGGTTAACCTTCTACGCATGAATCTGCCTTTTAATCGGACTCAAGACCAGGCATTTTCTGTGATATTGAGGACAAACAAAGTGATGCCCTAACATAATGCGGATCTACTTCTTATACACGTGAAATTTCAGAGAGACAATGTGAGATTTGTCCCTTCTTGATTGCAGATCCCTGTACCCATCTTCAAATGAAAAATTCAGAGATAAAACCCGAGTTCTGTTTCTCCCTTTATGCGAGTTCTGTCCTTCTAGTATAGCATATAGCTGTACCCAAGATTCACGTGGATTCTGTTTCTTCTTTGACTGCCAGAGCAGGTCTCCTTTGACTGCATTTTAGGTTTCTCCATTTGACTGTGTTTTATGTGTCTCCATTGCATCCATGGTAGACAGAATGATGAGCCTTCTTCTTGCTGCGTATAGACTTCTCCTCCATAGCTGTGTTTAGATCTAGGGCAATATAGGCCAGCGTATACTCTATGCGTCTCTCCTTCACCAAAAACCCAAAGACGTGGAGAGGAGGAGATCACATGAAGAGGATGTCAAAATGACTTCAAGTCTTCACCTATTTATACTAAAAATGTAGATGACGAATAGACACGTCTATTGGGCTTCTGAGCCTACTCAAGTTGCTGGCCGACTTGACAATTTATTTTATAACATAAATAAACTCATAACTTCATAAATACTTATCGGAATCGGATGATCTTTAGATCAATCCTACACCTCTCGATGAGAGTGATCCAATAAAAATATCAGCTGCCAGATGACCCACATGGAGTTTGGCCCTAGTTTCCAATTTTAACACTCCCTCTCAACTAGGGAAAACTCCATCCGCTGATCCATATGTCCGACTGTACTATCTCTGCCATCAGTGCCCTTCACTGCTTTTCTCAAATCTACTAGCTCTGCTCAACTCTGCTGGTTCTGCTCAGCTCTGCTCGCTTAGCTTTGCTAGATCTGCTCTGCTCTGCTCAGCTCAGCTCTACTGGCTCTACTCTGCTCTGCTAAACCATGAAGAAGAAGAATTGATCGAGAATGTGTCATAGTCATACCATTCTCCACTGACCCGAAGTTAGTCTCAGAGTGTGTACCACTGGTCCTAGACCAGTCCTCAACCGACCCGAAGTCAGTGTCATAGTAGGTACAACTCCTACCATTGGTCCCAGACTAGTACTCTATTGACTCGAAGTCAGTCTCACAGTATGTACCACTGGTCCCAGACCAGTCCTCAACCGACCCGAAGTCAGTGTCATAGTGGGTACAACTCCTACCACTGGTCCCAGACCAGTATTATTGATCCCAGATCAATGAAGGTCATCCTAGCATAGGGAGTACAGTAGATACAACGATGCATCCATCGGTACTACTATGGTCCCTATCCTCATTTCCCTGCTCATTGATTAGATGAGAGGTACTTCCCATGAGTCCCAGACTACATGGGTAGGATGCCTCGACAAGAGAACTAATCAATCCTGTCCACAGGAGAGTGAATCATCCTGTCCCACAAGAGAGCGAATCATCTTGTCCCACAAGAGAGCGAATCATCTTGTCCACAGGAGAGTGAATCATCCTGTCCACAGGAGAGCGAATCATCCTGTCCACAATTGCCATGGAGAACACATCATCCAGGCCTCACAGGAGAACTAATCATCCTGCTACACAATCATCATGGGGAACACATCATCCAGACCTCACAGGAGAACTAATCATCCTACTACATAATCGTCATGGAGAACACATCATCCAGACCTCATAGTAGAACTAATCATCCTGCTACATAATCGTCATGGAGAACACATCATCTAGACCTCACAAGAGAACTAATCATCCTGCTACATAGTCGCCACGGGGTGTCACGTACACCACCAGGGGATGGTGAGTCACCCTGTGGTCATATGTTGCTCCAAGAAGTGCCTCACGTCCCCCAGAGCTCCAAGAGCTCAGTGCATGCAACATGCAGGACCCTTATAAGAAGGTCTCTCAACGACACCAAGTTGTTCGGGAAAGTCACAGATTTGAACTTCCCAGGGCTTTGACAAAATGTCTGCGACCTGTTCATATGTACCGATATGTTGGAGCCTTATAGCTCGTAGTTGCACCATATCTCGAATATAGTGGTACTTGATATTGATATGCTTGGAGCGATCATGAAATACGAGATTCTCTGACAAACGAATCCCACTCTAGTTGTCACATAGGATCATGGTGGTATCTGGTGTAAATCCAAACAGCTCACTGAAGAGCTTTCGTAACTAGACTGCTTCACAAGTGGCCATGCTAGCAGCAATATGCTCTGCCTCGGCGGTGCTCAGAGCCACCAACTTCTGTTTCCTACTCATCCAGGATATCGAAGAAGATCCTAAGGAGAACCAACACTGAGAAGTGCTCTAGTGATCCTCCACATTGCCTGCCCACTCAGCATTCGAATAATCATGTGGTTTCATATTTCTAGCAGTGTATCTCAATCCATGAGAGATTGTGCCCTGAAGATATCTCAGAAGATTCTAGGCACCAATCCAGTGAAGCTCAACCAAATATGAGCTCGCCATGCTATCTGCAAAACATATGTCCGGACGGAGGTTCACCAAGAACATCAATGCGAATGAGTTTATGGAACTCAGAAGCATTTCCCAAATCTGGTCCGACATCACTACCATATAACTTCTGAAAGTTAAGATCGTTGAGGTAGTCACAGACTTGTAGTTTATCTTTCCACATCCGGAATCCAACTCCCTCTTACTTCTGCAAATGAGAGGGTCTACACCTGTCAGAAATAAGTCGTCCTCATAAGGTGCTGGTATGAGAGGTCTATCATCCACAACCTTCAGATGGTTTGGATCGGTTTCACTCCTAGTGAATCTCAGCTTCATTAGACAGCTATTGATCCTCTCATAGTACGCCCGGGGTGTTTTGCTTCAAGCCATAGAGGGCTTTCTTCCACCATCATATGTGAGATTCCTGATTATCAATCTCAAACCCCTCGGGTTGTTCCACACTTGTGGACCTGCTACATGAGGGGAATGGTCCCCTTGTAATATTTTCCTTCGATACATCTCAGACATGTACTTTCATGCTCTCTTTTAATTCAGGCTTCCCTATCACCATCTGACTCACAGACCTCCAGTGCTGTGTGTCAATGGACATGGTCCCCAGTGGACTGCCTGTCACTTAATACAACCCTGAACTCAAAAACATCTTTGAAAATTCTAAAACACGTACCTTTCCATGTTAATTTTATGTATGTTCTATGCTAGAGCAATTTATTTCAATTTCTTTTCCATATTAGCAATCACATCAGCATAAAGTAAACTACAGATAGAACATAAATATAAATCGCAGAAGACAAGCCAAGACAAGAGGACACAAGATGTGGCGCTAGCCAGGGACAAACCTCAATGTGGGGAAACCCTTGATCAATTCTTCTTTTACATTCTTCAAAGTTCAGTAGAGAAAGTGAGAGAGATAGTACATTTACAATAGAAGTCAACACTTTGACTTTTGATATCGGCATGAGATTAGTTGAAGACATATTGCTTCAACTGATTCTCTAAGGTGACTCGTTCACCTATCATAGTGCTGCATCTCGTCTATTTTGCTACACCTTACTGTGTAGCACCATGTAGTACCATCACAGTGCAGGACCTTGATGACTGAGCTGCTCTCATCTGCTCTCATCATCATGCTGCCCATTATGTTGCATCTTTCACCATCATGAAGCTCCTTGCTAAGGTGCATCATTTATCATCATGCTGCCCTTGCTAATGTGCATCATTCATCATCATGCTGCCCTTGCTAATGTGCCCATCATGCAATTGTTATAACTTCTCGTTGCTTCATCATGCTGCAACACTGTCTTTCTGTTGCTTCATTATATAGCCATATGCATTTCAGCCTTAGCTGCTTGCTGTGGCTTGCAGCGTAGCAAAGCAACTAGGCTATAGTTCCAGAATCCTCCAAGCAGTCCCAAACTACACAATCCTTCTTTAGTCATGCTGTCACCTAAAGCAATCCAAATTCATACATTGTCTAGTGTATCTCCTCAACGCTGTCTTGAGACAATGAGATCTGCTTCCTAGAAAGGACTGCTCAGAAAACCTGAAGTTGAGATTGATTTGCTCTTCAAGGCCTTCTTCTTCCTTGCTGTGCGGGGAGCTATCCAATGACTGAGTTCTTTAGGCCTAGAACCAACCCTATTCCAGATCTGCACCTTCATACGTGAGAGGGGTTTAGGACTCTTCTAGCCCTCCTAAACCCTCGATTCAATGGTTAACCTTCTTCGCATGAATCTGCCTTTTAACTGGACTCAAGACCGAGCATTTTCTGTGATATTGAGGACAGACAAAGTGATGCCCTAACATAATGCGGATCTGATTCTTATACACGTGAAATTTCAGAGAGAATGTGAGATTTGTCCCTTCTTGATTGCGGATCCCTGCACCCATCTTCATACGAAAAATTCAGAGATAAAACCCGAGTCCTGTTCCTCCCTTTATGCGAGTTCTGTCCTTCCAGTATAGCGTATACCTGTACCCAAGATTCACGTGGATTCTGTTTCTTCTTTGACTGTAAGAGCAGGTCTCCTTTGACTGCGTTTTAGGTTTCTCCATTTGACTGTGTTTTATGTGTCTCCATTGCATCCATGGTAGACCGCATGATGAACCTTCTTCTTGCTGCGTATAGACTTCTCCTCCATCGCTGTGTTTAGATCTAGGGCAATATAGGCCAGCGTATACTCTATGTGTCTCTCCTTCACCAAAAACCCAAAGATGTGGAGAGGAGGTGTTAAGTTATGGTATGTTCTATGCTTATAACAATTTACTTCTTTTTCTTATTATATTCCATAGATTAACAATCACATGTACATAAAGTAAAGTGCAGATAGAACATTAAACGATCGACAAAAAACAAGCCAAGACAAAAGACACAAGATGTGGCGGCTAGCCAGGGACAAACCCCACAATGTGTGGGGAAACCATTTGATCAAATCTTCTTTTATCTTCAATAATTCAGTAGAGAGAAATAGTACAATAAATCTGATTCATATCAGCAGTAGCAAACCCTAGATCAACAACATCAGCATTAGCGGCTTCATCATCAAACTAGGGCAGACAATATTTCACAAACTGATCGTTGGATCGGCTTGATTCCACCACCAAAAGTTGCGGCTTCCAGAGGAGGTTCAGATGAACCTACAACGCAATTTAGATGAGGAGATCTTCTAGTCCATGTAGGTCAATCTTTACTTCTACAGTTGCAGCTTCAGTTTCGACAGTTTCCGGCTTCAAACTAGGGCAGTCGATATGTTGCAAACCGTCTGTCGGATTGACTTTATTCCACCACCAAAATTTGCGGCTTTTAGAGGAGATCCAGATGGACCTACAACGCAGTTCTAAGGAGGAGATCTGATGGTCAACACTGGTCAAACTTCGGATTTGCAGTTGCAGCTTCAGGTTCAACAGCTTCCGGCTTCACATGTGTGAGAGAGAGACCTTTTTCTGCGCAGTAGAGAAGAGACTCATTTCTGCGCAGTTGAGAGAGAGATGTAATGAGATGAGTGAGTCCAAATAAGGAAAAGTCCTCTTATATTTATACACAACGTTGGTGTTTGAATAGATGCGACTGTTGGGCTTCTGAGCCTACATGAGTTGTAGGTCGGCTTGATAATAATTCCAGAATCAAAATAAATTCATATCTCCATGAATACTTATCGGAATCGGATGATCTTTATATCAATCCTACACCTCTCGACAAGAGGAATCTAATAAAAATATTATCAACCATGAATAAGATGACCCACATGAAGTTTTGCCCTATTTTCCAATTTTAACACTCCCTCTCACCTAGGGAGAACTTCATCTGCAATTTGTCTATCGGTCGTTACTATTCATCCATCAAATGCACTACCCTGTACAGCCTGTCCCTTGCCCTGCTCTGCTCTATTCTGCCTGTTCTGCTTTGTCTTGTTCTGCCCTATACTGATCTGTATTGTTTTGCTCTGTTCTGCTCTGCTTTTGTCCGAATTATGAAGAAGAAGAAATGATCGAGGATGTATCATACTGACTCAAAGTCAGTCTCAGAGTATGTACCACTGGTCCCAGACTAGTCTCAACCAACCCGAAGTCAGTGTCATAGTGAGTACAACTCCACTGGTCCCAGACCAGTATCATCCACCACTGACTCAAAGTCAGTTTCAAAGTGCATACCATTGGTCCCAGACCAGTCTCAACCGACCCGAAGTCAGCTTCATAGTAAGTACCACTCCTACCACTGGTCCCAGACCAGTATCGCAGTCTCAGAGAGTGTACCACTGGTCCCAGACCAGTCTCAACCGACCCGAAGTCAGCGTCATAGTATGTACCACTCTCACTGGTCCCAGACCAGTATTGCACTGACACGAAGTCAGTCTCAGAGCATGTACCACTGGTCCCAGACTAGTCTCAACCGACCCGAAGTCAGTGTCATAGTATGGTACAACTCCTACACTGGTCCCAGACCAGTATCATTGATCCCAGATCAATGGAGGTCATCCTAGCGTAGGGAGTACGGTAGATACAACGATGCGTCCATCGGTACTACTATGGTCCCTAACTTCATTTCCCTGCTTATTGATCAGATGAGAGGTACTTCCCATGAGTCCCAGACTGCATGGGTAGGATGCCTCGACAGGAGAACTAATCAATCCTGTCCTCACAGGAGAACACATCAATCCTGCTACAATCGCCATGGAGAACACATCAATCCAGGCCTCACAAGAGAACACATCAATCCTGCTACATCGCCATGGAGAACACATCGATCCAGGCCTCACAGGAGAACACATCAATCCTGCTACAATGTCGCCACGGGGTGTACATTGTTACCACCAGGGGATAGTGAATCATCCTGTGGTCATATGTTGCTCCAAGAAGCACCCCGCACCCCCCTGGAGTTCCCAGAGCTCAATGCATCATACATGACCCTCATCGGAGGGTCTTTGAACAACTCCAAGTTGTTCTCGGAAAGTCAGAAATTTTACTTTCCCAAGGGGTTTTGTCAGAATGTCGGCGACCTGTTCATCTGTACCGATATGTTGGATCCTTATAGCTCCACGTTGCACCATATCTTGAATATTGTGGTATCTGATATCGATATGCTTGGAGCGATCATGAAATATGGGATTCTCTGACAAACTAATCCCACTCTGGTTGTCATAAAGGATCACGGTGGTATCCAATGTAAATCCAAACAGCTCACTGAAGAGCTTTCGCAACCAAACTGCCTCACAGGAGGCCATGCTGGCAGCACTATACTCTCCTTGAGTGGTGCTCAAGGCCACCGACTTCTGCTTCCTGCTCATCCAGGATATCGAAGTAGATCGCAAGGAGAAACAACACCCGAAAGTGCTCTTATGGTCCTCCACATTGCCTGCCCAGTCAGCATCTGTGTATCCAAATAGTCTCACATCTTCGGCAGTGTATCTTAACCCATAAGTGATAGTGCCACGAAGATATCTCAACAGATTCTTGGCACCAATCCAATGTATGTGGTGGGGTTCAACCATATGTTGACTCAATGTGTTGACTGCGAAGCATATATCTGGACAGGAGTTCACTAAGAACATTAATGCTCCGACGAGTTGACGATACTCGGTAGCATTTCGTAAAACAGGTCCAACAGCACTACCGCTTAACTTCTGGAATTCAAGCTCCATCGGGGTAGTTACAGGCTTGTAGTCCACTATACCGAATCTTTCCAATATCTTCACCACATATTTTCCTTGGGATAGGAAAGTTTCTCTTGGCTTCTGCCACACTTCAAGTCCTAGGAAATAATGCATCAGTCCTAGGTCCTTCATTTCAAATTCAGAAGCCAACTCCTTCTTACATTTGAGAATGAGAGGGTCTGCACCTGTTAGAAAGAGGTCATCCACATACAACACCAGTATGAGAGGTTTATCATCTCCAACCTTAAAGTAAAGGTTAGGATCGGCTTCACTCCTAGTGAATCCTAGCTTCATCAAGTAGCTGTCGATCCTCTCATACCATGCTCGGGGTGCTTGCTTCAGCCCATAGAGAGCCTTCTTCAACCTGCATACATGAGATTTCCGATCATAAATTTCAAATCCTTCGGGTTGCTCCACGTAGACCTCTTCTTTGATCGAGCCGTGCAAGAACGCAGTCTTGACATTCATCTGATGTAGGTTCCATCCTTGTGAAGCGACAAACGCTATGATTGAGCGGATGGTCATATATCTGGAAACAGGTGCAAATATCTCATCATAGTCTATACCTTCCTTCTGGGAGAAACCACGAGCAACAAAACGAACCTTATACTTTTCCGTACTTCCATCTGTTGCATTCTTTATCTTGTAAAGCCATTTGGAAGTTACAACTGTCTTGTCCTGGGGTCTCGGAACTGCTTCCCAGACATCATTCTTCATGATAGACTCATATTCTTCGGTCATAGCATCCTTCCATACTTGATGCTTGACGAAATCTGAGAATGATGAAGGCTCATTTTGTATGATCGTGCTCATGATGGTCAGGTATCCCTGATACCTATTCGGTTTCTTACTTTCACGAAAGGTTCCTCGGGGTGTAGCATGTCCTTCAGCATCATCAAGTAGCGCCCTAAGCCATGAAGGCCTCTTCCTAGAAGAGGAAGGCTCATGTGGAGGAGGATCAATTGGATCCATGGGTTCTTCTACATCAAGCATTGATTCATCATCCTTTTCTTTTGGTTCCCTGGTGTCGGCTTCTTGAGAGCTCCTCAAAGTCGGAAGATTGTTCACCTTGCTGAGAGCCATATCTTCGTCAAAGGTGACATCATGACTAATTACGACTTCCCTTTGACCGGCTACATAGATTCTATAGCCTTTTGTGTTTTCACCATAGCCCATGAAAATTCCCTTCTTTCCAGATGCACCCAATTTATTTCTTTTCTCTTTCGGCACATGAAAATATACAGGGCTTCCAAAAATTCTAAAATGAGAAACATCAAGTTTCTTACCGGTGAACTTTTCTTCAGGAGTCTTGGAACCCAATGCTTGATGAGGGCATCAATTTTGTACATATATGGCAGTGTTTGCAGCTTCAGCCCATAGAAACTTTGGAAGTCTTTGATCATGTAGCATGGCCCGGACAACTTCCATAATTGTGCGGTTCTTCCTTTCTGCCACACCATTTCGTTTAGGAGTATATGGTGTAGTAATCTCCCTCTTGATGCCAGCCTCTTTACAAAAATCATGGAACTCATTAGATTCAGTCCCATTATCAGTTCTTAAGATCTTGATCTTCTTTTCAGTTTGATTCTCGATTAGGGCTTTGAAGTGTCGAAACCAAAAGAACACTTCATCCTTTTTTTTCAAGAAGTATATCCAGGTCTTTCGAGAATAGTCATAAGTAAAAGTGAGATAATATGAATATCCTCCCAACGAGTTCACAGGCATCATACCAGATATGTCTGAGTGAACTAGTTGATAGGAGGTCTTGCTTTGACTTGAAGGGAATGGTCCCCTTTTGAGCTTTCCTTCGGCACATCCCGGACATACACCTTCTTTCTCTACTTGGAATTCGAGCATCCTTGTTACCATCTGTCTTACAATGGGTAGAGCTTTGTAATGAAGGTGGGCAAACCTCCGATGCCAAAGTTCGGACTGAAGAGTTGTGTCACAAGACATGACACCTAGTGGTCTTCCACTGACCTGATATAAAGAATCAACTCGAAACCCAAGAGTGAAAGCATCTTTAACATTATTTTTCCATATACGTTCCTTGTCATCGCTGAAGGTTACCTTGTAGCCTTTGTCTTCCATTGCCGAGATGGAGACCAGGTTCTTTTTGAGATCAGGTACACATAATACATCTTGTAAGTGAATCGTATTACCTTGATTCAATTTGAGAGAAACATTGCCTACACCTTTCACGGGGTATTTCATGTCATCTCCAAGGACAATTTCTAGATTAGTTTCTTTCTCTACCAAATTATGGAGTACTTCTTTGTAACCAGTGAAGTGTCTTGAGGCACCACTATCAATGAGCCAAATTCCCATTGAGTCCGAAGGAGTGGAGGTAGATAGAGCCGCTGGTAGATAATATTCAGCCTGCTTATTGTCAACAGTGTTAGATTCATACCTGGAATTTCTAGCCTTCTTGAATGGTTGCCCTCTTCCTTGATTTCCAGCATTCCTTTTACCTTTGCTATTGAATTTTCCATTCCTTCGATTACCATGAGAGGGATTTTGATCATTGTCACGTTGAGAGTCCTTTCTATCAGGACATTCCCTTGCATAGTGACCTGCTTTATTGCAAATGAAACATTGTCGTTTTCTTCCACCCTTAGGTCCAGCCTTTCTTTTCGATTTAGACCTAGAATTATTTCTTTTCTTAGCATGAGAAGAAAAAGCAGCAGGAGGACCTTTAGGCAAGGGCATTTCTTGCTCTTCTACCTTTGTTTCTTCTTGAATGCATCTAGCCATTAATTCCTCGAAACCAGGAATTACGTTATTGTTCAGAAGAGTAGTCCTGAACACATACCATTCGGATGGTAATCCTCCAAGAGTTGTGAGTGCCATTTCTCTGTCAGTAATAGTCTCCCCAATAGATAGGAGATCGTTCTTGATCTCGGTGGTTCTTAAGAAGTATGCTTGCATACTCTCATCTTTACCCTTCTTGATTTCCCTCAGCTTATTTCTAAGAAACAAAACTTGATTTGCATCATTAACTTTAAATAAACTCACCAGTCTATCGTAGATTTCCTTGGAGGTGTCTAGATCAGAGATGTAGGCCACCAAGCGCTTGTCGATAGAGTCCCGGATGATCTTCTTTGCTTTGATTTCATCGTTCTTCCATTTGTTCCTAGCAGCAGGAGGTGCATTTGATGGAGGCTCAACAATATTGCCTCTCACATGATCCAACACTCCTTGATCCTCAAGGGTTAGATCGATAGGCATCTTCCATTCGTGATAGTCAGCTTTCTCATGGAGCCTGTCTTCGGCAGGAAAGAGTGTTGAGGACCCCATCGTTTTTAGGATAGCTTTGCCAATCTTCTCTTCGGTGATTGCTCTTGCTCTTGCTTGGGCTTTGTCTTCACCTCAGCTCTGATACCATGTTAAGTTATGTTATGTTCTATGCTTATAACAGTTTACTTCTTTTTTAATTATATTCCACAGATTAGCAATCACATGTACATAAAGTAAAGTGTAGATAGAACATTAAACGATCAACAAAAAACAAACCAAGACAAGAGACACAAGATGTGGCGGCTAGCCAGGGACAAACCCCACAATGTGTGGGGAAACCCTTTGATCAAATCTTCTTTTATCTTCAATAATTTAGTAGAGAGAAATAGTACAATAAATCTGATTCATATCAGCAGTAGCGAACCTTAGATTAGCAACATCAGCATTAGCGGCTTCATCATCAAACTAGGGCAGACGATATCTCACCAACCGACCGTCGGATCGGCTTGATTCCACCACCAAAAGTTGCGGCTTCCAGAGGAGGTTTAGATGAACCTACAACACAGTTCAGATGAGGAGATCTTCTAGTCCACGCAGGTCAATCTTTACGTTTGCAGTTGCAACTTCAGTTTCGACAATTTTCGGCTTCAAACTAGGGCAGTCGATATCTTGCAAACCGTCTGTCAGATTGACTTCATTCCACCACCAAAAGTTGCGGCTTTTAGAGGAGATCCAGATGGACCTACAGTTCTAAGGAGGAGATCTAATGGTCAACGCTGGTCAAACTTTGGATCTGCAGTTGCAGCTTCAGGTTCAACAGCTTCCGGCTTCACATGTGTGAGAGAGAGACCCTTTTCTGCGCAGTAGAGAAGAGACTCATTTCTGCGCAGTAGAGAGAGAGATGTGATGAGATGAGTGAGTCCAAATAAGGAAAAGTCCTCTTATATTTATACGCAACGTTGGTGTTTGAATAGATGCGACTGTTGGGCTTCTGAGCCTACATGAGTTGTAGGTCGGCTTGATAATAATTCCATAATCAAAATAAATTCATATCTCCATGAATACTTATCGGAATCGGATGATCTTTATATCAATACTACACCTCTCGACGAGAGGAATCTAATAAAAATATTATTAGCCATGAATAAGATGACCCACATGAAGTTTTGTCCTAGTTGCCAATTTTAACAGGAGGAGATCACATGAAGAGGATGTCAAAATGACTTCAAGTCCTCACCTATTTATACTAAAAACATAGATGATGAATAGATTCGTCTATTGGGCTTCTGAGCCTACTCAAGTTGTTGGCCGACTTGAAAATTTATTTTATAACATAAATAAATTCATAACTTCATAAATACTTATCGGAATCGGATGATCTTTAGATCAATCCTACACCTCTCGATGAGAGGGATCCAATAAAAATATCAGTTGCCATAAATAAGATGACCCACATGGAGTTTGGCCCTAGTTTCCAATTTTAACACAGCTACTGCATTGATTTTCCCAAGTTGGGGTTTTCTGGGGACATTTGTCCAAAAATAACTGTGTCAAATTTTATGTGTGTGTGCTAGCATTTCTCAGTTTCCAACACTATTATTTTCTGCAATTTTATTTGTGAAGGTTGTAGTGTGATTTATTTGATATTTTCCATAGCAAATAAATTGTTAAATTAATTAACAATAAGGAGAATTAATTCCAGTTGCTGCAATAGGACTTCAGACTTGAATTTTCACAACGTGGTCCAAGCACATCATCATCTCTAAATAATTGGGGCATGAACAAACAAATGGTGGTGCTGAAGAAGCCCATGGTGTGGCAATCAATGCTCTGCATTGACGGAGGCCCATGGCTCTCAATGCTCACCCTACAAATGTCATTGTGATCTTCTGGAGGGCTTGAATCCCATGTAGGGAGGGCTTGGATCCCATGTAGGGAGGCCAATTCCAATACGAAAATCCGTCTGCAATATTGTACAAAATCTAATGCGTCTCCTCACCTTCAAATGCAATGATTCATTAGTGCAATTGAGTGAGTAAGCTCATTAATCAAGGGAAAAAATGGACACTTCATAGGGGTTTTCCCTTCCAAATTTGGGGCTTTGAACATGTGCAAGTGTCATGTGAAAGAATGATGGGATGGAGTGGGGACAAAGGGGAGGCTCCAGGCCACATGCCATGGTACAAGGGTAGTTATAATGAGGAAAGCCTGCACCTGGGGTATATGAATGTAGGAGTGAGCAATCTGTTGGAAGATGGATTAGGGCAGCATGTTTAAGTTTACATTTTCATTTACTTAACATTTACTTGTGATGTTAGGTTCTTCTTTCTCTTGATTATGTTTATGTTCTTATCATCAAATAAATGGAAAAACAATGAAGATCACATGAACACAAGATATAGGCTCCAAGCTAGGGAAAAACCCCTCCAAAGGGGAAAACCCACAAGAACTTATCTTCTTATCCACATCAAAGGAGACTTCCAAGACCAAAACATAGACCAGTGCTCACAAATACCAAGTAGACTAGCCCAAATTCTCATAAAATCTTGAAAAATAGCGAATTAGCATCTCTCCAAAGTCTGTCCTTCCTTCCTACAACTCGGTCCTGAGGAAACCGTAGTAGAACCTAGGGAATTCACATAAGTGGATAGTAGATAACATATTTCAGGTCTTCGTAGGCACTTCTAGCCTCTTCACTCTCCTTATCTTGACCACGGATCAAATGTGTGTCTTCATGCTTCAAGGAAGTCGAAGTGCCACTAATAGTGTCTAGGATAGAATCTTAAAATCTCTGACGCTACCAAAACAAGAATCTCAACAAAGCTACTTTTTACAGTGGAATATAAATAACAGTAAATCACACATGCACAAGTTGTCTAATAACAGTGAATCACACATGCACAAATATAGACAACTTTTTACAAAATATTGTACAAATATGTATGACCACCCAATCTTCATTATATTAAACCAACTAAGTAATACAACAGTCTAGGGCTCCTGTACAAGGGATAATGGTCCTCAATTATCCACAAGTACAAGGATACAAGATACAATGCCAATCTCACTACAAGCTCAACATCTATGTTGTATCTCGTCCTGTTGGTCCTTCACTTCCATTCTGCTCTCTAATTGCTCCTTAGTCCATCAAAGGACAACACATAGAGACTCCAAGAGGGCTGCCACCTATCACTGCTGCAAGTCACTTCTGCTCCAATGAACATGGGCTCATTAATTTTCTCTTCTAGGCTGGCCAATACGTGAGCAACAGTTTTCCAATCTAGCAGTCCACTAGTCCATCAATGTACTGCAGATTAGGCTTCACAACTTCACCCAAAGTTTAGCTATCAAACTCCCTTTATGACTACTTGTTAAAGGCTACTTTGGGCTACCAACATGCTGCCATCCACCAGTCCAATGGCACCCAATCCCTCCACTGTAAGATCTGCTCCTAGTTAGGGTTTCTTAACACCCAAGACAACCCTAACACATGGCTCCCACAGGCTGCAATAAATCTGATCCAAAACTGGTCTAAACCTAGACCCAATACAAGTCAAATCTGGTTGCAAACATAACCCAAGTCTGGTGTACAAACTGCTGTATGACTGTGACCTGGTTAGGGCATAATAGTGACCTACGTTAGCCCTACAACACACCCTCACAGTCCCTTCTCTAGCTGTGACTTCCCTTTATGGGACTCCTCTGCGTATACGCTGCTGATCTGGGCACATGTTAACCCCCAAACAATCCTACGCAACCCTGTTGTCAAGTGTTAAGGCTTGCGGCCTACCCACAATAGTCTCTAAGGCTTACGACCTGCACAAAACAGAGGAACCCACACTCAGTTGATGCCACAACAGACCTGCGGTTTACCTTCTTATCTTCGGTCTTGCTGTAGGAAAAATTCATTGTCAACTTTAAAAATTCATATCTCATCAAGGACATCTCAGATTTCGATGATTCTCAAAGCGTTGGATTCTCCTCACCATCCTCTATCATCTCCATCCATCACATGTCCAAAATGCTCCATGGTTTTGGCCCAAACATTGATGGGTGCAAACCCCAACCTTGGGTTCAAGCCCACAATGACTTTTGTGGTGCTCCAACCTCCAAACCCCGAACCCTAGGGCCTAGAGTACCTCCCAAGCTACTCAAAAATCAACAATCCCTCTTATCGAGGGAGGTACTTCCAAGACTAGGAAGTAACTCATCATCATCATCACTACTCGCAACACTCGCCCAACTCTTGGCGCTCACAACTGCAACAATCCCGGTAGTATGAACTGTGCCTCTCTCGGAAGTGTTGCTATTACTGGAAGCATCCTGCTTCTTCTTCTTGGAATGTATTCCACTCTCTCCATGATTCCTTCTTGGCAATTATAGGACCACCCTTGCTCCCCACTGACCATGCGCTCTTCTTGGGCTGCAAAGTCTCCCTTTGAACTTGCAAACTCCCTCTAGAACTCGACTCTCCTTGAGTCTCTGGAACCTGGACCTTCTTCTCTAGAACCTGTACCTGCCCCTCTAAAGCCTGCACCTGCACCTGCTTCTCTGGAACCTGCACCTGGTCCTCCTGCTTCTTCTTCCCATGATCCATAGGCTTGCCCGTCAGCCTGTATAGACCATGCTCTCTAACTCCAAGCACAATACCTGTGGAGCTAGAGCCTTTGGGCCTGAGTCTTGCCTTCCCATCTTGGAATAAGACCTCAAATACCTTCTTCTCGATCATCAAGACAGATATCACGCTATATCCGAGTCATGGTACAAATAGTACATCTTGGACCCACATCACCCGTCCTGTCTCCATCCTGAATGACACACTTGCAATCCTCATCCTGACTCTTGTCACCCAACACCATGTGGAACTTCAAGTCCCATTCATCTAGAGTCTCGAAAACCTCCTATGACCCTGTCATATGTTTTAACGCACCACTGTCCACGTACCATCCATCCTCATTGATAATACCCTGCGAGAATTGAGAGATCATGGCAAAGTCCTCCTCCTCCAACCTCCTAGTGAGAGCATCTATCTTAGTAGAGGTGTCAACACTGGTAGCCTGCTCCCCTTTCTTCTTCTCGTCATCTCCCATCTTCTTCTTTATTGGACATCTTGACAAAAAATGACCCATCTCACCACAATTGAAACATTTGGATTTGCTCAAGTCCTCCTCTTTCTTACCCTTCATTCGTGCTACAAGTGCCATGTCATCATCTGAAGCTCTCTTCTTTGGATGAAGATCCTCGTCTCACAACTCTTCCTGAATGGAATCGTCCCACAACCTATTCCAGTTTGGCAACTTCTCTCTGGCAACGATCCCTTTGATGAAGGGCTTCCATTCCTTGATGAACCCTTTCAAAGCAATCCTCACCATATCAAAATCTGAAATAGTCACACCAACAATAGCAAGCTCATCTTTGACCTGAGACAATCTCGTCAGATACGAAGTCACTCCTTCACCATGTATCATCTTGGTGGACTTCAACTTATCCTCCAATACCAGTACTTGGTTCTCATTCTTATTCTGGAACAAATTTTGAAGAGCCATCCACATCTCATGTGTAGTGTTCTTCCCGGACAAATGAGGTATTAGGGGATCCTTCACACCATCAAGGATGATCAATCTCGCCCTCGTATCCAAATCCTCGTACACTTCCAGCTCCTTTGGGTCAGTTGGCTTCTTGATGGCTTTCTCGGCGAACTCCCAGATCCTGTTGACCTGCAAGACCAACTTGATCCTTTCCTTCCATGGACTATAGTTGGATAACCCCTCCAACCTATCCTCATACCGGAGACCAGCTTGCAACTTCGACATTGTAGTGATCCCTTCACCTACAATGTGACCAACTCCCTCTTAAGCTGTACTTTGCTTGTGCCCACTCTGATTCACTCTCTCAAAGTAGCTCAGACACCCTCTAATACCATGTTGAATTTCCACCAACTTGGTGTCTAGAATAAAATCTTAAAATCTTTGATGCTACCAAACCAAGAATCTTAACAAAGCTACTTTGCACAATGGAATATAAATAACAGTAAATCACACATGCACAAATATAAACAACTTTTTACAAAATATTGTACAAATATGTACAACAACCCAATCTTTGTTATATTAAACCAACTGAGTAATACAATAGTCTAGGGCTCCCGTACAAGAGATAATGGCCCTTAATTATCCACAAGTACAAGAATACAAGATACAATGACAATCTTGCTACAAGCTCAACATCTATGTCGTATCTCATCCTGCCAGTCCTTCGATTTTGTTATGCTCTCTAGCTGCCCCTTAGTCCATCAAACGACAACACACAAAGATTCTAGGAGGGCTGCCACCTATCATCGCTACAAGTCACTTATGCTCCAATGAACACAGGCTCATCAATATGCTCTTCTAAGCTGGCCAATACCTGATTGATGGAAATTAGGCTTCACAACTTCACCCAAACTTTAGCTGTCAAACTCCCTTTATCACTGCTTGTCAAGGGCTACTTTGGGTTACCAACATGTTGCCCTCCACCAGTATAATGGCACCCAATCCCTCCATTGTAAGATATGCTCCTAGTTAGGGTTTCTTAATACCCAAGACAACCCTACGACATGGCTCCCATAGGCTACAAATAAATCTGATCCAAAATTGGTCTAAACCTAGACCCAATACAAGTCAAATCTAGCTTGAAACATAACCCAAGTCTGTTGTACAAACTACTGTATGGCTGTGACTTGGTTAGGGCATAATAGTGGCGTATGTTAGCCCTACAACACACCCTCATAGTCCCTTCTCTAGTTGTCACTTCCCTTTATGAGACTCCTTTGCTTACACGTTGCTGATCTGGGCACATGTTAACCCCCAAACAATCCTACGCATCCCTGTCCTCAAGTGTTAAGGCCTGCGACCTACCCACAACAGCCTCCAAGGCTTATGGCCTGTACAAAAAAGAGGAACCCACACTCAATGGATGCCACAACAGACCTGCGGTTTACCTTCTTATCTTCGACCCTACTGTAGGATGAAACAACCCTTCAAACAATCATGGAAAGGCTACCAAACAACCCTTTCCTCCCTCACTGAAACGCCTTCTATTCTGCGACCTAACAGAAGGTCCCTTACCCTTAGCCAAGTTTCTTCTTCACTCTTCTTGCTACCCTTCTATTGCTCACTTGGATGCTTAGAAATGAATTCATTCACCTTCTAATTATAAACCTTAGAAGGGCTCAACAAATTCATGAAGATACATGTCTTTTGGATAAATTCACCTCAAGCCTACATGACTTGGCTGTCCAAAAATTCATTTTCAACTTCAAAAATTCATATCTCATCAAGGACATCTTAGATTTCGATGATTCTCGAAGCATTGGATTCTCCTCACCATCCTCTATCATCTCCATCCATCACATGTCCAAAATGCTTCATGGTTTTGGCCCAAACATCAATGGGTGCAAAACCCCAACCTTGGGTTCAAGCCCACAATGACTTCTGTGGCACCCCAACCTCCAAACCCCGAACCCTAAGGCTTGGAGTACCTCCCAAGCTACTAAAAAATCAACACTTTGAGCCCTTCAAGGCCAACATGAGCAGGCCAGCCAACTTGACATTGGAGCCCTCTAGACACAATTAATTACAAAATATAACTTCTTGAGATCCAAGAGCCCTGTTAACCACCACTTTGTGGGTGATAGGAGAAAATTTTGCTGGCATTATGGCTAATGTGTTGTTCTTGATTGCAACCTACTTCATAAAGATGTCAACATGATGATTATGTAGTGTGACAGAGAGAATGGACAAAGGTTGTCCTTGATGGCAACCTACTTGATAAAAATGTCAACATGATGGTCATGTAGATGTTACAGGTGAGATAGACAAAGGGATACCAGTTTAGAGACAGAGGAATGATAAAAGTGAAGTTTTAGAAAGTATACACGGATCTTGTGAATAAAAGCTGTGTACATACGCAGGTATGCTGAAGAGAAGTCGCGTACAATTTCTGCACCATGGTATTATGAATACCAGGGGTCTTTACTATGGTATTGGCCCATAAATGTGTGCGAAAACGGATATTTGATCTTGTTAAAGAATACCATCGGCATTACTAAGGAATTGGCCTAAGGTATTGACTAAGGTCTAAGCTATATAAGGAGATGGAGATCAAAGTGTCAAAGTGTGCAAGTTATGGGTTATTGATGAATAATTTGATCTGAAATAGGTGTGCACCAAGAAACATGAAGGAGGTTCAAATCTGATAGACTTGAAAGCATTGTAGTTACTAATGAACATGCTTGATTGATCTTTTATGATTATGACTAACAATGATAGATCTGTGATGTTCATTATACTCTGACATGAACATGTGATAGTAAGGGTTGCGAAGTATGTTTTGTGGTTCTAGCGAAGGCATGATTCAGTGATTATAGATCTATATGCGGGTATGCCATTGAGAAGTTGCATACATACGTGGATTTGCTTTTGGGTAGTCGCGTATAGATTTTGCAGTATGGATAGATCTGTATGCAAGTCTGGTGAATGAGAAGCGCGTACATACGTGGAAGTGCTTTATAAGAGTCGCGTACATCTGCTAGGGTTTTGCAGTATGAGATGTTATTGATGTTTGATCAATTCTGTTATGATTGCTGTTGTCTGTCAATGATGTCTCTCTCATGATAATCTGTGTTTGACAGTTCTGGTTGGGTTAAATTGTTTATGGAATGATATGTTGACTAGAGATGATGCTACTGTGTGATGATTTGTATCTGGTTCAGTGATCTGTGATGGGTTCAGTATGTGATTTAGTGATTGATTCAGTGTGACAGTGATTTAGACTCAGTTGTTCAATATTTTGAGATTTGTACGCAGGTCCTCTTAAGGAGAAGCACGTACATACGCGGGTATGACTCAGAACAATAGCGTATATATTCTGACATATGGTTGATCAGGGTTTGCAGTAGCAGCAGTTGGTTTCTGTGTTGAGTAACAGTGTTTGGCTTATTGATGAGTAGTTGTGCATTGATCTATTTCAGGTTAGTTTGATCTAGTTATATTGGTTGATTAAGATTCAAAGATTGCTTTCATGATTCAATTGGTTCAATGATTGAGTTATTTGATACAATGATTGGTTTCAGAATTATTATTTGATATTGGATTTAAATGATTGTAGTGGGTCCAGTCTAAAAATATGATGAAATGTGGCCTACAGGTTTGATGTTTTGAGTCAGGTGGATCCAGTATGAAATATTATGAAATGTGGTCCATAGAGATGCTGAGGGTTGGAGCGTTCAGTGAGGAAGTCGAAGCTTCCTTCCAGAGGTAGCTGGTGAATCAGATTAGGGGGTTGGATCTCCCTTTCGGTGGGTGCCGACAAACGAGATTAGGGGGTTGGATCTCCCTTCCAGTGGGTGCTGGAGAATGAGTGAAGGTTGTAGCCTTCTACAGGTGGGTGCCTGCGTACTGGTATGAGTCTACGCTAGTACTAAATTGTAAGATGTTTTCATTTATAATAAAATATGAAGACAGAGACGACGACAACGGTGGTTTTCTCCCACATTTGGTTTCCACCTAAAAATCCTGATGTCCTCATGTGTTGCTTATGTGTGATTATTTATTCTGTTCTTATTGCTCATGATTACTGTTCAATTAAAGGTTAATGAAGTAATAACATACTAGTTAAAGTAGAACGTATGATGATGTTGATTTGGGGTAGCATTGGATGTGCTCTAGCCATGAAAATTGGTCAGAGGCTAAAGCACATGAGATCTCCAAGACCCATAAATGGTTTGGGGAAATTCTGTCACGGTGAAGGAGATAATAAAATAATTAATATTTTTAATGGGTTCTGTTGACCTCTACTGGTCAACTACCCATGCAGTACATCCCCCTTTTCTTGGCAAAAAGTGGCAGCACTTGATCAGCATGTCCGTGCCATCCTGCCATCATCAGCAGCTTGATCTTTTTGATTGTAAACCCAGTCTGCATGTATTGATTGTAAATAATCTTAGCAGACATGAGTCATGTATGTAATTTGCCTAGGTGGACCTAACTTTCTGATGATAATCTACGTCCCGGAAGGTTTTTCGTCTCACCGATCCACGGATCGGCAGAGTTTTCCTTCAAAACTGACCCCAAAGCCGGGATTGATTTTGTCATTGGAATTTTAGGAGAATCCTAGTGTGTTGATCTGCTAGATTATAGTTGTGTCGCAGAACTGGGTGATTTGTGAGGGTCTGTATTAAGTGAGTTTGTCCCCTTAAGATGTAAGTTTGTAAAAGTCATCATGAAATGTGTCTTGAGGGTTGAAAATGTTTTAAATCCCCTCATGAGTCCTAAGTCCTAGGTCCTAGGTGATGTTTCTGAAGGCTTAGTTCGGTGATCCATAATAAAATGAATTAAAAAATTAAAAAAAATGAATAAAAATAATAAAATAATAATAAAAAAAAATTAAAAAATTGAGCAAAAAACCCTAACTAATAAAATAATAATATTTTAAGTGAATGCATTTTTTAATAATAAATCGACGGATGAGATCAAGAGATGTCTTGATCCTCATCAACGGTCGAGATCATTTCAGCATGGATCACTCGAACTAGCCGTTGGAGGCATTTCCTTTAAGTAGGGTGCTAGGGGTCATTTCAGATCATCTGATCTGTGAGTCTGTACTGAAAAGCTCTCTTGTAATCTGATTTTCTGGTTAATAAAGAAGACTTTGGGGTCCAAATCTGGCCGGTGTTACTCTCTGGAATTGCCGTGAGATGATTATTTTTCTGCATATTTCAGTTTTCATCTGTTAATAATAGCTTGTTTTCAGAGTATTGTGAGTATAGGTATCTTGCTCACTTGCTAGGGTTTAAATGTTGTAGGGTTTCTGGAATAATGGCAGGTATCTCCATTATTTCCTGAGATCTAGCAGCATTCTCTCTCTCTTTGCTGATGATTGCTTGAGATGTGCAGGAAAACCTTTTAGTAGAGAATATTGGTGGGCGTTTGGGGAAGTTCTAGGCTGAACTAGCCGACTCCCACAGGCTTTTCTGTGCAGAGCCCAGCTGATTTTGGCCTTGGGTTAATCATTTAAAGTTTGTTTCCTGTTTTGCATGAGAGATTTTCTTTCTGTTCACAGCAGAATTTAAGTTTTCTGATATTTCGAAAATATTACTGTTGTTATTGCTAAATCTGGCATTTCAGGGGCCACAATTTGTACATTAATCAGCTGTCTAGGGTTTTATTTTTAATTTATTTTTAATTTTTTTTATTTTTACAGTTTTCATTAGGGTTTTGTTTACTGTTTCCAGGATCTGGTAGTGTGTTCCATTACAGGTTGCAGGCATATGCTGTCCAGTTTTCTGAGCCATCATTCCACACATCAGTACGTTAGCTGTGCAGAGACAAACACGTTTGCTCCATCAGCGTTAAGCAGCATTGGGGATTTTTGACGTGAGGCATCGGTTTTTTTCAAAATTATTATTTTATTTTCGTGGGTACGACTGCATGAGATATCAGTTCGCTGGAAAAGCCTTCTGGCATAAACCATTCCGCTCCAGATTGCAGTTTGAACATTTGAAAGGGTTCCCTGCCCGTCCAGGACGTTGGCCTCCAACCTGCATTGCAAAACAAGTAAACTCGCCCTCAGATTTCAGGCATTCTACACGGATCAGTGGCGTTGTGTGTGTAAAACGTTGAAACCGTAGCGGAAATCTTCGTGGGCCTGCAAGGTTTTGAGATCCTTATCAGCCGTAAAAAATCCTTTTGGTGAATAAGCAGAAACGTGCTCAATCACAGATGAAGAAAGGTTTCAGTGTGATTGACAGGCAAAAAATTTCGATTCACTGCAATACGTTAAGGAAAAGCATTTGATCAAGCAGCTATGCCCTTCACTGCATAATACCTCCTGGCCCATCCGCAAACCTGCATTATGAAAATCAAACAGAAAACAAAAAAAAAACACGCAGGTTATCATCTTCAAACGTTTTCCTATTCTACATTTGCGTGGGCATCGAACTTATTTGCGTCGGCAGCAGGCCATATTCCCTTCATCAGGCAGACGGTAATATCGATCCCATTTTCTGAAGAGGTAATGCGTATTGGTATAGTGGTAATGCGTTTTTTGTCTTTCGACGGCTAGGGTTTCTCTGCTCCCTTTCCCGATTTGATGCGTTGTGGTTCCTCTCATGTTATAGCGTAGGTTAGCATAGTTTTGGGCTCACGTTTCGATCAAATGTGAAGGCGTATTTGGTTCAAGTATTTTGGATAGGCTAGCGTTAGACAATGTTTAGTATAGTTCTTTTTTTTATTTTACGTTTTAGATTTTAGATTTTAAGTTAGTCTATAGTGTTTTTTGTTTTAGATTTAATAATTTTTTTTATGAAAAAAAAAAAAAAAAAAAAAAAAAAAAGATTTATAAAGATGTTTTAGGCTTAGTTTATTTTTAATATGGTTAGATTTTAGAAATTTCTTTAGTTATAGTTTATAGTTTGTAATTATTTTATATTTTAATTTTTATTAGGATTTATTTTGTTTAGATTTTAAAATAGTTTTTTTTTAAATTTTGTTATAAAAAATCAAAAAAATGTTTTTGTTAGATTTTTTAATTTTAATTTAATTTTTTTAGTCTAGTTTAGTTTTTTTTAGATTTTTATTTTTAGATTCATTTAAAAAAAAAAAAAAAATAAATAAAAATTTGAAAAATAAAAATTTTGTGGGAAATTATTTTTGCCAGTCTCAGGAGCTTTCACGTTATATGTTTTATGCTGAGATGCTAAATTTTCAAGTTTGAGATACGAAATATGATATCTGGTTAATAATTTACGATTCTCGTGGTGGTTTTAAGCATTCATTTTTTTTGAAGTTTTCAATTGCTGGATATCGTTTTGGTCATGTGATTTAGCTGATGATAGATGGTTGCTGTTCATGGTCCATGTTTCTATATCATTTAAAAAGTAATCGTTTCTACATCAATCTCTTAAGGCACTGGTCTGCTCAATTAATCAAATCCATCGAGTCCTTTTTATATCGTATCTCGTGTCTCCCAACCAACTGGTCGCCAGTTGGTCTCATCATCTCACAGGGACTACCCCCCTTAGCCGCGGGAGACAGGCTTAAACGGAGGGATCGGGGATCAGAGTGACAGCCCCCGGTCTGAGCGTTGTCGTGTCAATCTGCGCGACAACATTTTTTGGCGCCGTTGCCGGGGACGAATTGTTCTCGGTGTTTCAAACGACAATCATTCATCTTCTCATCTTTCTCATCTCTCAGTTGAGCTGGCAGATTCAATATCTTTGCATCTTTTCATCACATATCAGCAGTGCCTCTTGGGTTTGTTTCCTGTTTGGGTGGCGACTCCACTTTCTCATTTTTCCCAGACAAGAAGCTTTCCTCATATCTGCTTGTGGTTACTTTTTGGATCCTAGAATCAGATTCATTGTTCAAGTGGCGACTCCACTTCTCTCATCTCTTAATTCTCTTGAGCAGAAATCTCTTTCTATCATCCATTTGATCCCTTGTTGTTCATCATGGATTATTCATGTAAACCATGTCATTTTACTAATAATCTCCATGATCTTCCGAAAGAGGCCATTTCTAAATTATTTAAGTTCTCGGGTGATGATCCGGTCGCTGTTAGACATCATTTAAACATGTTTACTTGTGTAATGACCATATATTGTAGACTTCCTCAATATAATCATGAAGATTTCAAGATGCGTCTATTTGTCCATTCTTTAGAGGGTGATGCCTTGAATTGGTTTAATAATTTTCCTAATGATTTTTTCACTTCTTTACAAGACATTCTCAATGCTTTTAAAGATAGATATGATAGTCCAAACAGCTTGCCTTCTGCCCCTAAAATTGTGCAACAGAAAGAAAGAGTTCAAGATCAGAATGTGTCATCAACCGGAACTATTGCAGGTCAAGTTCATGATAATGAAAAATCAGGGATAAATGACAATGAAAAGGAGGAGCAAAAGCAAATAATACAAGATTTAATGATGCTGGTGAAAAATATGGAAAGCAACCAAACTAATTTTATCAATGATGTTAAAACTTTACGCACCCATCTGGAAAAACGTAATAAGGAGATTGAGGACACGCAAAATCAGCATGCTAAGGAAATTGAGGCCATGAAAACTAAACATGAAACAGAAATTGGAAACATGCAAGCGAATCATGAAGAAGAAATAAATTCCATGCAGCATTGCTTGATGAACATAAAGGAAGAAAATGTTAAAGTAATAAAAGACATGGAAGAACATCATGCCAGACAAATTAGTGCTATAAGGGTTGAACACTCTAGACAGATGGATGCCATTAGAATACAGGTTCAAAAGTTTCAGCAATTGGAAAATGAAAGAAACCAGATAACATCAATAGATCAGGAGCCTTCTCATTTGTTGCAACAAGCTCCATCTTATTATGAGGAGGTTATTAATTCAGTTGAAAGATGGTTGATTGAAGATGGACTTAAGAATGATAAAGATCAGATGCGGGCTAAAGAGAGACATATCACGGATACTTCATCTGATAGTTTCGAGACAGAAAGTTCCAGCTCATCAGTAATTCATCCTGCCAGAAAGAAAAAGCGCAAGAGGAAGAAAATGAGAAGAAGATTTGACGCATCAGACGACCGCGAGCTACTTGATTTTCGGATAGGAAAAAGTCCTACCATATGCAAAATTGGACATGGCACATCCGACAAGCAGCCGACAGATTTGCCTGAAAGCAGGCAAATGCTCAGTATACACTATATTGAACATATCTGATGCCGTGGGGCATTTTTTGTATTGTATTTCTAACTCTACTCCTCGTCTTTTCAGCGTTTCATTTCTGTTTTAGGATTAGATTTACTTTTCATGTTATTAGATAGTTAATAAATGAAGAGCTTTTATGTGCTTAATGTATATGCTGATTTTTTGGATGGACGCTACTTATTTTTGTGTTATATGGATGCAGATTCTGGATTCTCGCATTCCTGCAAGCAGCAACGTGTCCCCAAGTAGAGCCAGATGTTGACCTCTACTGGTCAACTACCCATGCAGTACATCCCCCTTTTCTTGGCAAAAAGGGGCAGCACCTGATCAGCATGTCCGTGCCATCCTGCCATCATTAGCAACTTGATCTTTTTGATTGTAAACCTAGTCTGCATGTATTGATTGTAAATAATCTTAGCAGACATGAGTCATGTATGTAATTTGCCTAGGTGGACCTAACTTTCTGATGATAATCTACGTCCCGGAAGGTTTTTCGTCTCACCGATCCACGGATCGGCAGAGTTTTCCTTCAAAACTGACCCCAAAGCCGGGATTGATTTTGTCATTGGAATTTTAGGAGAATCCTAGTGTGTTGATCTGCTAGATTATAGTTGTGTCGCAGAACTGGGTGATTTGTGAGGGTCTGTATTAAGTGAGTTTGTCCCCTTAAGATGTAAGTTTGTAAAAGTCATCATGAAATGTGTCTTGAGGGTTGAAAATGTTTTAAATCCCCTCATGAGTCCTAAGTCCTAGGTCCTAGGTGATGTTTCCGAAGGCTTAGTTCGGTGATCCATAATAAAATGAATTAAAAAATTAAAAAATGAATAAAAATAATAAAATAATAATAAAAAAAAATTAAAAAATTGAGCAAAAAACCCTAACTAATAAAATAATAATATTTTAAGTGAATGCATTTTTTAATAATAAATCGACGGATGAGATCAAGAGATGTCTTGATCCTCATCAACGGTCGAGATCATTTCAGCATGGATCACTCGAACTAGCCGTTGGAGGCATTTCCTTTAAGTAGGGTGCTAGGGGTCATTTCAGATCATCTGATCTGTGAGTCTGTACTGAAAAGCTCTCTTGTAATCTGATTTTTTGGTTAATAAAGAAGACTTTGGGGTCCAAATCTGGCCGGTGTTACTCTCTGGAATTGCCGTGAGATGATTATTTTTCTGCATATTTCAGTTTTCAGCTGTTAATAATAGCTTGTTTTCAGAGTATTGTGAGTACAGGTATCTTGCTCACTTGCTAGGGTTTGAATGTTGTAGGGTTTCTGGAATAATGGCAGGTATCTCCATTATTTCCTGAGATCTAGCAGCATTCTCTCTCTCTTTGCTGATGGTTGCTTGAGATGTGCAGGAAAACCTTTTAGTAGAGAATATTGGTGGGCGTTTGGGGAAGTTCTAGGCTGAACCAGCCGACTCCCACAGGCTTTTCTGTGCAGAGCCCAGCTGATTTTGGCCCTGGGTTAATCATTTAAAGTTTATTTCCTGTTTTGCATGAGAGATTTTCTTTCTGTTCACAGCAGAATTTAAGTTTTCTGATATTTCGAAAATATTACTGCTGTTATTGCTAAATCTGGCATTTCAGGGGCCACAATTTGTACATTAATCAGCTGTCTAGGGTTTTATTTTTTTTTTTTATTTTTTTTATTTTTTTTTTTTACAGTTTTCATTAGGGTTTTGTTTACTGTTTCCAGGATCTGGTAGTGTGTTCCATTACAGGTTGCAGGCATATGCTGTCCAGTTTTCTGAGCCATCATTCCACACATCAGTACGTTAGCTGTGCAGAGACAAACACGTTTGCTCCATCAGCGTTAAGCAGCATTGGGGATTTTTGACGTGAGGCATCGGTTTTTTTCAAAATTATTATTTTATTTTCGTGGGTACGACTGCATGAGATATCATTTCGCTGGAAAAGCCTTCTGGCATAAACCATTCCGCTCCAGATTGCAGTTTGAACATTTGAAAGGGTTCCCTGCCCGTCCAGGACGTTGGCCTCCAACCTGCATTGCAAAACAAGTAAACTCGCCCTCAGATTTCAGGCATTCTACACGGATCAGTGGCGTTGTGTGTGTAAAACGTTGAAACCGTAGCGGAAATCTTTGTGGGCCTGCAAGGTTTTGAGATCCTTATCAGCCGTCAAAAATCCTTTTGGTGAATAAGCAGAAACGTGCTCAATCGCAGATGAAGAAAGGTTTCAGTGTGATTGACAGGCAAAAAATTTCGATTCACTGCAATACGTTAAGGAAAATCATTTGATCAAGCAGCTATGCCCTTCACTGCATAATACCTCCTGGCCCATCCGCAAACCTGCATTATGAAAATCAAACAGAAAACAAAAAAAACACGCAGGTTATCATCTTCAAACGTTTTCCTATTCTACATTTGCGTGGGCATCGAACTTATTTGCGCCGGCAGCAGGCCATATTCCCTTCATCAGGCAGACGGTAATATCGATCCCATTTTCTGAAGAGGTAATGCGTATTGGTATAGTGGTAATGCGTTTTTTGTCTTTCGACGGCTAGGGTTTCTCTGCTCCCTTTCCCGATTTGATGCGTTGTGGTTTCTCTCATGTTACAGCGTAGGTTAGCATAGTTTTGGGCTCACGTTTCGATCAAATGTGAAGGCGTATTTGGTTCGAGTATTTTGGATAGGCTAGCGTTAGACAATGTTTAGTGTAGTTCTTTTTTATTTTACGTTTTAGATTTTAGATTTTAAGTTAGTCTATAGTGTTATTTGTTTTAGATTTAATAATTTTTTAAAAAAAAATAAAAAGATTTATAAAGATGTTTTAGGCTTAGTTTATTTTTAATATGGTTAGATTTTAGAAATTTCTTTAGTTATAGTTTATAGTTTGTAATTATTTTATATTTTAATTTTTATTAGGATTTATTTTGTTTAGATTTTAAAATATTTTTTTTAAATTTTGTTATAAAAAATCAAAAAAATGTTTTTGTTAGATTTTTTAATTTTAATTTAATTTTTTTTGTCTAGTTTAGTTTTTTTTAGATTTTTATTTTTAGATCCATTTAAAAAAAATAAATAAATAAATAAAAATTTGAAAAATGAAAATTTTGTGGGAAATTATTTTTGCCAGTCTCAGGAGCTTTCACGTTATATGTTTTATGCTGAGATGCTAAATTTTCAAGTTTGAGATACGAAATATGATATCTGGTTAATAATTTACGATTCTCGTGGTGGTTTTAAGCATTCATTTTTTTTGAAGTTTTCAATTGCTGGATATCGTTTTGGTCATGTGATTTAGCTGATGATAGATGGTTGCTGTTCATGGTCCATGTTTCTATATCATTTAAACAGTAATCGTTTCTACATCAATCTCTTAAGGCACTGGTCTGCTCAATTAATCAAATCCATCGAGTCCTTTTTATACCGTATCTCGTGTCTCCCAACCAACTGGTCGCCAGTTGGTCTCATCATCTCACAGGGACTACCCCCCTTAGCCGCGGGAGACAGGCTTAAACGGAGGGATCGGGGATCAGAGTGACAGCCCCCGGTCTTAGCGTTGTCGTGTCAATCTGCGCGACAACAGGTTCCTAAGTCTAAACTTAGGAAAATAAAAATTTTAATGGGTATTAATATAAAATTGGGTTAGAAGGTTTTAAATGACATGGATCAAGCCAAATCTAATCTTAGTCGTTGATTAGAGATGTAATCTCAACCGTTAAAGACAAAACAAAAAAAGTATAATAGGAGGATTGAGGGTTAGTTGGAGATACACCAGAGTGATTAGTGAGTTTGATTTTTTAGGGTGGGGTTTGCTAAGAGAAATCGAACCGGTGATCAAAGTTGCAGCGAGGGGTAGTGAGTGCATAACAGAGAGGCAGAGATAGTGCAGGAAGACCAGCGCAGAGGCAGAGAGGCAGACGTAGAGCCAGAGAAAGCCACGCAGAGGCCAGTAGTGACTTCGCAGAGGGCCATAGGGCCTGCGTGAGTGACGCAAAGGTCCAGAGAGGCTGCGCAGAGCCTCAGAGGGCTGATGCAAAGGGTTTTAGGGGGGCACAAAGGCCAGGAGGGCTGACGCTGACCCTCAAAGAGGTGCTGGAGAGGGTTTCATGGAGCAAACTCAGAATATCTGCTTTCGAAGAGAGGTATTACTGCCAGATTATTTTCTCTGTAGGGTGAGCTAGTTTGGCACTCTGTTGTACTCAAGAAAATCTACTTAATAATAAAACCCTCAAAACTGCTGCACCGGTTTTCCCAAGTTGGGTTTTCCTGGGACGATTGTCCAAAAATAACGGTGTCCCTTGGGTGTTTGTCTATTTCTTTCAGCTATTGATTTGTAGATGGTTGAGACTATATTGTGCTTATTTCAGTATTTATATGGTTAAATAACTTGTTCAGTAATTAAACAAGTAAGTGAAATAAACTAGATAGTGCAGGAAAATTTCTAACGGTTTAGACTTAGAAATTTCAACATGGTATCAAAGGGTTGCAGATCACAGGAAAGTTGAAGGCACCAGTTAAATAAGAGAATTTGTAGCAGAAACAACTGTCCCGAGTGACAGAAGTTGTTCCTAAGTAGAAAGCAGCAGAGAAGGGTTGACGCAGAGGGCCTGC
Source organism: Pinus tabuliformis (assembly GCA_031772625.1). Taxonomy (NCBI): domain Eukaryota; kingdom Viridiplantae; phylum Streptophyta; class Pinopsida; order Pinales; family Pinaceae; genus Pinus; species Pinus tabuliformis. The sequence continues at coordinate 438,189,138 of CM062819.1, forward strand.
GTCATCAGTTCGAGCCAGAGAAGGGGCCAGCGCAGAAGCAGTGAGAGGCAGAAGAGGCTCACGAAGAGCCATGTCATCCTGCTCAGCCAAGTAGGAGTGACACAGTTGGCTAGTGGAGCGATTCAACCATTGTCGGGATTGCGCAGAGCCTAGAGGCTCAGTTCTTCAGTTGCTGGGGCATAGGAAGCTGTGGGCAGATTGTGGAGTGTGAAGCTGGTGGGGTGTTGTTGTTGTTGAGGCAGAACAGTACCTAACGGGACAAAACCAAGGTAGAAGGGAGTCGCTACCTAGGCGGATTTCTAGCCAAGAAATCCAGATCAGTGTTGCAGGAGCAAAGGAGATCAGAGAGGTGCGATTTGAACTGTTGGCAGAAGGATTTCCAGGAGGGAAATCGAGACTCAGAGGGAGTCTAGGAGAGGACTTCCAGGAGGGAAGTAGAGACTCAGAGGGAGTCTAGCAGAGAACTTCCAGGAGGGAAGTAGAGACTCAGAGGAGTCGAAAAGAAGAGCAGAGATGGCCATGAACGGACTGAGGGATCAGGACAGGCTAGACAGGGCGTCCAACTTTGTCATCTGGAAGGCCAGGATCCTGTCTGTTCTAGATAGACATCGCATCAAGGCCTTCGCCTTGAGAACCATGGCTATCCCAGTCGACCTAGATGATAATGAAAAGTATGAGGATGCGATGGCCAAGGCAAAGTGCATAATCCTTGATGGGGTCAAGAATCATGTAGTTCAACATATTTTCGAGAAGAATACGGAAAAGGAAATGTGGGACACCTTGATGACATTGTATCAGGGCACTTCTGTGCAGAGGAAGATGCTATTGGAGAATCAATTGCGGTCGTATCAGATGCAGAAGGGGGAGCAGATAGATTACTTCCTTAGCTGGTTGCGGAGATCCGGGACCAACTGACTTTCATAGGGGCCACGCCGGATCAAGAGTTAATGGTGAGGACCGCCTTGAACGCAGTCTCTGAGGAGTGGGAGACGTTCGTCCAAAGCATTTTGGGCAGAGAAAATCTTCCACGATGGGAAGAATTGTGGGCAACTCGTCACCAAGAAGAGATCAGACGACTGACCAAGGCGGGAAGTAGCGGCAAAGGAGCCTGGGTCAAGAAAGAGGAGGAAGAGGATGCGACTTTGGCATCTACGGTCAGCAAGGGAAGAGGAAGAAAAAGGACCTCTTCAATATTAAGTGCTTCAACTGTGGGGAGCTGGGCCACTATGCAACGCAGTGTCCTAGGAAAAAGAATAAGGGAGAGGCGTTTGACTCCAAGGCAGCGCCGGCTAAGGCGGAGAAGGAGGTAGAGGATGATGACGATTGTTCCATGAGTGCTCATGTATCTCTGGAGAAGAGGTGGGGAGACATTGAGCTGTAGTCAGGAGGCTACAGGAGATGAGGGGCAAGACCCTTGAGGTACCCAAACTCTTGGATCATATCCGGATACGGGAGCCCAGAAGTGACAGTAGCAGGATGGCGGATGTCGGTAGAAGCAGATGCGGATGGAGAGACAAAGAGTGTTTGTAAGAGTTGTGAACATATGTACAGAAAACAGTAAGGGATTTAAAGCATGAACCTGTAACATTTTCAATAGAAACCTGACAAAATCAATTAACGGGACTGTTGAGGTACCTACCTGTACTCCTGCAGTTGAAGATGCCTCCAGCTATGTTGCTACAATTCCCGAGAGACCGAATCCACCTAGCCAGACTGAGCAGAGCCTGGCTGCTCAATCCAGTAAGCTTCTTAACAGAAGCTGACTGTTCCCCCGTGCCCAGAACCTCAGAACTCTCAAGCTCTTCCTATGGCTGATTCCCTTCTCCTTCCGAATTCTTCCTTCTGGTTTTTCTGTCCCCTGCTCAATCCATGTCCTGCGGTTTTTATTCTCTGGTTTGGCGGTGGCCGCCCTTCCATCTGCAGCCACCGCTCACCCTGCTGATGACACGCCTGCGCCTACGTATCCCCTCCTGGTCTTGTTTCAGGTTGTGAATGAATTACCCTTTATGTTTTTTAAACCATATGGTGTTTATTGATTATTCCTTTAATATAACCAATACATTGTGTATACATGTATTATTAAAACATTATAACGTTATAAAAACATAGCACATTGTTTTATATATATATTTGTTTTAAATACAACATTATAACATTTATACTTGGATCCCCTTTTTAATTAATTACTTATATTAATATTTAATATTTATTTTATTAATTATTAATATAATTTTATCAATAATCTGGAACATATAATATATATATAGTCCTCTTTTAAGATCTAACCATGCATTACTCAATATTGGTGAATGAGTAGAACTTCTATTCCAAGAAGTGTCATGGTATTTAGCACTTATAATCAATTTAGTATAAAATACTAGTGCGGTGTATGCGACACATGCATATGTAGCTATCATATGCATGTATAGTATACCTGCTATTATGCTTGCGTTCTTTGTATTTATAGATGGGTCATTACAGTGCTAGAGTGCAGTAGTCCCTGGCAGCGTAGAGAGGGTTGCAGCAGTGCAAGAGGCACAGAGGAGGTTGCAGTAGTGTAGGAAGGCACAAAAGTGTTTGCAGCAGTGCGAGAGGCACATAGGTGTTGCAGCAGCGCAGAGGCAGTAGAGGGAGCACAGGATAGCGGTAGAGAGAGCTTCAGCATCAAGAGGGTTTCTAGCCTGACAAGGATGTCAATAGTTGGGTAGATCAGTTACCATCGTCTCAATAACTGAGTTGCAGTGCAACAGTAGCAATGGTAGTGCTATGGGCAACACGATGCAACATGATGAGAGAGGGCTGCAGTGCAGATGCAGTATTGGGAGGAAGGACTAGCAGCAACACGGATGCAAAGGGCGCTGTGTACAGATGTAGTAGTGGTAGAGCCATGTGCAGCAGTACAGGATGCAGCAACGCAGAGGATGTTGGCCAGGAAGGCCAAGCATCAACACAAGTACCGGTGCAGGATGATCAGAGTGATGCTTAGTTGTGGAGTATTACTGGAGCACATTCTTCGCTAAGAGGGATTGTTGATTTGGGTAACATTGGATGTGCTCTAGCCATGAAAATTGGTGGAGACGCTAAAGCACATGAGATCTCCAAGACCTAGAAATGGTTTGGGGAAATTATGCCCGGTGAAGGAGATATTAAAATAATTAATATTTTTAATGGGTTCCTTAGTCTAAACTTAGGAAAATAAAAATATTAATGGGTATTAATGTAAAACTGGGTTAGAAGGTTCTAAATGACATGGATCAAGCCAAGTCTAATTTTAGCCGTTGATTAGAGATGTAATCTCAACCGTTGAACACTCAATAGAAAAAGTATAAGAGGAGGCTTGAGGGTCAGTTGGAGATACACTAGAGTGATCAGTCAGTTTGATTTTCTAGAGCAAGATTTGCTAAGAGAAATTGAACCAGTGATTAGAGTTGTAGCGATGGGTAGTGAGTGCATAGTAGAGAGGCAAACGTACAGCCACGTAGAGGCCAACAATGACTGCGCAGAGGGCCAGAGGGCATGCGTGAGTGACACAGAGGTTGCAGAAGTGACGCAGAGGGCCAGAGAGGCTACGTAGAGCCTTAGAGGGCTGACGCAGAGGCTAGGAGGGTTGACGTTGAGCCTCGAAGAGGCACTAGAGAGGGTTTCGTGGAGCAGACTTTCAGAATATCTGCTTTCGAAGAGAGGTATTACTGCCAGATTATTTTCTCTGTAGGATGAGCCATTTTGGCACCCTGTTGTACTCAAGAAAATTTTCTTAATAATAAAACCCTCAGAACTGCTGCACCGGTTTTCCCAAGTTGGGTTTTTTTTGGGGACGATTGTCCAAAAATAACGGTGTCCCTTGTGTGTTTGTCTATTTCTTTCAGCTGTTGATCTGTAGATGGTTGAGACTGCATTGTGTTTATTTCAGTATTTATATGGTTAAATAACTTGTTCAATAATTAAACAAGTAGGTGAAATAAACCAGATAATGCAGGAAAATTTCTAATAGGTTAGACTTAGAAATTTCAACAGATGAAATATATGAAAAGTTAGCTAACTGGATATACAATGTTTTCCTTCATCATAGTCGCGTACATATGCTAGTTTACTTGATGACAGTAGCGTACAGAAATCTAAATAAGAAATTGAAAGTTTTAAGTGAGTTTTAAAATATTGATTCACCCCTCTCCCCTCTCAGTATTTTTCCCAACAATTGGTATTAGAGCAGGTCACTTCAGTTGAAGCTTAACCGCTTGGAGTGGATCAAGGATGATGGGAAAGAAGAAGATAGCTTGAAGGAAGGAGTTAGAAAACTGTGGTAGTGACAGTGATATATCAGATGCAGTGATAGTTATAGATGTCAGCAAATATTTAATTTTGGGAGCACCCCGCTTTCTATTGATCAAGAATGAAGAAGACAATAACAAAGAACTATCAGGTATGGGTTTTTGTTCTAATTGTGGTCCATTTCCTTGTCTATGTAATAATGATGATAGTGAATATGACAGTGAATCAACTGAACTTGCACTCATGGGTAAAAGTGAAAGTAAGCATTCTAAAGAGAAAACAAATTCAAAAATGTTGGCCCTAGAAGCAAAAGATCAAGGCAAGTTAGAAACAATGGACAATGAAGGCATACCTATGCTAAGCAATGATAATTATCACCAATGGAAAGAAAAGATGAAGTCTAATCTAATGAACCGTGATGTTTGGTATTTAGTATGCAATGGCTTCACCAAAATTCCTCCATCAGACGAAGAAGTGCAAAAGAATAGTAAGGCATTAAGTGACATCATTAATAACATAATCAATTCAACATTAAATAAGGTTATGCATTATGCAACTACAAAGGAAGTATGGGATAAGCTACAGGCAATCCATGAAGAAAAACCAAAGAAAGGTTGTTCATCAAAAGAACTATCAAGTAATCTTATTTCTAATGTGTCAAAAGATGAACATGATGATGGAGTTATTGATTCAGAAGAAGACAGGTTAGAAGAATTTTTTAATCTTAGAAGAAAACTTGATCTTGCTTTGAAAAAGATTATTAATCTTAAAGATAAGTTGCAGGCATATGATAACAGGGATCATATTAAATCAGTAAATGTTGCAGTAGAATCTAAACAATATTGTGAAGGCCTTGAAGCAGAGATTGTCTCTCTAAAAACAGATCTTGAAAAGTCAAACAAGCGAAATGAAGAACTACTTCAAGCATTTGAAGAACAAGAGAATGGGCTGAAGGAATAAATTATCAACTTAAAGGAGCAAATGGAAGAAGGAAGAAAGGTTGAAGAAGGAATGAGAAAGCAATATCTTGAAAAGGAAAAGCAATACCAAAGAATGGAAGTTGAGGTAAACATTCTAAAAGGTAAATTAGAAGAAAAGGATAAACACTTGAGATTTCAAGATAGTACTAAGATTTTGGATAACATTCTTAGTAGTCAAAGGTCTCCCGCCATTAAATCTGGTCTTGGTTTTCATGAAACTGTAAAAGGAGAATCTAGTTCACAAGCTAATGCAAGGAATCTTAAGGGTAACAATGCAAAACCTGAAGTGCTCAATAAAGAGATAAGAAGTCAACCTGATCAACAAACAAGGAAAATAAATCTTCAAAGGAAATCATCTGCTCCTAACTATAGAAGTGTTAATCGATTCTCTCCTCTGATTAATAATGTTGAATGCTTTATATGTCATAATTATGGACATGTTGCAACCAATTGCAGAAGCAAATTGTTTCAAGCAAGGAGTCATCTAACAAGAAGTACATCAGTTCCCAGGTACTCATTTTTCTTCAAGGGATATTGTTTTACTTGCAACATATTTGGTCACAAAGCTATTGATTGCAATAGAAGGAAAATGAAACAGAAATAGTATGATTCCTCTGCTCATATAAGATGTTATGCTTGTAACAAGTTTGGGCATGTAGAAAAAGAATGCAAGAACAAATCTATGGATTGCCTTAGACAACATAGCAAGCAATCAAATGAGAATATTGATGTCAAAAGGCTTGAAAAAGATGGATCCACCAACATTTTTCATAAGTAGAAATAAGAACAGATAAGGTGTGGTCTTGCTCTCTACGCGTGTGGAGAAGAAGATGAACGGTGCATAGATAATGGATGCTCTCATCACATGGATGGAGATAAGAGTAAGATGGAGTCTCTCAAGAAAAACCAATATGGTAAAGTTATTCTTGGAAATAATTCTCCAACAAAAGTTCCGAGAAAAGATAGAGCCGGAGTTAATAAACATAGAGAAGTAGTTGATACTTTATTATTTCAAGGGCTAAAACAAAATATTCTTAGTGTAGGTCAAATGGCGGATAAAGGAAATATAATTGTGTTTACATCAACCAAATTCAAGGTTATGGATGAAGAAACTGGAAAAGTCATAGCAAGAGGATACAAAAATCTAGACAAATTATACGTGTTTAAAGAACTGGATTCTTGCATAGATGAGGAGGATTCAGACTTAGAGTAAAAGAAGATGATCTCTAATACAGTACATTATTCTTAAAAGAATACTTCTCATAGTGACTGCAGAAGTGATGAGAGGCACATGACCTCATGAAGAGCAGGAGATGGTCATCAGGTCCTCAAGATCAGTGATGTAGAGATGAAACCCTACAATAAGTGTTTTGGAATGGCTCTAAGCTCTGTCTTGGGAGGCTGAGTATTCAAATATATTGCAGGAGATGAGCCGTATAGTTTGGGACACCAACGCAAGATTAACAAGGGTTGTGGGTAAAGGTTTTTGCACATGCAAATGGAGAATTGGAGGCCGAGTTTAGGGCACACTTGTAGATGGAACAAGTGCCCTAAAGAGGCTAGAAAACTCAAGGCAGATGCACAAGAACAGTGGCCTTATAACGTTCAACAAGTCGTTAGAAATAGGGATCATCACAATGATTGAATGCTAGGGATGTAGGGTTGTTCAAGATCTAAACAACAATTATTTACAAGCCCCAGTGAAGGGTTCCTTCCATGGTGCGTTGACCTTTTAACAGATGCACAAGAACAGTGGCCTTATAACATTCAACAAGTTGTTAGAAATAGGGATCATCACAATGATAATGTTAGGGATGTAAGGTTGTTCAAGATCTAAACAACAATTATTTACAAGCTCGAGTGAAGGGTTCCTTCCATGGTGCGTTGACCTTTTAAGGTCTTTCCTAAAGACAATGTTGGAATTGCTCAAGAAAGGAGGCTGAGAACCTAAGTGGTGAAAGGTATGGACACACGATTTGGTGGGTAATTCGATCTCCAATGGGATAGCATTCAACCTCAGGGAATGAGTAGGTGGACAACAGGAAAATACATGCACAATGAAGGAAAGTAGGTATGCTCATAGGTTTGGACAACATAAAAACTGGTGCTCAAGAACAGTGATTTTGAGAGGACTCAAATCACTATTAGGTGGCAACTTGAAGAAGCCCTAGATCAGTCAAAGAGTGATTGTAAGTGGGTAGATCTAAAAGTGTGAGCATTGTTCACAAACGAAGTTGTGAATAGTGCAGGATGTTGTGCAGGATGCAGACCTCAAGTACAGTGGCATGGAAGGAGCCATGAATTGTTAGGAGGTAGATCATTGGAACCCGTTCGTGTACAGGTGGAGGGTTGTTAGAGAACTGTGTTTGTAACGATGTTGCACGAAGCGGGGACGCGGAAGCGTCATTTTCCAAAAATCTGGGAAGCGAAGTGTCTGCTATATCTATATATATATATTTTTATATTTTTTTGCATTTATACTCAAAACAAACATCCCAAAAACCAAATTAGTTGTAGAAGACATGAAAACATGAATATTTTTGCATAAATCAAGATAGATATAGCATCCATTGTACATTAATGATTAATTATTCGAGCATCAACCATTTAGATGCATCAACCATCTAGAATCTAGATTCTTCTCTTCTTGTCTAGCCTTTGCCTCTACCTCGATTGTCTAGGGATATTAGTCAACATTGCCCAATTTTGATCAAACTACCTAATTCAAGACTTAAAATATGGTAGAAAAAGCTTAGCATGCTTGATCCATGATTTTGACTTGATTGAAAGGTAATTTTTTGCTAAGGGCATGCTGCGTGACAAAGGAGTTCAACAATTAACACCACCAACACTAGGATACATATAGGGCTTGGTGCTCTTGATTAAATGCTAATCGCATACCTTCATACATGATATAATCTAATGAAATGCGACAATCCCATTGATCCTGAATTCCTGAAAACTATTAAGTCTGCTGAATTTTGAATAGGATATGAAATTCTATTTTCTCCATATGAAGTCCAATGAGGCTGGAAGTTGGAACCACTCTCAAACATCCTGAGTCATTTCATGGTAATGTTAAAAATTTAAGTAAAATGATGAAAATGAAAAATAAAGGAGAATGTCACTTTTACTTTAAGAATTTAACATTACCATGAGGGAGCATCTGTTATATTTATATTTTTTTTGGCTTCATTCCTCACCCTAACCAAAGGTGGACCCACCCCCAACAAGCAAACTCACCTAAAAAAAAAAACAATTTTCTAAACAGCGCGACGCTTTTCCGGAATCGTACGGAAGCGTATGCTTCGCCCTTCGAGGCGCCACGCTATGTACGACAGAAGGGCCGTGCGAAGTGCGCTTTAGAGATTCGGAAGCGCGCTTCAGAGGAAAGCTTCGGAAATTTCCAGGAAGCTTCCAAAACAGGTGGAAGCGCGCTTCCGGGGATGCTTCCTGGACGCATCCGCACGGGACGTGCTTCGGGCCTTACAACTGGGGGGGAGGGGGCACTTCCTGCAACATTGGTTTGTAGCTCTAGTACAGTGGACAAATAAGGAGATTTGTCACAATTAAGTGGGCCGGGTGTTTGGTGCTCAAAGGGTTGATCCTTGAAGGAATATAGGGCAACCAAGTGGGCTAGATGCCAAGCCCTAGATTAGTGAGTTGTAGGAGGGAAATTTCAGTGGTGAGAGGGCAGCCTCGAAGCCCTAAGTCTGACCATCATTGGAGCGGAAAAATGGCAGAAGTGGACAGAGAGCGAAGACCCTATGTATTGAGAACTTGAGATCTTTGATGGACTAAAGACGAGCTAGAGGGCATATTACATTGGGCCAAAGATCAATGACCTAAAGGAACTGCGTTCACTAATAGAGTGTTAAAATTGGCAACTAGGGAAAAACTCCATGTGGTTCAGTTTATTTATGGCAGCTGATATTTTTATTGGATTCCTCTCATCGAGAGGTGTAGGATTGATCTAAAGATCATCCGATTCCGATAAGTATTTATGGAGATATGAATTTATTTTGATTATGGAATTATTATCAAGCCGACTGGCGACTTGAGTAGGCTTAGAAGCCCAATAGACATGCCTCTTCATCATCTACGTTTTAGTATAAATTGGCAAGGACTTGAAGTCATTTGAACACACATTCTTCATGTGATCTCCTCTCCACGTCTTGGGTTTTTGGTGAAGGAGAGACACTAATGAAGAATGCCCTAGCTGCAGATGAAGCCCTAGTTACAGTTAACGTAATACCCTAATTCATGGAGATATATATACGCTGAAATGGCACAACATGGAGATATATATATATACGCACAACATTCAAGGGATACATACGCAGCTATATGTATGAACAGCATGGAAACCTCAAACCTAGCCACAATACAAACAAGCCTAATACGCTGGTCATTGATGACACTAATACGCAGATCATGAAGATTCTACACAGGTCATGAAGACTCATACATAGTCAATGATGACACTAATACGCAGATCAGGGAGACTCATATACGTTGTACATAATGATACTTACATGCAGATCATGGAGATTCTACATAGGTCATGAAGACTCATACGCAGTCAATGGTGACACTCAAACGCAATTCTACGCAGGTCATGAAGACTCATGAGCTTGAAGATAGATACGCTATCAATGATGTAATGCTAACGCAGTTGTAGAGACACTTATACGCTGGTATATAGAGAAACTTATACGCTGGTATGAGGGACACTAATACGCAGTCATGGGAGATATGTTCACACAATCATTGTCATGAGAAACATGTTCACATGTTCATCCTCTGCTCTTGGATTGAGATATAGCCGCTGCCATAATGACAGTGATCACATACATCATCTGCGGCTCAATATTATGACTTGTTCAGGTACTATGACTTGATGGGCAGTAATGTTGATGCATATTGCAGTCAATGGTATAATCTAGAATGGAATTGTGTCAACGTATTCATTGACATGGCATGGAAGGCACACTATGTATAATGGCAGAGGGCAGAATGATGTATGAGCATCATAATGTATGAGATCATGGGCGTCATAATGAATGAGATCATGAACATGGGCAGCATAATGATGCATGATGTATGGACAGCATGATGTAGATCATGGGCAGCATGATGTAGATCATGAGCAGCATGATGTATGGACAGCATGATATATATCATGGGCATCATAGTGAGTAGATCATGGGCAGCGTGATGTATGGGCAGCATAGTGATGAAAGCATGAGCAGCATGATGATGCATGATGGTACCTCATGGTAAGGTGCAGCAAATGGACGAGATGCAGCACTATGCTAGGTGAAGGAGTCACCTTAGAGAATCAGTTGAAGCAATATGTCTTCAATTAATCTCTGCAGATATCAAAAGTCAAAGTGTTGACTTTTATTGTAAATGTACTATCTCTCTCACTTTATCTGCTGAATTTTGAAGAACATAAAAGAAGAATTGATCAAGGGTTTCCCCACATTGTGGGGTTTGTCCCTCGCTAGCGCCACATCTTGTGTCCTCGTCTCTTGAGGTGAAGACAATGCCCAAGCAAGAGTGAAAGAGCAATCATCGAAGACAGTTGGGACAGGACAAAAGGATCAATGGGATCATCATCTCTCTTCTAATTCACTAAGGGTGAAGTCGAAGCAGAGAATATTATCAGAATGGCGCAACGGAAATTTCTGATGGCCTACCTAAAGATCACTTCATTGGGGAGTTCGGATCTAAGGGTGGAAGGAAAGGCGGATGCCTTGGTTACAATAAGTTTGGCCATTATGCGAAGGAGTGTCCAAATGACAAGATGCAGGGCATCAAGGACACATCCAACTCTTCAAAGAAAGCAAGAACCCCAGGTATGAAGAATCAAATGTTGTTTCTGATAGGATAAAGAAGCATTATCTTATATTGGCCCTCTCCTTCAGATTCTTTGGGAATCTGGCTTGTTGGTTGTAGTGCTTCAAGGCACTTCATCGGATAGAAGGGTGCACTAACTAATTTGGTAGAAACAACCGTGGGATTATACTTGGAGCCGATGCCACCTATCCTGGAAAGGATGTTGGGAATGTTATCCCTCAACTGAATGGGGGTAACTCAATTCATTTACAAAATCCCTTTTATGTACCTGATCGCAACAAGAACTTGGTGTCCACTTCAGCAATGGAACTCTAAGGTTACGAGGTGGCACTCATCAATGAAAAGCAGGTCCATAGGCTTGGAACAACCCGAGGAGTTTGAGAATGATGATTAGGAATCTCACATATGCAGGTGGAAGAAAGCCCTCTATGGCTTGAAGGAAAACACGCCGGGCGTAGTATGAGAGGATTGATAGCTGTCGTATGAAGCTGAGATTCACTAGGAGTGAAATCGATTCAAACCATTACTCGAAGGTTGTGGATGATAGACCTCTCATACCGGCACCTATGTCTGACAGGTGCAGACCCTTTCATTTGTAGAAGACAGAGGGAGTTGGATTCCGAATGTGGAAAGATAAACTGCAAGCCTGTGACTACCTCAAGGATCTTAACTTTCAGAAGTTATATGGTAGTGATGTCGGACCAGATTTGGGAAATGCCTCTGAGTTTCATAAACTCATTCGTGTTGATGTTCTTGGTGAACCTCCGTCCGGACATATGTGTTGCAGTTAGCATGGTGAGCTCATATTTGGTTGAGCTTCACTGGATTGGTGCCTAGAATCTTCTGAGATATCTTCAGGGCACAATCTCTCATGGATTGAGATACACTGGCTGTAATATGAAACCACATGATTATTCAAACGCTGAGTGGGCAGGCAGTGTGGAGGATCATTAGAGCACTTCTCAGTGCTGGTTCTCCTTGGGATCTGCTTCGATATCCTGGATGAGCAGGAAGCAGAAGTCGGTGGCTTTGAGCACCGCTGAGGCAGAGTATATTGCTGCTAGCATGGCTACCTGAGAGGCAGTCTGGTTACGAAAGCTCTTCAGTGAGCTGTTTGGATACCACTATGTAGCAGGATGATTAGTTCTCCTGTGAGGTCTGGATGATGTGTTCTCCATGACGATTATGTAGCAAGATGATTAGTTCTCCTGTGAGGTCTGGATGATGTGTTCTCCATGACGACTATGTAGCAGGATGATTAGTTCTCCTGTGAGGTCTGGATGATGTGTTCTCCATGACGACTATGTAGCAGGATGATTAGCTCTCCTGTGAGGCCTGGATGATGTGTTCTCCATGGCGATTGTGTAGCAGGATGATAAGTTCTTCTGTGAGGACAGGATTGATTAGTTCTTCTGTCAAGGAATCCTACCCATGTAGTTTGGGACTCATGGGAAGTACCTCTCATCTGATCAATGAGCAGGGAAATGAGGATAGGGACCATAGTAGTACCGATGGACGCATCGTTGTATCTACCGTACTCCCTATGCTAGGATGACCTTCATTGATTTGTGATCAATGATACTGGTCTGGGACCAGTTGTAGGAGTTGTACCTACTATGATGCTGACTTCGGGTCAGTTGAGACTGGTATGGGACTAGTGGTACATAATCTGAGATTGACTCCGAATCAGTGGAGGACTGGTCTGGGACCAGTGAGAGTGGTACATACTATGATGCTGACTTCAGGTTGGTTGAGACTGGTCTGGGACCAGTGGTACATACTCTGAGACTGACTTCGGGTCAGTGGAGGACTGGTCTGGGACCAGTGAGAGTGGTACATACTATGACGCTGACTTCGGGTCGGTTGAGACTGGTCTGGGACCAGTGGTACATACTCTAAGACTGACTCTGGGTCAGTGTAGGACTGGTCTGGGACCAGTGAGGGTGGTACATACTATGATGCTGACTTCAGGTCAGTTGAGACTGGTCTGGGACCAATGGTACACACTCTGAGACTGATGATATTGGTCTGGGACCAGTGGTACACACTCTGAGACTGATGATACTAGTCTGGGACCAGTGGTAGGAGTGGTACCCACTATGATGCTGACTTTTGGTTAGTTGAGACTGGTCTGGGACCAGTGGTACGCACTCTGAGACTGACTTCGGGTCAGTGGAGAATGGTATGAGACATTCTCGATCAATTCTTCTTCTTCATGGTTTAGCAGAGCTAAGCAAAGTAGAGCAGAGCCAACAGAGCTGAGCAGAGCTAAGCAGAGCAGACCAGAGCCAGTAGAGCTGAGCAGAGCCAGCAGAGCTAAGTAGAGCAGAGCCAGCAGAGCAGAGCAGAGCCAGCAGAGCAGTGCAGGGCACTGATGGTAGAGACAATACATTCGGACATATGGATCAGCGGATGGAGTTCTCCCTAGTTGAGAGGGAGTGTTAAAATTGGCAACTAGGGCCAAACTCCATTGGGGTCAACTTATTTATGGCAGCGGATATTTTTATTGGATCCCTCTCGTTGAGAGGTGTAGGATTGATCTGAAGATCATCCGATTTCGATAAGTATTTATGGAGATATGAATTTATTTTGATTATGGAATTATTATCAAGCCGACCAGCAACTTGAGTAGGCTCAGAAGCCCAATAGACATGCCTATTCATCATCTACGTTTTAGTATAAATTGGTAGGGACTTGAAGTCATTTGAACACACATTCTTCATGTGATCTCCTCTCCACGTCTTGGGTTTTTGGTGAAGGAGAGACACTAATGAAGAATGCCCTAGCTGCAGATGAAGCCCTAGTTACAGTTAATGTAATACCCTAATTCATGGAGATATATATACGCTGAAATGGCACAACATGGAGATATATATATATATATATATATACGCACAACATTCAAGGGATACATACGCAGCTATATGTATGAACAACATGGAAACCTCAAACCTAGCCACAGTACAAACAAGCCTAATACGCTGTTCATTGATGACACTAATACGCAGATCATGAAGATTCTACGCAGGTCATGAAGACTCATACATAGTCAATGATGACACTAATACGCAGATCAGGGAGACTCATATACGTTGTACATAATGATACTTATATGCAGATCATGGAGATTCTACATAGGTCATGAAGACTCATACGCAGTCAATGGTGACACTCAAACGCAATTCTACGCAGGTCATGAAGACTCATGAGCTTGAAGACAGATACACTGTCAATGATGTAATGCTAACACAGTTTTAGAGACACTTATACGCTGGTATATAGAGAAACTTATACGCTGGTATGAGGGACACTAATACGCAGTCATGGGAGATATGTTCACACAATCATTGTCATGAGAAACATGTTCACATGTTCATCCTCTGCTCTTGGATTGAGATATAGCCGCTGCCATAATGACAGTGATCACATATATCATCTGCGGCTCAATATTATGACTTGTTTAGGTACTATGACTTGATGGGCAGTAATGTTGATGCATATAGCAGTCAATAGTATAATCTAGAATGGAATTGTGTCAGCATATTCATTGACATGGCATGGCATAGCATGGCATGGAAGGCACACTATGTTTAATGGCAGAGGGCAGCATGATGTATGAGCATCATAATGTATGAGATCATGGGCATCATAATGAATGAGATCATGAACATGGGTAGCATAATGATGCATGATGCATGGACAACATGATGTAGATCATGGGGAGCATGATGTAGATCATGAGCAGCATGATGTATGGACAACATGATATAGATCATGGGCAGCATGATGTATGGGTAGCATAGTGAGTAGATCACGGGTAGCGTGATGTATGGGCAGCATGATGTATGGGTAGCATAGTGAGTAGATCACGGGTAGCGTGATGTATGGGCAGCATAGTAATGAAAGCATGAACAGCATGATGGTACCTCATGGTAAGGTGCAACAAATGGACGGGATGCAACACTATGATAGGTGAAGGAGTCACCTTAGAGAATCAGTTGAAGCAATATGTCTTCCACTGATCTCTGCAGATATCAAAAGTCAAAGTGTTGACTTCTATTGTAAATGTACCATCTCTCTCACTTTCTCTGCTAAACTTTGAATAACATAAAAGAAGAATTGATCAAGGGTTTCTCCACATTGTGGGGTTTGTCCCTGGCTAGTGCCACATCTTGTGTCCTTGTGTCTTGGCTTGTCTTCTGCGATTTATATTTATGTTCTATCTGCAGTTTACTTTAATGCTGATGTGATTGCTAATCTGGAAAAGATATTGGAAAATTAAAATAAATTGCTCTAGCAGAGAACATACCTAATCTTAACATAGAGGCAAATTGTGAAGTTGTAGATTGGGAGGCAAGAGGACCTGCCATATGTGTTCAAGGTACGTGGACCAAAAGGATTGTGGATGTGCACCGATAGATGCAATTCAATTGTACTATGTTCAGGGTAGATTGGTTGTCAAAGTGACTGACACAAAGCCCCAGTTGTGTCCTTGTATCAGGGCTATATGTAAGGGCCAAGATCCCTACTACGGGAGCCCTATGACTGTTGTATACTAGATTGTAATATAACAAGTAGCGGGTTTAAAAGTTAAAAATTGTCATGTGCACTAGTTGATTTACCGATGCATGTAGATTTCGCTGTGCAAAGTAGTATTGTTTTTGCATTTGAGTGTTTTTGTGTCAGACTTTAAGATCCAAACCAAATTCTCATGTGCTGTGGAAATTCAACATAGTTGGCAGTTGATAAGAAGAAGAAAGTGAAGGCCAAGTGGATGATCATGGATGCTAATAGATAATTGTTTGATCCTTCATGTATCTAAGAAGAAAATGACAAAGGAAATATTTGATGCCCTGGTTTGCCTTTACTAGAGTGAGAACATTGTTGAAATGTGTAGCTTGGGAGGTACTCCCACAACCCTTGGGGTATTAGGTTGTGTGGATTTGACCCACAAAAATGAGCTTTCATTGGGAAAAGTACCCAAGCCGTGGGTTTAGACCCAAAGGTGTGGGCTAAAGACCCAAAAGAAATCATTGTTTATTCTAATTATTGTTGTGGAGGCACCTTAATGGAGTTAAGAGCCCCTAAGCTAATAGTTAGAGAGGATATAAATATAGGAGACCTAGGTGAGGTCTAATCAAATCATTGCAAGTCATCTTAAGAATAATATCAAGCTAAGAAGATTGCACACCCTCAAGAACGCTGAGCTGGAGTGGATTGAAGAAGAATAAGTGCATTCTTTCTTGTGTTCTAAGCAGATTGAGCTATGGAAGGATGACGAGTTTACTTTGTTGTGGTTCTGTGCATAAGGGAGAGTTGTGGTGCATCTCTGTAAGGGGCCGAGTTTGTTTCTATGTTTTGAGGAGGGCCGAAGCCCTTATTATTGGTGAACAAGGAAGCTGTGAGGCTTGTGAAGTAGCTGGAAGGAGGGTCGAGCTCCCTCAAGGTCATGCATAGGGATATAAGAGGCCGCAGACTGAAATAGGTTGACCACAAGTAGAGTTAAAGGGTTCGAACTTGAGGTGGCCGCAGGAGTAGGGTCCAAACCTAAGGTGGCCGTAGGAGTAGGGCTCGAACCTGAGGTGGCCAAAGGAGTTTGGTTCAAGACCGAGAGCAGTTGTTGCACAAAGACGAAATTCTTCAGACCTAAGCAAAGGCCAACGAAGAAGTGTTTGGGGATATGTTCTGTTGAAGATGATTACAAAGGTATCGCCTTAAGGTCTGTTCATGGTTGCTGGATTGAACAATGATATTAAAGGGCTAACCCACTATGAGTGGTTTGGAAGGGGCTAACCCACTATGAGTGAGATGTTGTTTTGGAGCTTATATACATCCACCTTGATGAGCTAAGGGTGTTGGAAATGTAACTAGTGTCGGTCTTCATAATGTAAATTTTCATAATTAATAAATTGATTATCTTTACTAGCATGCTCTTTTTCATACTAAGATTTATTTATTTTTCAAGCATGGGTTTCATGCTCAAGTGAAATTATTATTCAAGCATGTTCTTCATGCTCATTATTATTTGTATTTGTCAAAGTCAAAGGCTTATTCATAGCCTAGAAAAAGAATATTCAAAAGATGTAATTTGGGTCAAATTCACCTCAAGAAGCCAAGTCGACCTTGCCCACAAAGGGACACCTATTCGACTCCCTATGGACAAGTAAAAATAAAGGTCAAGTTGAGCTCATTTAGAGACCAATTCGCATAATCTCATCTTCTATTCTTCTCCAGTAGAGCGAAAACGAGAGTGAAGTCAAGAAGAGAAAGGAGGCCAAAATTTGATCTTTCTAAGGCTTGCACATGTGAAGGAGAAGGCTTTCTTGAGCTCGCACATGTGAAAATTCCACTAGGACAAATCTCTTGTTGATATCTTGAAGTTTGTTCTTGTTGTTGGACTTGTTGCTTGAAATATTCCCACTAGGAAAATAACAGTAAATATCAAAGCAAGTACTAGGCTTTAGCGATCACATTTTCAACCAAGCAAATCTTCAAGCAATTTAGTGCACAATTACTGTTTCTTCAAGCAGATGTTTCCAAAAGTATTTGATTATTGTCTTTAACAACTTTTTGGCAAACACTTGAGTGCAAACTCAGAAATTTTTACTCCAATAGACGGCATAGAGATTTTGTCAAACAATTCTTATACAAACTGAAATGAGAGCAATTCTGACGAAAAAGATTGATCTATATTAAGAGCAAATGACAAATTTACAATGTCACTGAAGAGATTACACCTGGAATGACTTGAGACCCTCCTTAAACCAAATTGGCCTTCCCAGAAAATGCTGCTACAGACACATTATCAAATCAACCTATTTTAAAGAGATGCTACAGGCCAATAGAATGATTCTTCAGAGCTGGAACATAAACACTTGGTGATTGCAATTTGATCCCTTTAATTTATGATTTGTGCCAATGGACAAAACTAAAATGGACTGACTTGGAGATGTTTTTGTGAGCAATTAAGCTGCTACAGGTTTGCGTAACATGGTTCCAAAGAGAGAGCTTTAGTTCTGAACCAAATAACTAGCGGTCTCCCTTTAAATTCAGACTCCTCTTGATATATGATGCTCACAAACATTACTTGCCTCTCTTCCAATAAAACTGCTTAGATTTCAATGATTCGGACCAGTGGAGAAATCATGCAATTCACCTTTGAGATAATTCTGCTACAATGATAACAATGCGGCATCCACAAGCAATCAACCTTCCTTTAATACAATAATTTGGTCACACAAAGTCACTGCTGGAACATAAAATTGGCTTGGCCTCTTTCACTGTATGTACTCGACCTCTAGAAATGTGGTGGTACATAAAACCCTCTATTCACCTTGAAAGAATGCGACCTTAGACTGGAGCAAATAATCTCCAAGTGGATATTCGATCTGGCCTCCGATGTTAGAAAGAGGGCGGATTCTCAGTCTCCATATATTCACCTCTTCCTTGGATCCAAAATAATGCACTCGGCCTCTTGATCTTGCACTTGTTCAGGACTTGAAGACAATATTTTCGGCACTCCCAAAATTTAAACTCAACATTGATGGATTTATTGCTTGAGACAAGGAACTACTCCAGGATTCAAACCTTGAGCACAGTCCCCTTGGAAGAATAACTATACTCGGCCTCTTGGTCTTCTGCAACAGTCCTAGCTAGGGGATAGATTTTCGGCCTTGAACAATTTTGAAGCAAGAAATTGGCTTCCCAAGCCTTGTACTCAGCTCTCCTAGAAAATGATTTCACTCGGCCCCTTGGAGTAGGAAGAACAACCCTACAACACTGAATTACAGTGCTAACAATCCCCAACAACAAAACTAAGTTCACAATATTGGAGCTTCTTGCAAACAACACTAATTAAATCTAAAGATTCTCAACAAGAAGCACAAATGGAAGATCTTATGTGGTCTTCCCCAAGAGCTAACTAGGGTGGCACTCGAAGTCCACCGAAATTAGCTTGAGTTTTGCATGAAACTCTTGAAACTTGCTTGGGTCTCTTTCAATCATCAATAAGATAGATAGGAATATAATGATTTTCAATTGAGTCCATCGTCCATCTATAATTCTCCATTGAGCCTCCTTCTAGCTTCTAGATTCTCCTTTTTTCCTATTACTTTGTAGGTGGGGCCCATTTTCCACTAGGGAAACCTTTTGCCGCCATTTTAAATAAAATAATAATTTGCGTCCTTTCTCAATAAAATATTATTTTGCCGCCATTCTCCAATAAAATAATAATTTTCCTCCTTTCTCTAATAAAATATTATTTTGTCACCATTCTCCATTAAAATAATAATTTCTGCCTTTCTCCCACAAAATAATATATTTTCCTTTTTTATTAAATATTACCAAAATTTAGCAAAACTCCTTAGTGATTTTTGCACTCAAAAAATTGGGAACATTATAGTCCTCCCGCCAAAAATTGCTTGTCCTCAAGCAATATTCATACGCTGTTGCTCCACAAGCTGGCCTAGCTAATGCCAGGGTCCCAAATGTGCCACTGAACCACTCCTCGTTGTTGCACCACCATCACATGAGCAAATCCTATGACACTAGGGTCCCAAACCATCTTGATCCCTATGAATCCCCCTTCGCTCCACTCGCCATCCAACAAGATGGAGTCACCAAAAGCCCTCCGCATATCGCTAGTAAGTAGAGCACCTAGGTAGGGAAATATATTGATCAACTCCTTGAAAAGATGCCCTACTAAGTAATCAGTCTCATGCACTTCAAGAGTAGACTCCTGAAGATAGTGTCCAACCCTTGTGGAGATGGATCCTTCCTTGAACGTGCTCCCCCTAATCTCTTCTTGTTGAACATCTTGCCATACTGGTGAAGTTCCCCATGTCATCAACGAATCACTAAAACCCAATGGAAGATCTGAATGATCTTCCCTTGTAGAAACCAACTCACCCCTAAAGGTAGTTGAACTGCCAAGTCCTGTGATGCGCGAATCCCATTCTAGTCTCGAAAGGTTGCCACTATTACCACTCAAACCAGCAAGGGACCTAAAGGGTCTCCAAAGAGGGTAACTGCTAGGTTAAGGGCAACAGTGGAGGCTTAGCCCACTGCCACCACAACTAAGTCTCCTTGCTCTTTACGGCCTTTCACCGATGGGAGGAGTCCCGGTAGTGTAGGGATCACTTGTAAAGTATATGTCAATGGATAGGTGAGAAGTGACCTTGAAAACCCTTTCCCGAGGATGGAGTGAATAATGGAACTTGCTTGCTCTTTAAGCAAGGGACTTGGTCCAACAGGGGTAAGGGGTGAGGATTGGAGGGTTGAGGGAGAAAGGATAGGTTTATAAACAAGGTTCTCAAACCCTATAATCATTGGGAAACTTGGGTTCTCAAATGGTCCTTGACAAATAATCTTTATTGAGAAGTGGGACCACACGGGGCCAAGCAGACCCAACCTAGGTTCGGGGATGGAATGCAACAACCAATGATGTTCCTATCCTGGACAATGTGAGGGGAAAGGACCAAACAAGAATATTTACTTCAAAAGGTTGAATTGATCCTATTGCGGTCTAGCCCTGGGAATGCCTAGGCAAAATCCGATCCTAGAGCTAGGGCTTGGGATTCTCAGAGATTCCACTGTTAGAATTGCCTCAAATTTGGAGGAGAGGGAGGGCACCCACCAGCGTGGTAGCCGATAGGAGATAGAAGTTTTTCCTTGGGTCAATTCCCGGGAAATTGATGCCCTAGGTGACCTAATGGGGCTAGACTTGGGGAAGAAGGGGAAAATGGTAAAGGAGGGTTAAAATGATCACCCCTTTAAGGGACCAGTGCCTAATTCACGTGGGGATAATGGAGTCAAGGATGATGATGAGTAAGAACTTAGTTTCTTGATCAAGGAGGCCCAGAAAGTCAACTTCATTCAATGTTGAGGGAAAGAAAAGAAAAGTGACCTTCAAGCATTTACACTTCAAATAAAACAATGCAATCTTATTGAGACAAATAGTCTCTAGGACATTTGGTTCATATAACATTGGCCCATACATTAAATTAGCTAAAACATGCTCAAATCCACATTTCAATCATGCAACAACTAGCCCTAATTTTAGCAATATGCAGCAACAAGAATAATAACATCAAAATTTACTTACAAAGTTATAGAGTATATCCAACTAGAATGTCGTTTACAAGACAAAGCTCCAAGACAAGATAAATAGCCCAAATCCATACATCAAAATTCATCCATCTCCAAAAAATATCCTCCAAGGAAAAAATGCGAAGTTCTCTATATTAGAGAGTTCCCAAGTCAAGTGATAATACAAATGGATGTATCTAACATCAATATATAGCCTTCTGAGGAATTCAAATTAGCCTATAGACCTACATTAGCCTCTAATGATAAAATAATGTGCAAATAATACCCCTATTGGCGACAAGCCCACCAAACTAGCTCACAAGTGTAAAGGTAAGCCTCACAAGTGGCCAAATAATAATATGTACATGTTGTAAATCCCTCCAAAAGCTCAATAATATCTTGAAGTGCTATATTGAGGAATAAATTCCTTGGAATATGATGGAGAAGGGGGTGGCCCCTTGTTCTCCAATTAGTAGACCTGTGGTGCTCCCAGTGGGTTTGGGGGCACATAAATGACCCCATGGGTCTCCATATGAATTAGAGATGCCTGTAGATCCTCTACAAGGGTCCAAGTGGTGGAATGAATACTACCATGACACTGTACAAGTAGGGACACCTGTCAAGAGTGTGGGGCTCCCATGGGGGCATATTGGGCATAATGTACCAAGCATATCACCATGATCCCAAAAGTATATTGCTAGTAGTCTATGAGCATCCATCAAGATTTGTGGATTGTTTTCTGTTGCTATAGAGACCCATGGCTCTCTATGCACACCATACATGTGCCAATGTAGACTTCTGGGGGTTAGGATCCCATATAGGGAAACCAAACCCAAATGGAAACCACTTGCAATTCTGCATAAAATCCAATGCGTCCCCTAGGCTTCCAGTACAACTAGTCATTAAAATAATTGAGTAAAAGAGCTTACAAATCATGGATAACAAAGTGGGCACTTCATAACAGAATGCCCTTTTGTAGTGGGCTTTGGCATGTGATAGTGTCTCCAAGCTCCAAAGGGGTTAGCCAAGTATCTTATTAGGTAGTTTCAGCTCTTAAAGGGGATAGTATGTCCAAGGTACATCCCTCTAATGGGGGTGGCAAGTGACAAATAAGTGAGATGGAATAAGGAATGGAGGGGCAGTCCCGGGCCACATAGTGGGGTATAGGGGTAGTTAGATAAGGGGAAGCCCACACCTGGGTATGTAATGTATAGGAGGGAGTAATCGTGGTACATGAGGTGCCCTGAACTTGATTTTCCACCCTTTTTTATATACCTTTTGCCTTGTATGAAATTTCTTTAATTAATTGCTCGAGGCTTAAAGAACAAGAGCATGATATGTAAGATATAGCAGTGATTACCCCCTTTAGGTGGGGCGGTTCATTGCCCTCTAGAGGTTGGGACAATCATGGGTTCTTGAATGATAGAGGAGGCTCATCTAGGGCCTATGGAACGAGGGTAATGGCCATGGATTGGGGTAGAGCTCATGTAACGGATTCTGCCCATGTGCCAATTATCTTTGTCCCGACCTAAGTCACTTGACACGGGGATTCGGGATTCGTAGGATACGATGATTCGAGAGTCAGATTCGGACACTTTGACCCCCCGGAATAGGACACGTAGGATTCGTTATATATTATTTTATTAATATATATATATATCTTAAAAATTAGATATTTCTTCCACAAATTCTCATTAATGATACAAATTCATTGATTTCAAACATGGATCTTCATCTAGATGTTAGTTTTACTGTTTACAAAGTAAGTTAGTAACATTATAGCATGCATAGTACATACAAAATTCAAATACATGTCACATAAATCATGATTCATAAATGAAAGACAATTTACAAGATAGTAAGATAAAGACACTGACAACTGTAGTTTTCTCATTAAGTCATCAAATCAAAATGTGTTACATAGGTAGTGCAATGCCAATTGCAAATAGAAATAGAAAATATAAAACAACTACAGGTATACAAGCCTCAAGGCAATAAGTAGCCCATGTCTCATGAGTCAACAATCCTCATAGTCATCATCAAAATTAGCATCAATGTCCTCATCATCATGGTCACCACTGCTCTTCTCTGCATCCTCCTCCTCCCCTGTATCCATAGTCGCCTCTGCATCTGCTGGTGTGGAGGATGACCCCTCTAAAATATCACCGTCATCAAATCTAACAGGCTCTAGCACTGGATCATTGAGATCCATGTTGGCCAATGCCAACTCAACACTGCTGTCCAGGCCCATATCATCAGGAAAGACATCCCACATCTTTTTCTTTCCCCTCAACCACTCTTCCCTCTGCCTGTAAATAAGACGAAGGTTGGTGTGCACATACACCATTGTCTCTGCCGTGGATTGCTCAAGCCTGCTCTTCTTCACACTATACAAATTCCCATATGTGCTCCAATTCCTCTCGCAACAAGAGGATGAAGTCACCTGAGAGAGGAGCCTCATGGCTAACTGCTGAAGAGGAGGGCTTGTTGTCCCATGATTTGCCCACCAAGAATAGGGCTTCTTAGCCTCCCTGTCTCTAATCACATCATATCTTGCAAATCGACCAGTGTTAGTGGAAAACTCTGCAAAGGCATCCTCCACCTCATCAAGGGATGCTCTATCCTGGAAAACCCGCCTGAATGCCTCTTTCCTCCCCTGTGAGGTTTCACCATCCATGTGAGGAGGCAATCTGCGGGAAGGTCCACCATTCAGCCACTCATGGCTGTAGTATTTTGGTTTTAATGAGTGAACCAAACAATGTAAAGGTGTGCAATTCTTGTCCCATCTGCTGACAAGAATATCCTGTATAGTACCACAGAAGGCCTCTGGTGATGTCTCATACTCGGGGCACTCACTCTGTAGAATAATGCTCTTCATAGACTCAATTATGGAATCCCATCCCTCATAAACCTCTCTTAGGATGGGTTTGTCTGTATCTGCAAAATGGAAGCAAAGAAATGATAGGGTCCATGATCTGAATAATTAGATCTACCCTCTCCCACCAAGCATCATCTAGCATTGTGTCCTTCACTCTTTTGGAGGCTACTTGATCTGTCTTTCTCCAAAAAGACCAAAACTCAGAAATAATCATGGCCCCAAGAGCGGTCTTGACCTCCGTCAACCTCTTCAACATCATGAATGAAGAGGCAAACCATTTATCAAAAATCTTCAACAATGATAGATTGCTGTACTCCTTGTAGATAGTGAGGGCATTTGTATGATTTTGCACAAAGTTACGGATATGTCGTGCATCCTCAATAATGTTACCAATCCAAAGCACATCAGAAGCAATGGATTTCAGTGCTAAGTTCAATGAATGGACAATGTAAGGTGTCCAAAACACTTGTGGATATTTAGCTTCCACAATCATGCCAGCAGCCTTGCAAACAGGTGCATTATCTGTAATGATTTGCACACAAGAATCAACACCTACATCTTCAATAACTTTAATAAATAACTCACCCATAAATTGTGCATCCTTGTATTCTCCAAGTGTATCCACTGCTTTCAAGAAAACTGGACCATTCAAGGAAGACACCATGAAGTTGATAATTGGGTGTTGTGCTGGATCTATCCATCCATCAGAAACAATGCTAACCCCAGATATTGGCCATGATGCTTTAATTGGCTCAAGCATTTTTTGCACTTTTTTTTGCCTTTGTCAACAATGTGGTTCTAAGCTTCTCTGAACCAGGAGGCACATACCATGATGGAGACCCGTGAGTTAGAGCTCGACACATCTCAATAAATAGAGGTCAACGTGCAACATTAAATGATATGAAGTTTTGATAGAAAAAGAAGGCAATGGTGAGATCAAGCTCTTCCCGTTTCTCTTTTTGAAAAATCTTGTCCATTGGACCAAGTGAAATTGCTCTTCTTTTTGCTGCTTGTCCCCCAATAGAACTCTCAAATGGAAATTTGGTGGTGCCTTTCCTCAAAAATGGAAGGGGGCCTTCATTCTTGGTTTTTCTTGATTTTGCAGCCACATTTTCCATACCAACAGTGAACTCCTTTGCCATTTCTTTCCTCTTTTGTAAAGGAATAGCTTTACAAGCTGCAATTCCACAACCTGGTAAAGCCAACAAATGGCCTTTCACACGGTAATATGTGCTTTTGAAAGAAATGTGGCAAAAGTTGCATATCCATTGCACATTGCCTCCTCCCTTCCCCTTGGTGCTTGTCCCGTCCTCTCTTGTGACATATTTCCACAAGGGATATTTCTCAATGCTGTCTTTAGGTCCTCTTCTTCTCTCAACATTACTTGCAGCAGACTCTGATGATATTGGGGGAGGAGGGGCATCTCCAATGGAGACATTCTTCCCCTTCCTTTGCCCCCTAACTGCTGCCCTTGATTGAGCCATGAATACTGTAAAACAAATAAACAAACACGCACAAATTTGTAAAAAAAATTCATATACAAATTGTTGTAATAGAAATGCGAAAAAATAGAGATGAAATGCACTTACCTAGTGCTTGAATCTCCTTGCCAAACGCTCCACACCCTTAGCTCCTTGCTCCAAACCCTTAGCTCCTTGCCCACAACTCAATGTATGCAAAATTGAAAGAGAGAAATGGTAAATGACTGATAGAACGACGCTTTTTTATGCCCGCGGGTTTCCCTTTTTCGGGATTCGAATCCCAAAATCGAACACGATGTGTCGTAACAGGACACGTATGGGATTCGAGCGTGTCTCGTTAGGACACGACGTGTCCTATTCCGGGATTCAAATCTCCACCGAATTGTGTCCGATTCGTGGGATTTAGACACGTAGCCCAGTTTCAGTGAATCCGGTTTCATAGGTCCCGACCATATTTTTCATTTTGTGGTACAATTTCCTATTAAATGTGGCCAATTATGCTTTTCACTTTTTCTTTTAATTGCTTCAACCTCTGAGGCATCATTCTAGGCCTGACCCGAGGTGGGGGCAAGGGGATAGGGCTAGCCCTATGTGGACCCAGAATGGGAATGTGGACCCAGGTGGGAGAAAAGATAAATGTGGGTATAGTGAGTGGAAAGGGAGTAATATGTGTAGGTAAAGGAGCGTGACCACTCACCCAAAGTCAGGGTTTCCCAAGTAGGACCACCCTAGAACCGAATGGTCAATAAAGGAGATCCCATGGGACTAAGATCCAAGGGTAACAACCAAAAGAGATCAAGGGGACAAGACTAGAAACTAAGCCACTCTTTTCACCAAATTCCCCCATCATCCATACACAAAAGTATCCATGATAAGTAAACCCAATACTCAATTACCAAATGACAAGACATACCTTTAGATTCGGGAGGCCCACCTTCAAACACACAATCAATACAAGTGGGTGAGGGACCACGTGGCTGGCTCAGGTGGCAGATAAATGGCACAACGAGCTAGTAGTAGGCATCAAGGGGATGTTTGTTGTCGGTTGAGGCTCATCATGGAGAAAAAATTTCTCCTGGGGATATCACTGACAAAGTGGTGGGTAACATCTGGCTCAATTGGGATGTGATCTCTCGAAGAAGTGGACGAGGCTGCTCGAACGGGAGGTCACGAGAACTCCAACAATCTCTTGGTCACCATAGACCTATTATTTGCACATGTTAAAGATCAAAGCCACAGGGTAACATGTTTTTCACGGTGTCTTATGATCAACCATGCTTAATGTTAGGCCATAAAGCAACAAGAAATAAAATATGCAATTTTTTTTTTAAATGCAATCTAATCTATCATGAGAGATATCATATGCAGTTAAGTCTAATGCAGAAATCAACATGCAACGCATCCTACCCTAACATGCATATAGTAATGTTAATACTAAGTGTAATCATAAAGCCAGTGCAACCAACATATCGTCACATGAATATACATATGCCTGCCAGTATGATTACTCCTGTAGCAACCCCCAAATCTAATGTGGACATAGTCACATGGCGAATGAAGCGGGTGGGAGGCGGGAAAATATGATCTTTGTTCGAGGTAGAGGGAGGTCCTAGGAGAAAGAAAACTGGTCATTCTAGAGGTCCAGGGCTCCCCTTCTAGGTACAAAATGGAGGAATGAATGATCACTCTCAAGAACTCCTAATCGCAATCACTGCTTGTAATATCATGCTTTAAGGTTGTCACATGGTTGTGATGAGAGGGGAACGACGGGTGAGAGAAAGGAGTGCAACAAATAAGTCTCTCAATGTGACAGTCACAATGGGGAGGGGGGGAGGTCGCGGAGTGATCATAATCCTGAGGATGGGTTAAAGGGGATAAAGTATATTCAATTAAGGGCTCTTTCTTGACACCACATTTAGAAAGGGGAAAAAGGGCATGGTCACTCGAGGTGACACCAAAAGGGATGATGGAATTACTTGAGGAGGACTCAAGGTGATGAACAAGAGGGAAAGGAAAAGGGGAGGGTGAAGTGTAATATTCAATGGGTTTTCCTTCCCCACAATCTAAAGTCTCAAGTGATTTGAATACATAATCATAAGGTGGGTGGGTAAGAGCCTCATTGCTTCCCTCATTATAAGTATCAAAGATTGGGCTTTCATTAAAAAGAGAGTCAATCACTTCCATCAAAGATTGTCCTCCTTTATGCAAGGGAAAATAATAATTCTCTTTCCCAAGGGTATCAATGGGTATGTCATCATAAATAGCGCCCGAGGGGAAGGGAAGACCAATCCCATCCTCATCCTCCTTGTCGGTGTCATAAATGGGAACACAATCAAATTGAGGACCAACAATTTCCTATTTCTCCCTTTCAAAGTGGAAATAATCTTCAATGTCATTTTTCAAGGGGCTAATGGGATCATCTCTCCCAAGGTTTTCAAAAGAGGATTGATCGGGAGTATTATTCTTGAGAAAGGCAGGGTTGGTGTCAATTTCACTCTCCATAAATTCATCCTTCCCAGCACATGTGTCCTCAAAATCATCATGCCCGTCTTGCAGTCCCAAAAATAACTCATCTTCCTGCTCATTACCGAGGTCCTTGAGGTCATCTTCATCTTCATTGGTTGACAAGCGGGACCTTTTTTCTTCTCTCCTCTCTTGAAGAACAATGGCTAAGGTATTTGTTACATGATTTTGGTAGTATGCTTCGAGGAGGAGAGCATTAGTAGGGTTCTTTTTATATTCACATTTCATCATGTGAAGCTTCACTTCATCATATAAGCAGAAGAAAACTTCATTAGAATTATATTCCCTTACTACCTCCCTGCATGACCTGTTATATTCATCCATTCTTTCTTGTGTGATTTTGACGCTTTCAGGATCCAACTCTTCGTCATCTTTAGAGGAGATGTCTTTCACTTCATTGATATTTTCACCCAATTCCATAATTGGTATTTTCTCATCATCCTCATCTTCTTGGTCATCTTGGTCATCCAAATCCTCATCCGGTAATGAGCCATATTTTTCCTTCATCTTGTGAGACAAGGAATTAAATGCACCAGTATAATAGGCAAGCTCCAAGAAGAGATAATATGTGGATCGTTCTTCATACTCCTTCCTTATGCTGTCGAGGTTTGCCTTGCTCTTGTCATAAAAAATGAGTATGAAGTCCCCGTTCTTGTGCTCTATCAGATGATCACAAAGCTCAGATCACGAATCCAATCTTTCCCATTGGTCTTGTTCTTCTTTGGGGCTAATGTCATGGATACTTTCTTCAACCATTTTTCATGATCTTACATATAATGCGAAAATGGAGTCACCAGGGTGAATTAAAATGCCTTCAGGAATGCCTGCTTCACCCTACAAGCATTGACTTTGATGTTCAATGAGGAACCATGACTTTGTTCCTCCAATGGAGTCGTTAATAAGGATATGTCAATATGTCGTACAGGGAACAAAACACACATCTCGTCCCCAGCAACGGCACCATAAATATTACCACTCAAACTAGTAGGGGACCTAAAGGGGTTCCTAAGAAGGCAACTGCTTGGATAAGAGCAACAGTGGAGGCTTCGCCCACTGTCACCACAGTTGTGTCTCCCTACTATTTATGGACTTTCACTGATGGGAGGAATCCTGATAGTGTAGGGATCACTTTTAAAGTATATGTCAATGGATAGGTGAGAAGTGACCCTGAAAACCCTTTCCCAAGGATGGAATGAAAAATGGAACTTGCTTGCTCTTTAAGCAAGGAACTTGGTCCATCAGGGGTAAGGGGTGAGGATTGGAGGGTTGAGGGAGAAAGGATAGGCTTATAAAGAAGGTTCTCAATCCCTATAATCCTTGGGAAACTTGGGTTCCCAAATGGTCCTTGACAAATAATCTTTATTCAAAAGTGGGACCACATGGGGTCAAGTGGACCCAACCCAGGTTCGGGGATGGAATGCAACAACCAATGATGTTACTATCTTGGACAAGGTGAGGGGAAAGGACCAAACAAGAATATTTACTTCAAAAGGTTGAATTGATCCTATTGAGGTCTAGCCCTGGGGATGCCTAAGCAAAATTCGATGCTAGAGCTAGGGCATGCGATTCCCTGAGATTCCATTATTAGAATTGCCTCAAATTTGGAGGAGAGGGAGGGGACACACCAGTGTGGTAGCCTCAAGGAGATCGAAATTTTTCCTTGGGTCAATTCCCGAGAAATTGATGCGCTAGGTGACCTATGGGGTTAGACTTAGGGAAGAAGGGGAAAATGGTAAAAGGAGGGTTAAAATGATCACCCCTTTAAGGGATCAATGCTTAATTCACTTGGGGATAATGGAATCAAGGATGATGATGAGTAAGAACTTGGTTTCTTGATCTAGGAGGCCCAGAAAGTCAACTTCATCCAATGTTGAGAGAAAGAAAAGAAAAGTGACCTTCAAGCATTTCTACTTCAAAGAAAACAATGGAATCTTATCGAGACAAATAATCTCTTGGACATTTCATTCATATAACATTGGCCCATACATTAAATTAGCTAAAACATGCTCAATTCCACATTTCAATCATGCAACAACTAGCCCTAATTTTAGCAGTATGCAGCAACAAGAATAATAACATCAAAATTTACTTATGAGGTTATATAGTATATCCAACCAGAATTTCGTTTACAAGACAAAGCTCCAAGACAAGATAAATAGCCCAAATCCATACGTCAAAATTCATCCATCTCCACAAAATATCCTCCAAGTAAAAAATGCAAAGTTCTCTATATTAGAGAGATCCCAAGTCAAATGATGATACAAATGAATGTATCTAACATCAATGTATAGCCTCCTAAGGAATTCAAATTAGCCTATGGGCCTACATTAGCTCCTAATGATAAAATAGTGTGCAAACAAAACCCCTATTGGCGACAAGCCCACCAAACTAGCTCACAAGTGTAAAAATAAGCCTAACAAGGGGCCAAATAATAATATGTACATGTCGTAAAGGCTCCAAAGGCTCAATAATATCCTAAAGTGCCATATTGAGGAATAAATTCCTCACAGTATGATGGACAAGGGGGCAGCCCTTGTTCTCCAAGTAGTAGACCTGTGGTGTTCCCAGTGGGTTTGGGGGCACATAAATGACCCCACGGGTCTCCATATGAATCGGAAATGCCTGTAGATCCTTTGCAAGGGTTCAGTTGGTGGAATGATTGCTACCATGACACTGTACAAGTCCTGGGACACCTGTCAAGAGTGTGGGGCTCCTGGGGGGGCCTACTGGGCATAATGTACCAAGCATATCACCATCATCATCCCAAAAGTTGATCGCTAGTAGTCTCTGAGCATCCATGAAGATTCCGTGGAGTGCTGTCTGTTGTTATAGAGGCCCATGGATCTCTATGCACACCCTACATGTGCCAATGTAGATCTTTGGGGGTTAGGATCCCATATAGGAAAACCAAACCCAAATGGAAACCACCTGCAATCCTGCATAAGATCGAATGCATCCCCTAGGCTTCCAGTACAACCAGTCATTAAAATAATTGGGTAAAAGAGCTTACAAATCATGGATAACAAAGTGGGCACTTCATAATGGCAAGCCCTTCTGTAGTGGGCTTTGGCATGTGCTAGTGTCTCCAAGCTTCAAAGGGGTTAGCCAAGTACCTTATTAGGTGGTTTCAGCCCTTAAAGGGGATAGTGTGTCCAAGGTACATCCCTCTAATTGGGGTGACAAGTGACAAATAAGTGAGATGGAATAAGGAATGAGAGGGGCAGTTCCGGGCCACATAGTGGGGCATAGGGGTAGCTAGATAAGAGGAAGCCCACACTTGGGTATGTAATGTATAGGGGGGAGTAATCGTGGTATATGAGGTGCCCCGACCTTGATTTTTCCACCCTTTTTTATATACCTTAATTAACTGCTCGGGGCTCAAAGGACAAGAGCATGATGTGTAAGATATAATAGTGATTACCCCCTTTAGGTAGGGCGGTTCATTGCCCTCTAGGGGTTGGGACAATCATGGGTTCCTGAATGATAGAGGAGGTCATCTAGGGCCTATGGAACGAGGGTGATGGCCATGGATTGGGGTAGAGCTCATGTTTGACCACGTGCCAATTATCTTTGTCTCGACCATCTTTTGCATTTTGTGGTACAATTTCCTGTTAAATGTGGCCAATTATGCTTTTCACTTTTTCTTTTAATTGCTTCAACCTCTGGGGCATCATTCTAGGCCTGAACCGAGGTGGGGGCAAGGGGATAAGGGGGCTAACTCTATGTGGAACCAAAATGGGAATGTGGACCCAAGAGGGAGAAAAGATGAATGGGGGTATAGTGAGTGGAAAGGGAGTAACACGTGCGGGACCATGCACCCAAAGTTGGGGTTTCCCAAGTAGTACCATCCTAGAACCAAATGGTCAATAAAGGAGATCCCACGGGACTAAGATCTAAGGGTAACAACCAAAAGGGATCAAGGGGCCAAGAGCACAAACTAAGCCCACTCTTTCCGTCAAATCCCCTTATCAATCCATATCCAAAAGTATCCATGATAAGTAAACTAATACTCGATTACCAAATTAAAAGAGATACCTTTAGATTCCGGAGGCCCACCTTCAAACATACAATCAATACGGGTGGGTGAGAGACCACATGGCTGACTCAAGTGGCAGAGAAATGGCAGAACAAGCTAGTAGGAAGCATCAAGGGGCTGATGGCTACCGGTTGAGGCTCATGATGGGAAAAAAAATTCTCCTGGGGATATCACCTACAAAATGGTGGTAAAAACCCCCAATGCTAATGTTGCGCCACTCTAACTATGACAGACTACCCATTGTGCGTAGAATGTATCCTCCACTTGCGGAACTTGATGGCGAAATTTCTATGAAGGCTAAGCTCATCCTGCCCAAGCATCTCTGTGATGTTAATGTCTACCCATCCACTGTCAACCCTGATCCTCAGCAGTAAAAGGTAAAATCTGCCTCGCCATACAATGGAGGTCTCAATGATCCTCCATGTGTCAAACCCAAGATGAACTAGATCACCTTATGCCATGATCCTGCTCATCATAGAATGGAGTGACTTAGTAGCCAATTGAATCCTTGTATCCTATAACCAAATCTGTTGCTGGCATAGTCCTGACAACTACTGGAATCCACCTATTCCACGTCTCTGGTCCCTGCATGCAATCCGTATATAGACTCCATATAACATGAATCAATCTGGTACATGCAAAACTGCCCTGTGCCTGCCATACTACACAGCGAGGTTTGCTATCCTGTCTCCTGAGGGCACACCCTGATACTGCCTAGAGTCTAAACAACTATCTGTAAGGTCCACCATCTAATGTACATTCTCCTGTGACACCTCAGAATGTCCTGTCCAAAATGTGTCATGCATCTCCTTAAGTGTGAGCTCAAGTGTGGAGCACATGTTACCATTGTCACAGATTGGGCCAACCCCAAGTCTGCATCTACCAACTCACACCCTGACCATATGCCACGACTAGGATTCAAGAATTCTCTCTCCTGGTGCACTAAGTCCTAACCAACTGTCCTAGGTGAGTCTCTCGTGTCCTGTGGCTCGTGCTGAGAGTGTTAAGGGACAACAACCAAATCCCGTGTGCCTGTAAGCAATATGAAGGAGAAACTGGTTGTGTGAGTCCCAAGGCGTATGACCAAGAGATGCTCATTCACGCCGTCATCGATCCTGGGTAAGCCAAACACAATGGTGTGCCTAACATCCCCATCAGGAGATCTCTCCGGCAGTAATGCTCCAACACCGTGTTGCGCAACATCATACATTGCTGCACACTGTGAAAATTCCTACACTGAAGGAACCCCTACTGCGACAAAACCGAATTTACTTCTCCTACTTGATTTTAATATACATTATCATGTTATTTTATGAAAATACTGAAGTAAATTACTCTGCAGCCTACACCAATTTAATTTGATTACATGAAACAAGAAATTGAGCAAAGAACAAGATACATAGGACATCATTATTTTTGGAGAAAATAGTCCCTGGAAAAACCCAATGCGGGAATGCAACAGCTCTAGGGTTTTCTATTATTCAGCAGTAATTCTGAATACAATGTTGGATGCTCTCCCGACAATCCAGTGACAGAGAAAATATAATGGTGGAAAACTGAGTGAGTTTTCCTCACTTCACTCGACAGTTTCCGGCTGATCCTGTAGCAGAACTGGCTAACCTCGACTATCTCTGCGCTGGCCCTACGTCAGCCTTATAGGCTCTGCGTTAGCCCTACACTGTCTCTTCTACATCCTGTGTCAAACTTATCGGCTGTTCCGACAGTGTCGCGATAGTTTTCGGCTTTCTGCGTGAGGGCAGCTTCACTTCTGCATTGTCCCTTTTGGCTCTGCGTCAGGACTGCGTGGGCCCAGACTGACCCAACGTGTGTCTCTCTATATGTTGCGTTGCTAGTGTCTCTCTGCCTCTTTGTCAAGTATTCCCGAACTATCCCTGCTCCTTTGCTGGAGAATGATCACTTAGTTTGAATTCTCAGCTTCCTAGCCCCAGAAATCGAACTCCAGATCAATTTGTTCTCTCTGTGTGTGTTTCTAAATGAACCCCAAGTCTCCTTATACTTTTCTCGTTGAGACTTCAACGATTGAGATTAAGTCTCTAATCAACGACTAAGATTAAAAACTTGACTTGATCCGCTTTCTAGAACATTATCACCCATATTTTGATTAATACCCATTAATACTTTAATTTTCCTAAGTTTAGACTTAGGAACCCCATTAAAATTATTAATTATTTGAATAAAATACAATCCGGGTGGAATTTCACCAAACGGTTTCTGGGTTTTTTAGAACTCATTTGCCTTAGCGTCTCCACCAATTTTCATGCTAGAGCACAATCCGATGCTACAAATAACTAACACTCCCTCTTA